>SJYB01004649.1:452170-484903 GCA_006408585.1 Antidorcas marsupialis | reverse complement strand
TGCGGAACCCCATGGAGCGCCATGGCCAGGCTGCGGGTGTCCAGCTCGCATTCACTCATTCGCTCAGCAGCCCTCACCTCCCCCAGAACATGCCACCCCATCCCACGTGTGCTGGGACCTGAACCCTGGCCCCACAGGCCCGCCTCTGTGCACCCTTCCTCCTGGATCAAGCCCGGGCCCCAGGCTGAATGGGACGGGCTGTCAGGGGCTGGCTCAGCAGCGGCCCGCCCTGCCGCCCGGGGGCACGAGGAGCCCGGGCGGGGCCAGGGGTCCCCACTCACCCACCGATCAGCTTCTTGAGCACCCCGGCCACCATGCTGCCCATGCTGAAGCGCCCGCTGTTGAGGATGTTCATGGCCACCTGCAGGGAGAGGGGGTCCAGTGCGGGTCAGCGTGGGGGCCTGGCTGGGGAGCCCGAGGGCCCTGGGGGCACAGCACACCAGAGCCTTGTCCACTTTGGCCAGAGGCTTTCCTGAAGACCACAGGAGTGCTCAGAGGAGACAAGCGCCCTGGGCCAGTGAGCACGGTCCCCACCCTCGAGAACAAGCTGCCATCACTGCGAGGCTCAGAGACACCCGTGCAGTCGGCCCAGAAAGGAAGGGGGCGCCCCGCATGCCTCGGGCATGGGGAGCCGGGGTGGACGAGCTGTGCGTCTGCTTCCAGCGCCTCGCTTCCCTGCGCGCCTCAGCGTCAGGGCCCCTTTAAGGGGTGAAGAGCCTGAGGATGCGAGTGGTGAGCCCCTGGCAGTGCCAGCCCCTGCCTGGTGTGCACGGTGCCCACCCTTCCACCACGGACGTGCTCCCTGCCTCTAGTTCCCACAGTGACCTCTGTCCTCTTCTGACCCCAACTCCCGACCTGCAGTGGGGGGCGAGTGGACACACTGCTACGCAAGCACCAGATGCCGGGTCCGGGGAGGCGGCCCCTGCAGGCCCCAAGGGGCACAGACATCACAGCCCGGCCAGCAGGAGCACGTGGTGGGCTGCGGACTAAAGGGGAGCACAGTGCAGTGGGGGGTGTCGGGAGGTGGGGAGGAGGGCGCCCAGACACCTGGTGGATGCTGGCACGAAGCCCTGAGAGGGCCTGGGGCCTGCCTGCCTCTCTCAAGGCCAGGGGCCCTGGGCAGAGGCGGCAGCACGTGACGCGCCTTTGTGCAGACTGCTCACCTAGGAAACTTGGATTAAGCAAACGTGCCTCTGAGTTTGACTATATGATAAATTGCTCAATATGCTGAGTGGAGACTCAACACAGATCCTACGGGGCTGGGGGTCCTGGAAGCATCTGCTCCAGTTGCTGGGCGACAGACTGGGTGGGTCCTGGCAGGCGAGTCCACGGCAGCTGGCCGTGGGGTGGGCAGCCCGGCTAAGTCCCAGCGCACAGTGGCACACAGGCCCTGGGCCCCCGAGCCGTGACGTCAGCCCTCCTGTGTCTCGGGATGCGGGACTACGAGGGGATGCGACTGCCCACCTGGAGTCCCGGAATCTTCCCGCTGGGCTCCTGGAGGCCAACTCTTCACTTACGACAATAGGAGGTGAAGGCTGGACGCCAGCCTCGCCTCCTGGGGGATGATGGAAGCCTGGAGGGCTCGCCTGACCTGAAGGGGCTCCAGGCATCCCTCCCTCCCGACCTGGATCCTGCCGCCTTATCACCTTCCAACGGCGGGGCTGGCTCACCTGCAGCCCTGCTCCAGATCCCAGACACGGTGTTCCGGCGGCACCCGCCCTACTGGCCGGCCGCCTCTGCCCCCCCAGGAACCTCCTCCTCGACTGCACGCCGACCCCCGCTCCCCGGGCCTGTGGTCATCCCACCCTCCACCTCTGGAATCACCCTCAGCGTTTCGTGCTTTACAGTGTTGAGGCTGACAGGTGGACAACCCCACTCCTCACAAAGCAGGGCTTTAGAAATCTCCTTCTGCGTGTTAAAACCATCATTTTTCACCTAACACAGTGGAAAATAAACTCTTGAAATGCTGCGTGGAGAAGGGCTGGGCAGGGACCTCATGGCAGCTCAACTGTCCAGCAGGCAACGTGGCGACACAGCCCAAGAGCCTCAAACACTCAGGCCCCGAGCCAGGGACTCGGCCTCAAGCTCAGGAGGCAATGGGACAAGTGTGCAGGACGCGTGCAAGGACACAGGCCACACAGTGCGGTGCCAAGTGGGGGGGGGGGCGAGAGACCGCGGGGGCCTGGGGCCGGCGCTGATCTCAGCACACGCGGCAACGCTGTGCAGCTCGCAACCTCAGGAAGACACTCCCTCGCGAGTGAAGACTACAGGGCTCGCTGGTGAGCGAGAAATGCCGCCATCACCTCCTACACGCGCACAAGTATTTCAGCGCTGTGAACTCAGGAATGTCAACAGTGGACGGCGTCTCTGGGACGGCCTTCAGGGAGCCCGGGCCCTCCCAGCATGGCAGCCGCATAGGACGGCCCCTTGCAAACCACCCCCCACACTCTGCTCCGCTCCGCTCCCCACGTGGCGGGGCCTGGCTGGTGCCCTCAGGTGAGTCTCTTAGCATCTGTAAGGCCAAGGAAGTCCTGCTTTGTCCCCTATGCACAGGCCAGGTGGCGGCAGCTTCCCCCAGGGTGAAGACACTTTACCACAGGCCAGACTGAAAAATTACAACAGGATGAGCATACAAGCTGGGAAGATGTGGAAAACCGGGGGTCCTCAGGTCCCTGCACTGCTGGTGGGAACGTGAAGCGGCAGCCACCGTGGAGGAGGCTGGTGGGCCCTCAGAGCACCCAGCGTGCAGTCAGCCTGCGACCCTGCGCTCCTCTAGCCGTGCCCCCAGAGCGACGGCAAGCTGTGTTCCCACACAAACACGCACGTGAGCGTTCACAGCAGCGCGACTCAAGCGGCTTGAAAACGAGCCAACCCAGGCGCCCCTCAGCTGATGACAGGCGAGCACGACGTGGTCAGTTCACCCGGCACCTTTGTGACTCGGCTGCAGAGCATGAGAGAAGCCTGACGTGGACCGCACGCAACGGAACACCCAGCAGGCAGGGCCACAGAAGCAGACGCTAAAGCAGGGGCGGTCGGGGCTGGCGCAGAGAGGGGAAGGCATGGCGCTGCTTTCTGGGGTGACGGCAACGTCCTGAAGTCAGACACAGAGTGGGGCCCTGAGTCCAGTGACCGTCCTGAAAACCACCACAGCGAGCGTGCGGGGCGGGAGGCAGCAAATTCTGCCCGTGAATTACCTGTCAATGAAAAACCGATACAATCTAACTCCAAGAGAAACAGAATCAGGGCGCGCACTCGGGACCCCGCCCTGGGCACCCTGCGCTCCACGGGCTGCCCTCCCAGGCCTGCAGGCGGGAACCTGGCCCGCCCCAGGCAGACCAGACCTCCAGCCGGGCAGGGGACAGCCGGAGCCCGGCTCTCTCTGCTCCGCGGGCCCGGGCAGCAGGCCACACACCTTAAAGCCGCCTCCGACTTCTCCGAGGACGTTCTCCACAGGCACCCTGGTGTTCTCAAAGTGGACCTCGCAGGCTGGAACACGACGGTCAGGAGCTCAGCTGCAGCCCCGGCACTCGGCCCCTGGCCCGCATGCAGGCCACGCAGCTCGCTCGCTTGCCCGGAGCCCCTGTGGCCTGGGCCGAGGCAGCTGAGAGGCTGAGCCCCTCGGCCTCTGAGGGGCCCGTGAGGACCGTGGGGCCGCTCTGGCCAGGCCAAGGGCCACGTCCAGGATGCTGGCCTCAAGTGAACCGAGCGCGCGCTGGGCTGCAGGCGGCCTTGGGCGGGGAGGAGGGAGCGAAGGAGGAGGGGGCCCAGGGGAAGACAGGGTCTGAGGTACCGGGCCCCGGGACCAGGACCCCTCCAGGCCGGCCTCCCCGAGGCGGGGCGTCCCACTGGGCAGCGGGAGCCTCACCCGGGGGTCGTCGCCGCCCTCATCTCTCACAGTGTCTTTCACACACTCACGCATGTATGCACACACCTCTCCCGCCACACACATTCTCTCACACATGCACACATGTGCATAGGCCGCACACTTCACCTCTCGCACACGCGCACAGCGCCACTCACTGTTGGAGCCTCGGATGCCCATCTTATCCTCGGGCTTCCCGCTGGTGACACCACCAAAGTCTCTCTCGACTATGAATGCTGTGATCTTGTCCTTCACTGAGCCGTCGGAATCAACGACCTCCGTTTTCGCAAACACGGTGAAGATGTTGGCCAGTCCTCCATTGGTGATCCAGACCTGAGGAAAGAAAGCAGGACTCCAGAGAAAGCAAAGGACTCCAGAGAAAGCAAACGACTCCGGGCCCCCTGTCGGCGCCGGCCGCCCATCACAGCGCGAAACAGCACAGCGAGGCCCTCCCTGGAGGCGTGTGTGCCCGGGTTTCTGGGTGAGGGTGTGCGGTGTGTTTGTGTGTGTGGCAGTTCTGGTTCTAGCACAGGACACCTTGGTGGGGGAGGGAAGGAGAAGGAGACGGTGGGGAAGGGGAGAGACTCCTCGAAAAATGGCTCTGCATGGAACTTACTTGGATTTTGAGTCAAGCAACTTGTTAGGGGAAAAACCAGCACCGAACAGGTGTGAGACAATCAGAAAAATATGGGCACTAAGGAGGCGGCGAGCGGCCGCCATGCTCAGCTGCCTCCGTCCTGCCCGGCTCCCTGTGCCCCGTGGAGCGCAGCCCGCCACACTCCTCTGTCCGTGGCGTTCTCCAGGTGACAGCACTGGAGTGGAGTGCCTTGCCCTCCTCGGGGATCTTCCCCACCAGGGCCTGAACGCGAGTTCCCTGTGGCCCCTGCACCGCAGGCAGACTCTCTACCCCTGAGCCCCCAGGGAAGCCCAGACGCTGCCCTCACGTGCTCCGTGCCCAGCACCCTGCAGAGCCGCACCGAGCCCGCCCCGGCCACTACCCAGAGCTGCGGCACAGCAGAGGCGGCGGCTGTGGGCGTTCCCAGCAGCACACGCGTGTGCTCCAAATTCCGTGTAATAAGAAAATTAAAAGGCAGACACGCGGGAGCAGCTCAGCGAGGTGAGTGGCGCTCCAGGAGCCCGCAGGCTCCGGGGTGCCTGGGCGCCTATCCTGCCGCAAGGCGGACGGGACAGGGCTGGGGCAGCGAGCCTCTCTGAGCCCACTTCTTCCAACAAAGGAAGACAGTCAAGGGGTGCTGTGTCCGCTCCGATGACCTCCGGGGCTTGGGAAGTGGCCAGTGAGTGCGCTGAAGGTCTGGCCACGGAGGCCACACGGCCGTACCTTGGAGCCGTTGAGGACGTAGTGCCTCTTATCTGCACTTAGCGTGGCCCTGGTCTGGATGGAGGCGGCATCGCTCCCACTGTGGGGACAGACACAGGCGGTTGGGAAGAGACAAGCGTCCTCAGGGCCCCCAGAGGAAGTTTCAGAGTGGAACAGAGGAGCTGACAAGCTCTTAAAGGGCCAGGTAGTAAATGCATTCAGCTTCGCAGGCTCAGACAAGGTGTACGCGAGGAGGTACATTCCAATAAAAGTTCATTTACAAAAACAGGTGGCAAGGTGGGTTTCGCCAATCCCACTTTATCACCTCGGGTGAAACTGTGTCGTGAGGACATTTGGGAGGCCTAAACAGAGAGAGGCGGATTCACACGGTGCCAAGCTCTGAGACTGGCCTGCCGTCGGAAGCCCTGAGTCCACAGCAGCTGAGACTTTGGGCTGATGACTCCACCTCGCTGAGCCTCAGTCCACAGCTTGGACAGTGTGGATGACTCCACCCACCCCACACAGTCTGAAAGTCACTGTGACTGTGACGCCTGAATGTTTTTTTACATAAGGAGGGTGGTTGTTTAATCACCAAGTTGTGTCCGACTCTATGGGGACCCCGTGGACTGTAGCCCCCAAGCTCCGCTGTCCATGGGATTCTCCAGGCAAGAACACTGGAGTGGGTTGCCATTTCCTTCTCCAGGGGATCTTCCCGACCCAGGGATGGAACCTGGGACTCCCGCATTGGCAAGTGGGTTCTTTAGTTAGCACTGAGCCTCCAGGAAAGCTGATAAAGAGGGTTGCAAAGCATAAAACAGTCACAGAGCAGGAGCTGACGGGCCTGCTCTCGCCTGTCAGGGTCACCAGGGAGGAGAAGGGAGGGCAAGGCAAGAGCAGGAAGCGGACGGGCAGAGTGGCTGCGGGGGCGAGGGGCTGACCTGGCTGGCTCCGACAGGCAGAAGGCGGCCATGTGCTCCCCAGACGCCAGCCTGGGCAGGTACCTGGCCTTCTGCTCCTTGCTGCCGGCCAGGATGATGCCCTGCGACAAACATGGCTTGTTTAGCGGCAGTGAGAGGAGCGGGAGCCACGGGCTCACAGAACATGCTCCCTTCACACAAGGGGGGCGCCCGGAGCTGGCAGCCCCCAAAATAAATGGGGAGCTGCTGGGCGGTCAGGGAGCCCCGACATGGGACAGGCTGGGCAGCCCGCCATAGCTTTGGGGCCGGACTCGGGTTCCCTGGCAGCTTCTCCACTGCCCAGCCGGGTGGCCGGAGCCCCGGCCGAGCCTGGGGGTGCTCCGCCCCCTCGGTTCCTGCTCCGAGCAAAACCACCCAAGGACTGAGCTGTGGGCAGGGGGCCTGCCCTGAGATGCTCCAAGTCCAGTGGAGGAGGGCACCAAACGCAGGGTGGACACGCCCAGGCCCCGAGGGAGCGAACCAGGTGTGGGAGGGATCAGTTCTCGCCCACGGCTCAGGCAGGCTCCAAGGAGGCAGCAGCGTCTGACCGGGGCCTGGAGGGATGGGGCAGGGCGATGGGGAGGAGGTGGTTTCCAAAGGAGCCAGCTGCCCCATCCCCCCACGCGCCCCACTAACCCACACCCTGACCTTGAGGCCGATGGCCTGGTGAGCCGACAGAGTCACAGCGATGGAGGTGTCCAGGCTGATGAACTCCGCCAGCCGCGCGTACATGGTGTTGGAGAGGCCCAGGCCACCTAGGGCAGGAACAGAACAGCCTGGCTTACTCTCCAGCCCCAGATTCCTCCCAGAACAGGCTCCGTGAAGTACAGCGCGCTCCCATTTTACAAGGAACACAAAGCAGACAGCTACAAAGAGAGCCAGTTACTCGCTAACTTATCACTCAGCGCATTTCTGCCGACATCCTTTCAGACCCTTTCTAGCTTATAGCAAGCGCACGCAGATGCGTACTTTAATATAAAAGCAAAGTCCTTACATACATAAAGTCACTTGAAATGCTGTGAACGCCTGTCGCAGATCCCGGGCTCTGTGGGCGTGAACCATGCTCCGCGTCCACCCCCAGGACCTCACGGCGTCTGGGCAGGTCTCTGCGCCTACGGACGCTGCTGCGGGAGGCGGTGAGCTGCAGGGGTGCCCCGGGCCCTGCAGGGTGCTGCGCGGCATCCGTGGCCTCTGCCCACAAGACGCCCACAGTCTCCCCTGCCCCACAGGCCTGACAATAAAGCACGCCTCCCAGTGTTGCCAGACGGCCCCTGGGAGGCGCAGCAAAAGGACGAGTGCACTGAAGCCAGGAGCCCCCGACCGCGCGTACTCTGCGCCCCACCATCACCCTCCAGGGGGGCAGGCGGCCTTAAGCGCACCTGGCAAACGAAGCAAGGGGTGGAGGGGGCTCTGGGCCCGCGCGGCCCCAGGCAGGGCGCCTTCAGGACGGCCTCTCCTGCACAGGGTGCCCAGGGAAGCCGGCACGCAGCTGCAGTCCCCACCCCACCTGTCAATCAAGACACTCTGTTCCTACTTGTTTCATACACTGATGTCCGTTTTGCTTCTTAAAAAAAAAAAGTGACACTTTTCTTCAAGAAAGTGAAAGTTGCTCACTCATGTCCAACTCTTTGCAACCGCATGAACTCTACACATGGAATCCCCCAGGCCAGAACACTGGAGTGGGCAGCCTTCCTCTTCTCGAGGATCTTCCCAACCCAAGAATGGAACCCAGGTCTCCCACATTGTGGGCGGATCCTTTACCAGCTGAGCCCCAAGGGACGCTCAAGAATACTGGAGCGGAGAGCCTATCCATGCCTTCTCCAGCAGATCTTCCCAACCCAAGAATGGNATCTTCCCAACCCAAGAATGGAACCCAGGTCTCCCACATTGTGGGCGGATCCTTTACCAGCTGAGCCCCAAGGGACGCTCAAGAATACTGGAGCGGAGAGCCTATCCATGCCTTCTCCAGCAGATCTTCCCAACCCAAGAATGGAACCCAGGTCTCTCGCACTGCAGCTGGATTCTGTACCAGCTGAGCACTGAGGGCAGCCTCCTCAAGAGGGCATCCGCGAGACCACGGGCAGGGGACAAACAGCGGGGACAGGCAGCAGCTGGGTGAGACCGCGGGGGCTGGGCGCAGGGAGGAGGGCTGGGCGCAGGGAGGAGGGCTGGGCGCAGGGAGCCCCGCCAGACCTCAGAACGCTTCACCCGGGACACTGCCGAAAGCTACCTGGGGCGTGAGCGTGAGGTGGCAGTTGCCTTAATTCCCTAAGGAAGAGTTAAAAAAAAAAAAGAAAGTGAAACAGCTCCAAATGTGACCATTTTATGATCTCATGAAAGAGCATTTTCACATTCAAGAGGAGCTCATAAAGCAGAGTAACGGACAGAGCTGTGCAGTCACATGCACACATGCACACGCACACACACACGCGCACACACGCACACACACGCACACACACGCACGCACGCACACACACGCATGCACACACACACACGTGCACACACACGCATGCGCACAGACACACGCACGCGCAGACGCACACACGAGTACACGTGCACACACGCACACACACACGTGCACACACNTCCTTTACCAGCTGAGCCCCAAGGGACGCTCAAGAATACTGGAGCGGAGAGCCTATCCATGCCTTCTCCAGCAGATCTTCCCAACCCAAGAATGGAGCCCAGGTCTCTCGCACTGCAGGTGGATTCTGTACCAGCTGAGCACTGAGGGCAGCCCTCCTCAAGAGGGCATCCGCGAGACCACGGGCAGGGGACAAACAGCGGGGACAGGCAGCAGCTGGGTGAGACCGCGGGGGCTGAGGGCAGGGAGGAGGGCTGGGCGCAGGGAGCCCCGCCAGACCTCAGAACGCTTCACCCGGGACACTGCCGAAAGCTACCTGGGGCGTGAGCGCGAGGTGGCAGTTGCCTTAATTCCCTAAGGAAGAGTTAAAAAAAAAAGAAAATGAAATAGCTCCAGATGTGACCATTTTATGATCTCATGAAAGAGCATTTTCACATTCAAGAGGAGCTCATAAAGCAGAGTAACGGACAGAGCTGTGCAGCCACACGCACACACACACACGCGCGCACACACACGTGCACACACACGCGTGCACACACACGTGCACACACGCGCACACATGCACCCACACACGTGCACACACGTGCACACACGCGCACACATGCACCCACACACGCGCACACATGTGCACGCGCGCGCGCACACACACACACACACACACGTGTGCCGGCATGAAAGAGGCACAAAAAGACATATTCAAGTTTCACACAAACTTGTGTGGAGGAAACAGTGACTTCTCCTGAATCAGAAAGTGCTTTCTTTAAGTCCCTGGGGGAAGCAGGCACCATCACCAAGCCGGCTGCGTCAGGCAGCTCTCCTCCACACACTTCCTCTCCGCAGCTGACAAGAGGCCAACCACTGCGCTCGGGCTCAGCCTCCTGCTCTGNCCAGCCCCCCGAAATTAGCCGACAAAGGGCAGTTTGATTAATTTCAGCATTTCTGCAGCCTGACTTTGAACTTAATGCGTTTTCAAAGGCCACCTTTCCAGAACAGAACTGTTTCATGGACAAATACAGAGGGCTTTGTTGAAAGCTGAACCAGGTGGGTGGTGGCTCTTTTTACTCACCATATTCTTCTGGGACTTGCATTCCAAAAAGCCCCAGGGACTTCAGTTTCTCTAAAGTTTCATCTGGGATTTTTCCCTCCTGGTCAATTTTTCGAGAGTCCACTGCCAAGAGGAAATATTTTGATTAAACAACATATAACCCACATTTATACAAACAGAAATAAACAGAACAATTGTATTTTATGCATGTTAGTAGTAAAGAGGAACTAAAAAGCTTCTTGATGAAAGTGAACGAGGAGAGTGAAAAAGTTGGCTTAAAGCTCAACATTCAGAAAACGAAGATCATGGCATCCGGTCCCATCACTTCATGGGAAATAGATGGGGAAACATTGGAAACAGTGTCAGACTTTATTTTGGGGGGCTCCAAGATCACTGCAGATGGTGACTGCAGCCATGAAATTAAAAGACGCTTACTCCTTGGAAGAAAAGTTATGACCAACCTAGACAGCATATTCAAAAGCAGAGACATTACTTTGCTGACTACGTCTAGTCAAGGCTATGGTTTTTCCTGTGGTCATGTATGGATGTGAGAGTTGGACTGTGAAGAAGGCTGAGTGCCAAAGAATTGATGCTTTTGAACTGTGGTGTTGGAGAAGACTCTTGAGAGTCCCTTGGACTGCAAGGAGATCCAACCAGTCCATTCTGAAGGAGATCAGCCTTGGGATTTCTTTGGAGGGAATGATGCTGAAGCTGAAACTCCAGTACTGTGGCCACCTCATGAGAACAGCTGACTCATTGGAAAAGACTCTGATGCTGGAAGGGACTGGGGGCAGGAGGAGAAGGGGACGACAGAGGATGAAATGGCTGGATGGCATCACTCACTCGATGGACATGAGTCTGAGTGAACTCCGGGAGCTGGTGATGGACAGGGAGGCCTGGCGTGCTGCAATTCATGGGGTCGCAAAGAGTCGGACACGACTGAGCGACTGAACTGAACTGAATACTGAATATTACAACACCAGCAACAGAAACTTCAGAACTGGAGACCGTCTGCCCAAGGTCACTCCTGTCTGACTGCACCTTACTAGCCTAGCAAGAACCGCACTTCAGAGTGCTTCCAATATGCACCATGATTCCCTGCATAAAACTGCAGCAAACTAAAATTTATAAGACTAAACTTTTCTGCCATCTACCTAAAAGTAATTCAGAGAAATGCTAGTAAAGATGATCCAAGAACTTGGAAAAAGAATGGAGGCATGCATCGAGAAAATACAGGAAGTGTTTAAGGACCTAGAAAAACTACAGGACAAATAAACACTGAAGAAGAAAACAAAAACTGAAATGAAAAATACAAGGATGAATAAATAGGGAAACTGAGGCAGAGGAACGAACAGGCGGGCTGGAAGACAGGCTGGAAGGGAGGAGCGGAGAAAAAAGATAGAGGGGAGTGGCAGGATATACTTAAAGTGGCAAAAGGAAAAAACCTAGAACCAAGATGACGGTTCCTAGCAAGGTGCTCACTCAGATTTACAGAGAAATCAAAAGCTTTCCAGATAAGCAAAAGCTGGGAGAATTCAGCCGGAGAAGGCGATGGCACCCACTCCAGTACTCTTGCTGGAAAATCCCATGGACGGGGGAGCCTGGTGGGCTGCAGTCCATGGGGTCGCTAAGAGTCAGGCACGACTGAGCGACTTCACTTTCACACACTGGAGAATGAAATGGCAACCCACTCCAGTGTTCTTGCCTGGAGAACCCCAGGGACCGGGGAGCCCGGTGGACTGCTGTCTATAGGGATGCACAGAGTCGGACACGACTGAAGCGACTCAGTAGCAGCAGCAGGAGAATTCAGCAGCACCACACCAGCCTTATGACAAATGCTAAAGGAGCTTCTCTAGGCAGGAAACAGGAAAGAGAGCCACAGAAACAAATCCAAAACAAGAAAATGGTGACGGGAGCACACAGAGGGATGATTACATTGATGTGAATGAATCAGATGCTCTAACCGAAAGACACAGACGGGCTGAACGGATTACCCAACAAGACCCAGTACATGCTGTCTACAAGAGACTCCCCTCACACCTAGGGACACATACAGACTTTGAAAGTAAGGGGCTGGAAGAAGGTATTCCATGCAAACAGAAATCAAAAGGAAGCTGCAGTAGCCATACTCATACCAGATAAAATAGATTTTAAAATAAAGACGCGGCAGGAGGCAAGGAAGGACAGTGTATAATGACCAAGGGCTCAATCCGAGATGTATCAACTGCAAATGTTTATACACCCCACACAGGAGCACCTCGATACAGAAGGCAAACGCTGGCAGCCGTCACAGGGCAGATCAGCAGCAGCGCGGCGTTACTGGGGGAGCGCGGGTGTTTCCGAAGGCTTTAACACTCACTGGTGGTGTCGGGCGCCAGCTGTAGCACAGAGGCTCCCTAGCTGCAGTGAACTGGGCTGCTCCGCAGCGCGTGGGGCCTTAGTTCCCGAAACAGGGGTGGGACCCGCGCACCCTGTGCTGGGAGGTGGGTCCCTACCCACTAGGCTGCCAGGGAAGCCCCCAGCGAGGGGCCTGCGCACCCCACTTCTAGCAATGAACAGACCATCCGGACAGAACATGGACAAGGAAGCGCACACCCTAAATGACACGATAGGCCAGACAGGCCTAATTGATATTTAACGTCAATAAAATGGAAGGAACTTCGGAGGGAATGTCTTCCCACAGCAGCAGTAAATGGTTTCTCCGATGCATCTGGAACAGCGGCCAGGATGGAGCCCATCTTGAGTCACAGGTCGAGCCTGTCCATCTTCTGGAGTCCCAGACTACGGTCAGACGTGTGGGGTTTGTAGCGAGGCTTCTGTGACCCTAGACCATCTCTGGAACTGCCTGAGCCCCACAGCACCCGTTGAGCCCCCAACCCTTGCTGGCCAGTTCCCCGACCCCGTATTAGGTAAGGACACCTTCGCTAACCAGTCACCGGACGCCGCCCTTCCAGCAAGAATCTTCTTTGTCCTGAGATGATGAAAACCGGCTCCTAACCCTGGACATGCCTGGGCCGCCCTGAGCAGCCCACTGTCCCAACGGCGTCTCTGCCTTCGCTCGCAGCGCCTCGCGCCTGGGAGGCTCTCCCAGCTTGCGCACAGGCCGCATCAGGCCCGATGCCTCCGGGGCCTCTGGCTCTCCTTTCCCCCCTCGCTTCTCTTCCCTCAAACCCTCTGCTACCGCCCAGTGGCTGTGGAGGCAGCGGAGAGACTCGGGCCAGGGCGGCTCGGCTGGCCCCACAGCTGCCGCCGAAAGGAGGGCGGCTCTGCTCTCCCCTTCCTCAGTTAGGGCGAGGGCCGTGTGCTGCGTGACCCCACAGGCTGCAGCCCGCCAGGCTCCTCTGTCCGTGGGAGTCTCCAGGCAAGAACACTGGAGTGGGTGGGCATGCCCTCCTCCAGGGATCTTCCCGNGCTGGCCCCACAGCTGCCGCCGAAAGGAGGGCGGCTCTGCTCTCCCCTTCCTCAGTTAGGGCGAGGGCCGTGTGCTGCGTGACCCCACAGGCTGCAGCCCGCCAGGCTCCTCTGTCCGTGGGAGTCTCCAGGCAAGAACACTGGAGTGGGTGGGCATGCCCTCCTCCAGGGATCTTCCCGACCCAGGGACTGAGCCCAGGTCTCCCCCTCTGCAGGCAGATTCTTTACCGACTGAGTGCGTGGCCACGAGTCCAGCGCTTAGGAGCCATTAGGATGCCTGCTGCTTGAAGACTCGAGTGGCTGGAAAGGGGGCTCACAGAAGAGACCAGGTTCTCAGACCACAGGCCCCAGCAAGACAGCGCGGCCAGCACATACTGGGTCGCGCAGAACAGAGAGCCCGGCCCTCGCGGCCGCCGCCTTACCGGCAGGGCTGCAGCAGGTCCTCGGCCTGCTTCCTTGCCGCTGTCCCTCTCCCCACGGGCAGGGCTGCAGCGGGTCCTCGGCCTGCTTCCTCACTGCTGTCCCTCTCCCCACGGGCAGGGCTGCAGCAGGTCCTCGGCCTGCTTCCTCGCCGCTGTCCCTCTCCCCACGGGCAGGGCTGCAGCGGGTCCTCGGCCTGCATCCTTGCCGCTGTCCCTCTCCCTACGGGCAGGGCTGCAGTGGGTCCTCGGCCTGCATCCTTGCCGCTGTCCCTCTTCCCCGCGGTCTGGGTGTGTCTCCTGGGGGCTAGGAGCTGCCTCTGAGGCGGCCCACAGANGCTGCAGCGGGTCCTCGGCCTGCTTCCTCGCCGCTGTCCCTCTCCCTACGGGCAGGGCTGCAGCGGGTCCTCGGCCTGCATCCTTGCCGCTGTCCCTCTTCCCCGCGGTCTGGGTGTGTCTCCTGGGGGCTAGGAGCTGCCTCTGAGGCGGCCCACAGAGGGCCTTCCATGTGCCAGGCAGTCCCACCCGGGAGCCACCCGGCTGGCCCCGGGAGCCGCTTCCCCGTCTCTCCCGGCCGAGTCCCACGGTGCCTCGTCGTCCGGTTTGTGCCTCGTCGTCCGGCTCGTGTCTCAGCCGCGCTCGAGGGTCGCCCCTCGCTGTCAGATGTGACTGTCGGGACACCGCGCCACGTGTGCCCCAGTCGCGCAGAGGGCTCGTGGGCGCGAGCGGTGCCTGTCTGTGGCTGCTGACTCAGCACCCCCGTTCTCGGGAGCCTCCCTCAGACCCATGCCCTCGGCCATATTCTCAAGACCCAGAAAACTCTGGACCTGGAAACCTGGAAAAGAAAAGGCTCCCTTTCTTCTGCAACGAAGCCTGGCCCCGGCACAAGTTGAGGGGCCAAGAAAAACAGCCTCTTGCTGGCGCAAAAATGACACCACAGCCCCCCAGCGGGACCGCTACTGTCGGAGACGAGGAAACGGCCCACAGGCCCCGGCACCCACAGCCTCGCAGCCCTGAGTCCGGGTCTGAGGGACTCACGGCGCCGGCGCCTTTCCGCCCTTGACCCCTCCCCTCTACACCCCCTGCACCAGGTCTTCTAAAAGAAACTCCGTATTTTAAAGAATCCTCTTCTAACTTCTGTCAGTGCGGTGGGGCGGGGGAATCAATGTTTCCCAGCTCCTTCAAGGTCCCTCCATCCTTCAGAACCTCTGGATCAAACTAAGAGCCGCTCCTCCCGAGAGGAGAGAGGAGCAACCTGCCGCTGCGTCAGGGCCGAGGTGAGCGTTCTCTACAGCACTCGCCTTCAATTTCAGCTGCGAGACCATAACCACAGAGGGAAGAAGAAAGACAGAATGGCGGTGATCTTTAGACTCCGGAGAAAGCGGCTTGAAGTGAAATCTTGTTGAAATCGCAAAACCGGTTCTTTCTGCATATGCAATTAGAAAAAAGCCAGCATGGTGAAATACTTTAAGCTCTGATCTGAGAAAATAGAAACGTGCCTAGGAAAAAGCCTGACGTTAGCTCCTCTCAATCCTCGAGATACACAGTGCACTCTGCCTAAGACTTCAGCCTTGGGCAAACCAGCAGAACTTCAAGTTAAGAAAAAAGCTGGTGTGAGGGCAGACAAGACCTCTGTCTGGATTAGTGTGTGTCTTTGGCTAATATCGCTGAGGCTAACTTGTAAATGAGCTCAGATTTATCTGATCTAAGGAAAAGAAAGTGCTTACAAATCAGACAGTTCTTAAAACTCACATTTGGTGTTAATGTTTATCTAAATAATTCAGATGTATCTTAATTATCAACATTAGGTGTAACACTTTGATTGTACCTTGGTTAAATATAAACTAAGATCTTATTATATGTTATAAATTTTTCAACAAGGAAAGTCACGTGATGTGAAGAAACGTCTCAGGAAAGAAAATGCAAATGAGTTAAAAGCTTTGGGTGCTTTATGTTTGCCAGTGGTTCATGGTTACTTAAGGAAAGCAGAACGTGTCTTTTTAACTTAGAAGGCTTTAAGAAATGGAATGACATTTCATTAAGGGAAAAGGAAGTAGGTCTGACTTCAGTTCAGTCGCTCAGTCGTGTCTGACTCTGCAACCCCATGGAATGCAGCATGCCAGGCCTTCCTGTCCATCAACAGCTCCCAGAGGTTGCTCAAATTCATGTCCCTTGAGTTGGTGATGCCATCCAACCATCTCATCCTCTGTCGTCCCCTTCTCCTCCTGCCCTCAATCTTTCCTACAGGTGGCTGTTTCAGAGCAGGCAAATAACCTGATGAATATGGGAAGTGGAAAAGGCATGTAGGAAGTGGACCCCAAGAAAAGCAGGGTGCGTGGTATGAGTTATCTTGAGACACTGAACTGCCTCTGAAATCTTTTGTTGCTACTTTGACTAAGCGAATAGCTATTATTTCACAATGAATATGAGCCTGTACCAGACTGGAACTTTCTCTGTTAAGAGAACAAAGTTTTCTTGGAATGCAGCTTTTGGTAACAGACTGTGAATTTCTTTGCCTTTAAGTGATTTGTATTTACCTTTAAAACCTTTTGTTACTTTGGTAAAATAACTACTATTTCACAATGATCTACGAAGATCATGGTACATGTAGGTGAAGCTCACCCTGCTTTTCAAAAAAATTAACCCCTTATTGTCAGACTGTTGCCATCCTGATGTCTCCTCCTAAACCAGCTAATGTAAAATGAATAAACAATGACTGTGACTCAGACAGTCAGGGGTGGGAAATCCAAGATAGACACTTGGCCTTTGCTGGTTCCCTGACAAACCATCTTTTTTTAAACGGATAAAGCCTTCCTCAGTTGCAGAGTTAATGCCCTTACAATGCAAAAAGAAAAAGAAAAAGGTTAGAAATGGAGTATACTTTCTTGGAGTATACTCGCTTGGAGTATACTTTCTACAACCTCCAGTGCTCAAGGCACTTAACTGGACAAATCGTTCAAGCCTTAACAGAAACTTCACAAGTTTCTCAAAACCATCAATGTCACGATCATCTTCAATCATCAGGCAAGGACAACAGAACAGGTTAATTACATGGGATGACTGCAGTCTTCATGAATTTTTGTCTGACAAATCGTTGCTGTTCAGTGGCGTCCGACTCTTTGCGACCCATGGGCGGCAGCACGCCAGGCTTTCCCTGTCCATCACCAGCTCTCAGAGCCTGCTCACACTCGCCCACTGAGCTGTCCTCCTGCCTTCAAGCTTTCCCAGCATCAGGGTCTGACATATTACTGGCTTCTAATCTTCGTTTTCAGATACAAAGAAGCTCTTCTCTTCAAGCTACTTATGGTTTAAAACAATTTGGTAATTTACACCTGTGAGTAAACGTAAAACATTTTTCTCTCTTCCTTGTCTCTACAGAAATTAGACACACTTGGGTTCTGAACAGCCTTATGAGGTATATGAAGGACTGTCTACGAACTCTGAAAGCACTTTGGAGGCCTCTAGAGAGGAACCCGCAGACAGCGTCTGGCAGCAGACCTTCGGCACAGCTCTCCTGGCCCCGAGAAGCCTTTGGGAAATTCAGTTTAAACTTATTCTGAGGAATAAGAGTTGATATAGAAAAGCTGCATGTTCAATGGGCCAACCTTATTTTCAAAATAAATTAGTCTTGACTGTGTTTAACAAAAACAGGGGTAATTAAACATTATGTTTCACTAGCCAAAGCAGCTACAAAAGAACTCACAGGGAGTTCAATGTCTCAAGATAACGTGTGCCACGCACCCTACTTTTCCTGGGGTCCACTTCCCACACGCCTTTTTCAGTTTCCATCGTCACCCCTTCATTTGCCTGCTCTGAAACAGCCACCTTAAGTCAGACCTACTTCCTTTCCCCTTAATAAAATGTCATTCCATTTAAAGCTTTTTAAGCTAAAAACACACATCCTTGGCAACCTTTCTACTTCTGTTCATCTTTGGGCCATTTTTCTTTACCCTTCTTATTAATTTTGTTGCTTTTCAGTTCAGTTCAGTCGCTCAGTCGTGTCCAGCTCTTTGCAACCCCATGGACTGCAACATGCCAGGCCTCCCTGTCCATCACCAACTCCCGGAGTTCACTCAAACTCATGTCCATTGAGTCGGTGATGCCATCCAGACATGTCATCCTCTGCTGTCCCCTTCTCCTCCTGCCTTCAATCTTTCCCAGCATCAGAGCCTTTTCCAATGAGTCAGTNAAAGCTTTTTAAGCTAAAAACACACATCCTTGGCAACCTTTCTACTTCTGTTCATCTTTGGGCCATTTTTCTTTACCCTTCTTATTAATTTTGTTGCTTTTCAGTTCAGTTCAGTCGCTCAGTCGTGTCCAGCTCTTTGCAACCCCATGGACTGCAACATGCCAGGCCTCCCTGTCCATCACCAACTCCCGGAGTTCACTCAAACTCATGTCCATTGAGTCGGTGATGCCATCCAGACATGTCATCCTCTGCTGTCCCCTTCTCCTCCTGCCTTCAATCTTTCCCAGCATCAGAGCCTTTTCCAATGAGTCAGTTCTTCGCATCAGGTGGCCACAGCATTGGAGTTTCAGCTTCAACATCAGTCCTTCCAAAGAATATTCAGGATTGATTTCCTTTAGGAAGGACTGGTTGGATCTCCTTGCAGTCCAAGGGACTCTCAAGAGTGTTCTCCAACACCACAGTTCAAAAGCATCAGTTCTTCAGCACTCAGCTTTCATTATAGTCCAACTCTCACATCCATACATGACCACTGGAAAAACCATAGCCTTGACTAGACAGACCTTTGTTGGCAAAGTAATGTCTCTGCTTTTGAATATGCTGCCTAGGTTGATCATAGCTTTTCCTCCAAGGAGCAAGCATCTTTTAATTTCACAGCTGCAGTCACCATCTGTAGTGATTTTGGAGCCCAAGAAAATGAAGTCTCTCACTATTTCCATTGTTTCCCCATCTATTTGCCATAAAGTGATGGGACCGGATGCCATGATACATTAAATTACCCTTAAAAATGCCTTCCAACATTAAAAACAAATTACCAGTACAGGAAATGTTCTATTTCTTGATCTGGATGTATTCATTGCATAAAACTGCTGCAACTAAACATTCGTGAGACCTAAACTTTCCTGAAGGTGTTTACTAAACTTGAATTTTTTATTTACTACCTGTACCTTCTGGAAAGTAAGACAACACGCGCGACTGCCATTACCGTCCTGAAACGTCTGGCGACTCACCAGACTTGAGGCAGTCTCTGAACCTAGCCCGAGTTCGGAACCACCCTCTCTCCCCAGAGTCCCCAGGTTCTGACAACAAGTCAGCTTGTCGACTATGAACACACGTTCAGCAAAGGAAAACTCAGCCATCCCTGCGCTCGGCCTGCAAGTGCAGACTTCCACACGAGCCAAGTCCAAGCGCTCCCACACGCTGCCAACGAAGCAAGCGGCAGCAACATCATAAGCCACAGAGACAGCCACAGCCGTGCTTAGACATGCTTATGCACGTGGGGCACTAACGAGAAATGCAGCTTCCCCAGACGGAGTGCAAACCCCTCATTTTTTCACTTTCACAACTTCACTGGTGTATATAACTGGCACGTAATAAACTGCACAAACAGAAAATACCTGAGGTCTGTGCGCCCATGAAACCGCCCCCACATGCAACAAGAACCCTTCCATCCCGACTTCTCGGTGTCCGTCTGTGATCAGCCCTTTCCTCTGTCTCCATCCTCAGGCAGCCCCTCATCTTGTCGTCTATGGATTAGTTTGCATTTTCGAGTTTTACATACACGCATCATACAGCATTCTGCTGGTCTGGCCTCTCTGATCTGGCGTAACTGTCCACGGCCCACTGTGGGGGTATGGCCTTGTTCACCCACTCTGCCCTCGCGGGACATGGGGGTGGCTCCCGGTCTGGGGCTCCCAGAAGGAGCAGGCATGCAGGGGTGGGGCTGAGGCGCGAGCTGCACTCTGGAGCGCAGTGCTGCGGGCCAGGGCGGGCCCGACTTTAAGAAAGCGCTGCGAGCCAGGCTGCCTTAGAACACGGCGCGCCCAGGGCTCCGACCGGCCTGCACGTGCGCACGCCCGAGGGGCAACACCGGCCCCTGGGGGCGAAAGCCGGCTCCGGCGGAAGGGCAGAAGCAAGCAGGCGGCAGGGAGAGGAGGCCCTGCAGCTCGGGCAGAGGCAGGCGCGGTGCAGGCGCGCTGCAGCCTCACAAAGGGGGCCCTCCCGGCGGGTAGGGGCCGCGGGCTCAGTCCCTGGCCTGGGAACCCCACGTGCCTCGGAGTAACTGAGCCCGCGCCCAGAGCCCGCGCCCCCCAACAGGAGAAGCCGCCACAATCAGACGCCGTCATCGCAGCGAAGACCCAGCGCAGCCACAACCAGATAAATGGGGAAGCGGTTTCTTAAAGTGCCACAGAGGGTTGCGATTAGGGTGACGGGGAACGAGAGGACAGGAGTAACGAATAAAGACATTGAGAAGCACTGCCCTCCAGTGCTCTGCCCCTTCTGACACTTAGAAACAAGCCTTGAATGGGTCAAGCTGAAATCCACAAGGGCCAACAGCCAACAGAAAAACGACCAGGCACATGGAGCAGCCGGGAGCCACGAGAGCAAATGAGGATGAAAAATCAGCGAACTGATCGCGACCCAGAAATAACAGGGATAACAGCCGACAAGAGTACCAGGGACTCATAACTAAATTCTAGATTCTCAGAAATGTAGAAGGAAATAGGAGCACAGTCAACAGAGATACAGAAGGAAAAAAAAATTCAAATCTAACTGCCCAGAGATGAAAGACCGCTTAAGATGAAAAACTCTGGGTTGGATTAACAGTAGATCAAATACTAGGGGAAAAAAAATCGTGAACAGAAAACATAGTCATAAAAACTATACAAAATGAAAGACAAAAAAATAACGGAGCATCAGTGAGCTGTGGGACAGCCTCAGGCAGATCGCTCTCTCTATGTATAATCTCCAAAGGGGAGGAGCAAGTGGGGGGATGCGCTACGGCGGGTGACAAAACAAGCTTGGGGAAATCTAATGGCCAAGAAACATGCCGAAGCTGATAAATAGCATGAACACAGAGATGCAAGGAGCTCAAAGAGCCCCGAGAGAAACGTGAAGAACACTCATCAGTTTCTCTGCTGCTGCTGCTGCTGCTAAGTCACTTCAGTCGTGTCTGACTCTGTGCGACCCAATGAACGGCAGCCCACCAGGCTCCCCCGTCCCGGGGATTCTCCAGGCAAGAACACTAGAGTGGGTTGCCATTTCCTTCTCCAAAGCATGGAAGTGAAAAGTCAAAGTGAAGTCGCTCAGTCGTGTCTGACTCTTCGCGACCCCATGGACTGCAGCCCACCAGGCTCCTCCGTCCATGGGATTTGCCAGGCATGAGCCCTGGAGCGGGGTGCCATCGCCTTCTCCAACACTGAAAACTGCTGAGCAGTGAAATAGCGCAGCCCATTGACACACAGCAACTCACACATGAGTTACGCAGAGAGAAAGAGCCAGCCGCACAAAGTTTACGCACACTGCTTGCTGCTGTAGGCCCATTACAGTTCCGTTCATACGATGCTTTTGAAATGGCAAAATATACAAAGGGAGAAAAGACTAGTGGTTTCCAGAAGCTGGGGGAAGAGTGGGGAAGAGGTGGCTACAGCTATCAGAGGACGTGTGAGCGAGTCCTGTGATGGAACCGTTGCGTCATGATCCATGCACGTGACAGAATCACAAAGCACACGCACCCTCAGTGGACGTGAAACGGGCACGCTCTGCACGCGGGCTGCCGTCCAGGCTCCGGCCGTGACGAAGCACGGCAGTCTCGCACAGCGCACGCCGTCAGGGTGAGCACCGGGAGAAGGCCTGGGCGAAGGGGAAACGAAGGGCGCCACCACCTTGAAGCAGCCCATGTCACATGACGCTTGTCACACGGCACACACGTTAATCGTAGGAGGTAACCCTGAGGCTGAACTAAGAAAGCTTCACAAAACACCAGCATCCACTGAAGTTCAACTAAAACTGATTTCAGAGGCACAAACTAAGACAATGGGACACATTTTATTTCCATCTTCTTTACAGTTCCTATGTCTCCTTTCGCAAGCATGAATTTCTTTCACATGCCAAGTAAACAAAGTCCAGATTATGAAGAGAAATTCCAGAAATAGGAAGTACGTGCAGAAAAATGCTAACTTTCACACAGTGTAGAAACAGTGTGTAAAACAGTCAACTATATTTCTATATACAAACAGCAAATAACCAGGAGTCAACATTTCTAAAAATTTCACTTAACGATAATACCAAAGAATTTTAAACACGTATGGATATACTTTTACAAACCCACCAAAAAACGATAAGTTGAGAAGCCATCAGAAGCTTTTTCTAAAATCTGTCCACGCTCTATGCACTGACCATGACACCACAAAATGTTGGTGAGCGAATTAAGCAAATAAATGGGGAGATATCCCACAGTTGGGGATCTGAAAATTCAGTAGTTACAAATCTGAATTCTCCCTGAAACTGATTTACGGGTTTACTGTAACCCCAATCATAAACAGGCCTTTTCTTGAAGCTGAAAAGCTGATTCTAAAATTTACGAGCTGATGCGAAGGACTCAGAGGAGCCAAACGGCCTCAGGAGAGAACAAGCTGGGGGACGAACACTGCTGGGCTTCAGGCCTCAGAAAAAGCTCAGAAAAGACGGCAGCTTAACACATGCATGGAGAGAGGCGAAACAAGGAGCAGGGCAGAGGATCCAAAACAGACCCACACAGAAAACGGTTAATTGATTTTCCCACCTTTTCATACGGTGGCAAAACAGACATATAATTTACTACCTTAACCAGCTTTTTAAAGAAATTTAGTTTTGGCTGTGCTGGGTCTTAGTTGCAGCGAGTGGCTTCTCTAGTTGTGGCATCTGGGTCCACAGCACCGGGTGCTCAGCTGACCCATGGCCAGTGGAACCCTAGTTTCCCAGCCAGAAACTGAACCCGCAACCCCTGCGCTGGAAGGTGGAGTCTTAACCACCGACCACCAGAGGCGTCCCGTGATGCATGTATCAACTGTTCCTGCCTTTTTAATGCTGAGTAGCGCCCACTCCAGCACTCGTGCCCGGAAAATCCCATCGACAGAGGAGCCTGGTGGGCTGCAGTCCACGGGGCCGCAGAGTCGGACTGAGCGGCTTCACTTTGACTTTTCACTTTCATGCACTGGAGAAGGAAATGGCAACCCACTCCAGTGTTCCTGCCTGGAGAGTCCCGGGGGGGACTGGTGGGCTGCCGTCTGTGGGGCCGCACGGAATCGGACGCGACTGAAGCGACCTAGCAGCAGCAGCGGCCGCACTTCCTCATACGCATATACCAGAATCTGCTTATCCGCTCACCTGTTAACTGACGTTTGGTAGGTATCCAAACTTTTGCATTCCAATCCCCTATAATGAGATCAAATTGCCAACATTCATGGGATCACAGAAAAAGGAAAGGAATTCCAGAAAAACATCTATTTCTGCTTCACTGACTATGCTAAAGCCTCTGACTACGTGGATTACAACACTGTGGAAAACTCCTGAGGAGATGAGAATGCCAGGCCGCCTTCCCTGTCTCCTGAGAAACCTTATACACGTCAGGAAGCAGAACTGATGCTTTCGAATTGTGGTGCTGGAGAAGACTCTTGAGAGCCCCTCGGGCTGCAAGGAGATCCAACCAGTCAATCCTAAAGGAAATCAACTCTGAATACTCATTGGAAGGACAGATGCTGAAGCTCAAATACTTTGGCCACTTGATGCAAAGATCCAACTCATTGGAAAAGACGCTGAAGCTAGCAAAGATTGAGGGCAAGAGGAGAATAGGGAGACAGAGGATGAGATAGTTGGATGGCATCACCAACTCAATGGACATGAATTTGAGCAAACTCTAGAGACAGTGAAGGACAAGGAAGCCTGGCACGCTGTGTCCAAGGGGTCACGAAGAGTCGGCTATGACTTAGCAACTAAACGACAAGAATCAGACCCGGAACAACGGGCCAATTCAAAATTTGGCAAGGAGTACAAGTCTGTATATTGTCCCCCTGCTTATTTAACCTTTATGCAGAGTACATCATATGAAATGCCAGGCTGAATGAATCACAAGTGGGAATCAAGATTGCTGGGAGAGATACCAACAACCTCAGATATGCAGAGGATACCACTCAAATGGTAGAAAATGAAGACCCAAAGAGCCTCTTAATGAGGATGAAAGAGGAGCGTGAAAAAGCTGGCTTAAAATTCAACATTCAAAAAAACGAACTAAGATCATGGCAGCCGGTCCCATCACTTCATGGCAAACATTAATAAAAGGAGAAAAAGTGGAAACAGTGACAGATTTTATTTTCTTAGGCTCCAAAATCACTGTGGATGGTGACCACAGCCACAAAATTAAAAAAGATGGTCCCTCTTGGAAAGAAAGGTATGACAAACCTAGAAAGCGTATTAAAAAGCAGAGACATTACTTTGTCAACAAAGGTCCATATAGTCAACGCTATGGTTTTTCCAGTAGTCATGTACAGATGTGAGAACTAGACCATAAAGAAAGCTGAGTGCCAGAGAACGGATACTTACAAACTGTGGTGCTGGAGAAGACTCTTGAGAGTTCCTTGTACTGTAAGGAGATCAAACCAGTCAATCCTAAAGGACATCAACCCTGAATATTCACTGGAAGGATCGATGCTCAAACTGAAGCTCCATTACTTTGATGCCAAGTGACAACTCACTGGAAAAGACCTTGATGCTGGCAAAGATGGGGGCAGGAGGAGAAGGGGGTGACAGCGGATGAGATGGCTGGATGGCATCACCGACTTAATGGACATGGGTTTAAGCAAACTTTGGGAGATGGTGGAGGACAGAGGAGCCTGGTGTGCTTCAGACCACGGGGCCGCAATGGGTCAGACAGGACTCGGCCGCTGAACAAGGCATCCAGAGCTGAGCTGTCAGGACAGGGCGCTGTGAGCAGGCTCCTGTGAGCCTAGCGCAGACGGGAGCCTGCGCTTCTCTTGGAAATATCCGGGAGGGCAGTGCCTGAGCCACACGACAGGCTCACGCCAGACTCTAAGGAAGTGCCAGGCTGTTTCCCAAAGTGGCCGCCGCCTCACACGCCCACCGGTGCCTTGAGCCCCAGTCGCGCCACGTTTCCGCCAGCACTGGGGACGGGCAGCCGTTCCGGGTCCCAGCACAGCAGGGAGAGTGCTGCCATGTCTCCCCGAGGCTGCACCCCCCTTTCCTCGATGGCTGAGGGCACGCTGGGCATTCTCTCGTGTGCTGATTTTGCCAGCTGTACGTCTTTTGTTGGCGAAGTGTCTTTCAACTATTCCATCCATTTCTGGGGAACTGGGTTTTCTTACTGAGTTTTGGGAACCAGACTTCAGTACTAGATCTATGTACTAGAGTTAAGACCTTTACCTGGCATATGTTTTACAAAATTCTGCTTCTAGTCTGTGGTTTGACTTCTCGTTTTCTTAACAGTGTCTCAAAGAGCATGGCTGGGGTGGGTCGGGGCTGGGTGCTGAGGCTCGGGAGGTCAGGCCTGAGGGCAGCACTGGGTTGCTGTGGGAAGCCAGCCTGAGGTGCTAGGGTGTGCTTGACACAACCTAGGGGGTGTGGGAGGAAGCCTGGGCCTGCCAGGGAGGTGAGGCACCGATGGGGGCGGGCTGCCACGGCCCTCTGCACTCTCCGGTGG
This sequence comes from Antidorcas marsupialis, assembly GCA_006408585.1. Classification (NCBI taxonomy): domain Eukaryota; kingdom Metazoa; phylum Chordata; class Mammalia; order Artiodactyla; family Bovidae; genus Antidorcas; species Antidorcas marsupialis. Next base: position 459,648 of record SJYB01004649.1, on the reverse strand, counting down.
CAGGGCACCACCCACCTGGGCTCCAGGGGCAGGCGCAGGCTGCCACCGCCGCCGAGGGTCCTGGAACGGGTGCAGGTACCACCCCACCGTCTGGGAGCCTGCACGGCCTGCCACTGCCCAGGGTCCTGGGCCAATGCCCTCAGGCAAGGGCGTGGCCCGCTGCTGCGCCTGAGGGCCCCACAGCCCAGGGCCAAGCCCTGCGCCCGCTCCTCAAGAGCGCACAGTGAGGGTGCGCGACCTGCCGCCAAAGCGGGGTGGGCCCCCCAGCTGGGAGCCATGGTCCTGGGAACCTGCGCACCCCGTCCAAGAGGCAGCAGCCAGCACACGCTAACCAAAAGGCAGCCAGCGTCCAAACCAGAAAGAGCCCTCACACCAGAAGACACTAAACCTAAACCCGCCACCCAGGGACACTCTCTCCAAGACTACAGCAGGTTAACTGTTCCTCCTGAACTCACAGGCTGGGAGAAATATGAGCAAAGCGTAGAAGGAAAGGAACCACTGTCAGGTAGAAGACCAAGAAAATGCCCCTGCAGGAACAGCAAAACAGGCCCCCTCCCTGTGGCTCAGAGCTTAAAGCGTCTGCCTCCAGTGTGGGAGACCCGGGTTCGATCCCAGGGTCGGGAAGATCCCCTGGGGAAGGAAATGGCAACCCACTCCAGTACTCTTGCCTGGAGAATCCCATGGAGGGAGGAGCCTGGTGGGCTACATACAGCCCACAGGGTCGCAGAGTCGGACAGGACTGAGCGGCTTCACTCACTCACTTCAGTCTAACAGACACTGATTTCAAAAAAGGAGATAACGGAACTACTGAAGGAATTACAAGAGACTATCAGCACACAGGCAACATGAGAGCCCCACCGGATAACAAAAAGAAGGCCATTCTATGCATGATAGGGCTCCAAAAGGAGAGGAGACACAAAGGGGATTACAAAAGACTATCAGCAGATAGGCAACATGAGAGACCCACCGGATAACAAAAAGAGGGCCAGTCTATGCATGATAGGGCTCCAAAAGGAGAGGAGACAGAAAGGGGGATTGAAATGTATCTGACGAAACTATGGCTGAAAATTTCCAAAAGCTAAAGTAGGAAACAGGTATCCAGGCATAAGAAGATAAACCCAAACAAACCTACACCAAGACACACTAAAAGTGACCCAAGTGAAAGATAAGGGGAGGATTCTAAAGGCAGAGAGAGAAAAACAGCTCTTTACAAGGGAACCCCCATGGGGCTATCAGCTGAGTTTTCCACAGAAGCATTGCAGGCAAGAAGCGGGTGGCAAGACAGATGCGAAGCCTCGAAAGAATAATCTATCCAGCAAGGTTATCATTTGGAATAGGAGAAATAAAGAATTTCTTAGACAAGCAGAAACCAAAAGAAGACAGCAATACTAAAGCGTCCTAAAAGAGGTATCAGAGGCCTTCTGTGGGCTTCCATCTGCAGGGTCGCACAGAGTCGGACACGACTGATGCGTCTTAGCAGCAGCAGCAGATGGAGAAGCAGCGGGAAGAGGAGGGAGGAGGCCACAGAGGAGAAGAAGCCGCTTAAAGCAGCCAGCGCACGGATAAAACACACCTATCTGTGAAAGCGACGAGAAACACAAGGGACGGCAAAAGGAAAAACACGCAGATGTAAAAACGGACATCCAAATCTTAAAATGTCAGGAAGGAAAGTAAGTAAATGCACTTTTTAAAGAATGTGTTGGAATCTCTGTGGCTATCAGTCTAAAGCGAGCAGAGAAAGGGAGGGGCTAACATAGCAGACAAAGGCAACCACAGAGCAAAACACGCAGCAGAGTCAGAAAAACGGGAAGAAGGAACAAGGGAGTCACCCCACCAGGAGGAGAGAGAAACAAAGACTCAACCGCCAAGTGAGGGCTGAAACGGCAGTGAGTGCATGTGTATCAATAATCACCTTAATGGACTGGATGCTTCCCTCTCAAGATACAGAGTGGCAGACTGCATGAAAACAAAGCCTACGCCATGCTGCCCACAGGAGAGCCCCCGCAGGGCAAGGGGCACCGGCCTGGAGGGGAGAGGGCGGAGGGCATGAGCCATCGGCCGGGGGCTTCTCTTTGCTAGCTGCCACAGAAAGGCCACCTTAGAACTCGGTTTTGCAAAGATGAAGGACAAGCTCCCAGCAGCGCGGAAGCCAGGAGAGCCGCTGCAGGGCGGCCGATGGGGCGGCTGGTTTCTGGGGGGATGCAGGGCGATCAAAGGGATGGCTGCTGCTGACAAGGACTGTCAGAGACACGCTTCATATCTCCGAACAGTCACTGCCGTGGCCCTGGGGCAGCCGTGGGCAGAGACAAGATGACCCAGCTCATCGCCTTCAACCTGGAGCTCCACTCCCTCCGCACGGGCTGCCTTCCCAGAGCGGCGACGGCCACTCAGAGGCGGCCGCTTTCCGCGCAGCAAGGTCACGCTGGGGCGGCCCTAGCTGTGGGGGCAGGAGAGGCACTGGCCCTCCTTCTACAGCGTCTGTTCTCACGGTCAGCCGTGAGCTGCCTTATGTCACCTGGGTTCCGGCTCCTGGAGAGCCACAGCCATGTTTGAAGATAAACTCAGGACAGACACGGAGGAGGAGCAAGCCGAGAGGCTGGTGTGTGAAGCCACAGCAGCTGACGCCCTCATGACGTGGGGTCTGGAAGTGACACTGGTCTCGCTGTCACCAGCAAGAGCGAGCTGGATCCTCTGCACCACACGCAGTGCCCCAAAGGAAGGGGCGAGCTGGGCCAGCACAGTGTCGAGAGAGGGCCGCTGCAGTCCTCGGCGAGCGAGCCGCTGCCCTGGACACGGAGGCGCTGCAACAACCAGCCCCAGCAGCGGGCACCTCCTGAACGGTGCTGCCAGGGTGGGCCACGGCTCCAGAAGGCTGGGGGCAACGGAGGCTTCCCCTGGAAGACGCTCGGCTGGTGTCTGCCAAGGAAACCCAATAAAAAACGACAACCCAAAGAAAGGAAACGAGGGATGGAAAGGTATTTCACAAGAATGGAAATGACCAAAAAAGGAGCTGCAGTACTCAGACAAAATGGACTGTGAAACAAAGAGAATATAGGAAGTTAAAGGACATCAAATAATGATGAAAGGTCAGTACACTCACCAACACACGAGCGCCCTCTGGCAGACAGGCTTCCCCGGTGGCGCCAGCGGCAAAGAAGCCGCCTGCCGAGGCAAGAGACGCAAGAGGCACGGGCTCAATCCCAGATCAGGAAGGTCCCCCAGAGAAGGAGATGGCAACCCACTGGCTATTCATGCCTAGAGAATCCCAAGGACACAGCCGCCTGGAAAGCTACAGTCCACAGGGTCGCAAAGTCGGACAGCGCTGAAGCAAGTGAGCACACTCACTTTGAAACACCCAAATATCTAAAGCAAACGCTAACAGACATGAAGGGAGAAATCGATAGGAGCACAGTAACAGTAGGGAATGTCAATACCGCACTCACACCAAGGGACAGATCTTCCAGACGGAGAATCAGGAAGGCAACAGGTCCCAAATGACACAACCGAAGAGTCAGACTTCACTGACATTTTCACGGCACTACATCCAAAACACAGAAGTCAGGCACACGTGGAGCATTCTCTGGGACTGGCCACATCCTAGGGCACAGAACTAATGCTAAGGGCAATCCCATGCCCACAGATTCGACAACCTCAAGTTCAAAAGCACAGAAATTATTTCAAGCATCTTTTCTGGCCACAATGACATGAAACTAGAAATCAACCAAAGGAAAAGAAAGGAAGAGAAAACAATTACTGGAGAATGAACAACACGCTGCTGGAAAACAAATGGGTCAAAGAGGAAATCACAAAGGGAACTACAAAGCAGCTGAGACAGACAAGAAGGGAAATAGAGCCGCACAAAGCCTGCGGGACACAGCAAGAGCAGTGCTGAGAGCAAAGTGCACAGCAATGCAGGCCCTCCTCTCGAAACAAGAAGAGCCTCAGGTGAACAACCTCACCAAGAATAAAAGAAGAACCAAAACACCTAAAGTCAGCAGAAGATAGAAAATAATGAAGCCCAGGGAGGAAAGAAAGAGGAGTCCGGAGGAGCAAGGGGAAAACTCACTAAAACCAAGAGCTGGCTCTCTGGCCAGGCTCACCAAGAAGAAGAGAGGAAACCCAAATAAGCACAATAAGAGATGAAAAATGAGAAATTTCAACTGATGCTGCAGAGCTAAGAGGGAAAAAGACTAACAGAATGCTATGGACAATTACATGCCCACAGACTTGACAGCCAAGAATGGACAATTTTCTAGCAACATCAAAACAAAATCCAAAAATAAATCACCAAAACTAAATCAAGAAATAGATAATATGAACAGACCAATGACCAGAACTGAAATAAAATCTATAAAAACAAACAAAAACATCCTACAAACAAAGGTCCAGGACCAGATGGCTTCACAGGTAAATTCTGCTGCCAAACATGCAAAGAACTTATACCAATTCTTCTCTCTCTTCTAAAGACTGAGGAGGGAACACTCCAAAGGCATTCTATGAAGCCACCATCACCCAGATAACAAAACACCATCAAGAAAAGAAAATTACTGGGCAGTATCTTTGACGAATATAGATGCAAAAACCCAGCTAAAGAGACAAAACACCTATACTCAGAAAACTATAAGACACTCAGGAAAGAAATCCAGGACGACACAGACAGATGGAGAGACACACCATGCTGTGGAACTGGAAGAATCAATATTACAGAAATGAGTGCACTCCCCAAAGTGAAAAGGGAAAGGGAAACACTCCCCAAAGTGAAAAGGGAAAGTGAAGTCACTCAGTCGTGCCTGACTCTTTTCGACCCCGTGGACTGTAGCCCACCAGGCTCCTCTGTCCATGGGATTCTGCAGGCAAGAATACTGGAGTGGGTTGCCATTTCCTTCTCCAGGGGATCTTCCCGAGCCAGGGATCGAACTCAGGTCTCCCACATTGCAGGCAGACGTTTTAACCTCTGAGCCACCAGGGAGGCTCTCTACTATACTAAACTACCCAAAACAACCTACAAATTCGATGCAATCTCTATCAAACTACCAATGGCATTTTTCACAGAATTAGAACAATAACTTTTGCAATTTGTAAGGAAACGCAAAAGACCCTGAATGGCTAAAGGACTCTTAAGAAAGAAAAATGGAGGTGCAGGAATCAGGCTTCTAGACTTCAGATTATACTACAAAGTTACAGTAATCAAGACAATATGTTACTGGCACAAAACCAAAAATATATATTAATGGAATAGGACAGAAAGTCCAGAGGAAAACTGCCACCCTTATGGTGACCTGATTTATGACAAAGGAGGCAAGAATATAAACCATGGAGAAGAGACAGCCTCTGCAGTAAGCGGTGCTGGGAAAGCTGGACAGCGACATGTGAGAGAAGGAGACCAGGACGCTTCCTAACACCACACACAAATAAGCTCAAACGGATTAAAGGCCTAAATGTAAGACTGGATACTATAAAATTCTTTTAGGAAAACACAGGAAAAACACTCTTTGATATAAATCACAGCAAGATTTTTCTGTGACCTACTCCCTAGAGTAATAAAAACAGAAAGAAAGAAATGGGGTCCAGTTAAACTTGAACGTGTCTGCAGAGCAGAGGAAACCACAGAGAAGATGGAAAGACAGCCCTTAGAATGGAAGAGAGTACTTGCAAATAACGCAACTGATGGATCAGTCTCCAAAATATGCAAGCCGCTCACACAGCTCAGCATCAAAAAGTCAAACAGCCCAGTAAGACAATGAGCAGAAACCTAGGTAGACATTTCTCTCCAGAAGACACACAGGGAGCCAAGAAACACACGAGAAGCTGCGCGACACCAGTAGTCACGGGAGAGAGGCAAGGCTGCAGAGACCAAGAGAATGCGGACCGCAGCGAGGTGCCCCGCGCCGGCCAGGACGGCCACCGACGAAGCGTCGCAGAAAGACAGAAGCTGGAGAGGACGGGGAGACAGAGGAAGGTGCTCACGGTGCTGCTAGGAGTGCAGATGGACACAGCCCCTCCGGACAGCATGGCGGGCCCTTAGACGACCAAACAGTAACACCACGTGGCCAGCAACCAACCCCACGCGTGGGCGCGGACCCCGGGAAACTCTTAGTTCAGAAAGACACCCGCACCCCGGTGCTCACTGCGGCAGTATTTAGGACAGCCGGGACTCGGAGGCAGCCTGGGCGTCCATCAGTGGGTTAGTGGAGAAAGACGTGGCACGTGGATGCAACGGAGTATTACTTGGCCACAAAAAGCGATGGAACTGGGTCACATGTGGCGATGCGGAGGGATCCAGAGGCTCTGATACAGCGTGAAGTGAGTCAGAAAGAGGAAAACAAACTCCGTGTATTAACGCATAGATTAATATGCAGAGTCCAGGCAAACGGTACAGCCGAACCGTTTGCAGGGCAGCGACAGAGACGAAGATGTGGCAAATGGGTGCGCGGACAAAGAGAGGACAGGGCAGTGAGACAAACTGGGGGTTTAGGATTGACATGCACCCTGCGCGGAAAACAGCTGGGGGGAGCTCTGACCAGCGCAGGAGGCTCAGCGGCGCTCTGCAACGACCTGGAGGGGCGGGCGGGGCGGGGTCCAAGAGGCAGGGGCCACACGCACACCTACGGCTGGTCCACCACGGTGCGCAGCAGAGACTAACGCAGCGCTGTGACGCCCTTACACTCCTGCTTAAAAAACATGCGGGAAACCCAAACCACTCATTCCCTTATCTTAGCAACAGCATGGAAACCGCGACTGTAGCAGCAGAACGTGCATCTCGGGTGTTAGAAAGCACGTGCAGCAGGAGAGACGGCATCCGGACGGCTGCGAACTCGGCCAGCAATCCATTTCCTGGTCCTCCCTTGCGGCTCAGCGGGTGAAGAACCCGCCCGCAATGCAGGAGACCTGGGATCGGTCCCTGGGTCGGGAAGATCCCCTGGAGAAGGAAAAGGCTGCCCACTCCAGTATCCGGGCCTGGAGAACCCTGTGGGCTGTGCAGTCCGCGGGGCTGCAGAGCCAGGCGCGGCTGAGCGGCTTGCACTCTCAGGCTGTGTCCTTCTGCTCTGAGCCTCCAGCACAGTTTCCTCTGTTACTGCATCTCTTCTGGGTTCTCTCATAGCTCAGTCGGTAAATGCAATGCAGAAGACGCAGGTTTGATTCCTAGGTCAGGAAGATCCCCTGGAGAAGGCAGTGGCACCCCACTGCCTGGAGAATCCCAGGGATGGGGGGGCTGGTGGGCTGCAGTCCATGGGGTCGCTGAGTCTGACACGACTGAAGCGACTTAGCGGCAGCAGCACCTATCTATGAAAGGGAAACAGAATCTCGGGCACAGAGAACAGAGGCATGGTTGCCGAGGGGGAGGGGGTTGGGGAAGGGAGAGGGTGGGAGGCTGGGGTTAGTAGACGTAAGCTGGAAATATAGGCTGGATAAACCACAAGGTTCTCATGTATAACACAGGGAGACAGCCAATATCCCGTGGTAAATCCTATGGAAAA
>SJYB01004649.1:436924-451237 GCA_006408585.1 Antidorcas marsupialis | reverse complement strand
GGAGGGGCGGGCGGGGCGGGGTCCAAGAGGCAGGGGCCACACGCACACCTACGGCTGGTCCACCACGGTGCGCAGCAGAGACTAACGCAGCGCTGTGACGCCCTTACACTCCTGCTTAAAAAACATGCGGGAAACCCAAACCACTCATTCCCTTATCTTAGCAACAGCATGGAAACCGCGACTGTAGCAGCAGAACGTGCATCTCGGGTGTTAGAAAGCACGTGCAGCAGGAGAGACGGCATCCGGACGGCTGCGAACTCGGCCAGCAATCCATTTCCTGGTCCTCCCTTGCGGCTCAGCGGGTGAAGAACCCGCCCGCAATGCAGGAGACCTGGGATCGGTCCCTGGGTCGGGAAGATCCCCTGGAGAAGGAAAAGGCTGCCCACTCCAGTATCCGGGCCTGGAGAACCCTGTGGGCTGTGCAGTCCGCGGGGCTGCAGAGCCAGGCGCGGCTGAGCGGCTTGCACTCTCAGGCTGTGTCCTTCTGCTCTGAGCCTCCAGCACAGTTTCCTCTGTTACTGCATCTCTTCTGGGTTCTCTCATAGCTCAGTCGGTAAATGCAATGCAGAAGACGCAGGTTTGATTCCTAGGTCAGGAAGATCCCCTGGAGAAGGCAGTGGCACCCCACTGCCTGGAGAATCCCAGGGATGGGGGGGCTGGTGGGCTGCAGTCCATGGGGTCGCTGAGTCTGACACGACTGAAGCGACTTAGCGGCAGCAGCACCTATCTATGAAAGGGAAACAGAATCTCGGGCACAGAGAACAGAGGCATGGTTGCCGAGGGGGAGGGGGTTGGGGAAGGGAGAGGGTGGGAGGCTGGGGTTAGTAGACGTAAGCTGGAAATATAGGCTGGATAAACCACAAGGTTCTCATGTATAACACAGGGAGACAGCCAATATCCCGTGGTAAATCCTATGGAAAACATATTCTGAAAGAACATCTATGGGTGCATAAAGGAGTCACTTCGCTGCAGAGCAGACACCGGCACAACACGGTGAGTTAAGTACATTTCGATTAAAAAGTGGAGAGAGAGGCCTCACTGACAGAGCAGGGTGCCCACAGACACGGGAAACGATCCCACGGTTACCACAGCGGGAAGGAGGGAGGAGAGAGAAATCAGGAGGCTGAGCTCAACACATACAGACTATATACAAAATAACCAGCGACCTACCATTCAGCCCACAGGACTACACTCAGTATTTTGTAACAAGTTAGAGGGAAAAGGATCTTTAAAAGTAGATTATGGCTTTTTCGCAACGGGTTTGCCACCAGGACACAGGTGACGTGAAAACCACCGTTAAACCTAAGCCAAAATGGGAAAGAAGACCCACGTCAACATCGTTGTCACTGGGCACGTGGATTCAGGGACGTCTACCACGACTGGCCGTCTGATCTACAAATGTGGCGGGATCGACAAGAGAACAATTGAAAAGTTCGAGAAGGAGGCTGCCGAGATGGGAAAGGGCTCCTTCAAATATGCCTGGGTCTTGGACAAACTGAAAGCTGAACGTGAGCGTGGTATCACCATTGATATCTCCCTGTGGAAATTTGAGACCAGCAAGTACTATGTTACCATCACTGATGCCCCAGGACACAGAGACTTCATCAAAAACATGATTACAGGCATATCCCAGGCTGACTGTGCTGTCCTGATTGTTGCTGCTGGGTGAATTTGAAGCCAGTATCTCCAAGAATGGCCAGACCCGTGAGCATGCCCTTCTGGCTTACACCTTGGGTGTGAAACAATTGTTGGCGTTAACAAAATGGATTCCACTGAGCCACCCTATAGCCAGAAGAGATATGAGGAAATTGTTAAGGAGGTCAGCACCTACGTTAAGAAAACTGGCTACAACCCCGACACAGTAGCATTTGTGCCAATTGCTGGCTGGAATGGTGACAACNACTTCATCAAAAACATGATTACAGGCATATCCCAGGCTGACTGTGCTGTCCTGATTGTTGCTGCTGGGTGAATTTGAAGCCAGTATCTCCAAGAATGGCCAGACCCGTGAGCATGCCCTTCTGGCTTACACCTTGGGTGTGAAACAATTGTTGGCGTTAACAAAATGGATTCCACTGAGCCACCCTATAGCCAGAAGAGATATGAGGAAATTGTTAAGGAGGTCAGCACCTACGTTAAGAAAACTGGCTACAACCCCGACACAGTAGCATTTGTGCCAATTGCTGGCTGGAATGGTGACAACGTGCTGGAGCCAAGTGCTAATATGCCGTGGCTCAAGGGATGGAAAGCCACCCGTGAGGACGGCAGTGCCAGTGGAACCACCCTGCCTGAGGCTCGGGATTGCATCCTGCCACCAACTCGCCCACTGACAAACCCTTGCTTTTGCCCCTCCAGGATGTCTGTAAAATTGGTGGTATTGGCACTGTCCCTGTGGGTCATGTGGAGAGTGGTGTTCTCACACCTGGCGTGGTGGTCACCTTTGCTCCAGTCAGTGTAACAGCTGAAGTGAGGTCTGTAGAAATGCACCATGAAGCGGTGAGTGAAGCCCTTCCTGGGGACAGCGTGGGCTTCAGTGTCAAGAACGTGTCTGTCAAAGACGTCCGTCGTGGCAGTGTGGCTGGTGACAGCAAAAATGATCCGCCCGTGGAAGCTGCTGCCTTCACAGCTCAGGTGATTACTCTGAGCATCCAGGCCAGATCAGTGCTGGATAGGCACCTGTGCTGGACTGGCACACAGCTCACATTGCTTGCAAGTTTGCTGAGCTGAGGGAGAAGACTGATCGTCGTTCTGGGAAAAAGTTGGAAGATGGCCCTTTTTAAATTCTTGAAATCTGGTGACACTGCCATCGTTGATATGGTTCCTGGCAAGCCTATGTGTGTCGAGAGCTCCTCTGACTATCCTCCCCTGGGCCGTTTTGCTGTGCGTGACGTGAGACAGACAGTCGCTGTGGGTGTCATCAAAGCAGTGGACAAGAAGGCAGCCGGAGCTGGCAAGGTCACCAGGTCTGCCCAGAAAGCTCGGAAGGCTAAATGAATATTATCCCCAATACCTGCCACCCTAGCCTTAATCAGCGGTGGAAGAACGGTCTCAGAACTGTGTGTCTCAACTGGCCATTTAAGTTTAATAGTAAAAGACTGGTTAATGATAACAATGCATCGTGAAACTTTCAGAAGGAAAGGAGAATGTTTTTGTGGACCATATGTTTTGTGTGTGGCAGTTTAAGTTATTAGTTTTTAAAATCAGTACTTTTTAATGNGAACGGTCTCAGAACTGTGTGTCTCAACTGGCCATTTAAGTTTAATAGTAAAAGACTGGTTAATGATAACAATGCATCGTGAAACTTTCAGAAGGAAAGGAGAATGTTTTTGTGGACCATATGTTTTGTGTGTGGCAGTTTAAGTTATTAGTTTTTAAAATCAGTACTTTTTAATGAAAACAACTTGACCAAAAATCTGTCACAGAATTTGAGACCCATTAAAAAAATTTTAATGAGAAAAAAATAAAATAAAAAATAAAAGTAGATTATCTTGCTGTCAATCTGTCCTGGCTCAAGCACTTGAGGGCTCCCAAAGGTAGAGGACACTGCCCCCGCCAAGGGCTGAGAGCCCTGCAGTCCACACGGGTGCCTCCGATCTGAGGTCTGCCCCCACCCTGATCCCCCCTGCTGCCTAACAAGCTAAGCTACGGAAACTGCGAGTAAGCCTTCAGACACTGGCAGCAGCCCAGTGTGGGACTGATGGGCTGGGATTTCACATGTTTTGCTTTGTTTTTTATTTCATTTTTCTAATTGCTCATTTTTATTGTATTGTATAGTCAGTCTGCAACAGTTTGGAAATGTTAAAGTGGTCCTTCATCACAGATACATTCAGAAGCAATGAACTAGACAGCTTATGATTAAAGAGCAGCTGGGATGATCTTTTAAGCAAAGCATGCCAACAGCACTGGTTTTCTGATCAATGCACACTGCTCCTGCTGCTAAACATCAGACCATTCTCAGGGCTTGCCTCGTGTTCCGGTGGGTAAGAATCTGCCCTGCGATGCAGGGGACACTGCTTCGATCCCGAGCCTGGGACCATCACAGCTACTGAGGCTGTGCTCCACAACGCGAGCGGCCGCTGCAGTGGGGGGCCTGCACACCGCGGCCAGGGAGGAGCCCCTGGGCTCCGCAACCGCCGGAGAGCCTGCCTGCAGCGCCGGAGAGCCAGCGCAGCCAGAGGCACAGAAGGAGAAACGCGCTCACAAACAAAGGTGTCAAAGCAGCACCTGAAAACGGGAAGCTGCAGAGACGCAAAGGCCCGTACAAACCTTCTTCCGTGAAGAATTTCTCTACAGGTCCCACAAGCTGATTAATCTCATCAAGTTCATCTCGGCTAACCTCTGGAAACGGGAAAGCTTCTTTCTGAAAACGAGAACACACAGTAAAAATGTAACTGTGGGCGACCTCCCACAGCGGTCATGTCATTCAGCAAGGAAGCGAAAGGACACGCCAGCGTCCCCATCGGCGGGCCGAGCCTTCCATGCCGAGGGAACTGGACAGCAAACCCCAGCAGGAGCTCCGGACACAAGAACTGCGTCAGACTCCACCACTGGGCCCAGCCTCCTCCCTGACCCAGATCACCCCCGACTCTGAGCAGCCTTCCTCACTAAGAAGTGACGAGGACTGTCCTATGGCACAGAGAGCCTGGGCTAACGCTTCCAGCCCAGCCTGGTCCCTGCCACTGTGCGGCTTACCAACCGGGCGACCCCTTCACCCGACCCCAGGGCCATTTTCTCACCCAGAAAACGTGGGTGGTCTCTGTGAGGACAGTGGGAAGTCATGGACGAGACGCCACCTTACTTATTCCCGAGCTTGAAAATGCTGCCGCCGGCAAGAACGGACCGTGGTCGCAAGGTCTGACTTCTTGGCGGGCTGCCGCTCAGCCGCTTGCTCCAGGACCCGATGACCCCTGACCCCTGCTGCCCGGGCTGAGCGTGCCAGGGGGCAGGGCCGCCAGAGGAGGCCCCGCTGAGGAGCCACATCAGCCTGAATGCAGCCCTGACTCTGACGCTTTGGAGCCCGGCATCAGTCTCTCCCGTTACAGGCGGCGCCTCAGGTGGCGCCCAAACGAGACGGTGTGTCCCTGGCACGCAGTGCCTGACCAGCGAGCGGCCGGGGCTTCCGCCCGAGCCTGGATTCCCCACGAGGCCTTCGCTCTGTGCCGCCTAAAATCATCCCAGAGACCTCAGCCCCTCTCGCTTTGGGGCGCCGCCCTCCCCTTCAGCTGCCGGCACGACCGGACTTTCTGGATTTGACCAGCACCTGCTGAAGAGTGATGTCCCAGCCCCGAAGCCGCCCCAGGAGCCCAGCCTCTCCTCACAGCACCTCTCACCAGGTGGCTGGAGAAAATTCTTGAGAGGAGTCCTGTCTCCTCCCTCCAGCCCACAGGCTCTCAAGTCTGTTTTCTCCTCTCGGCCTGCTGTACAGGTGAAGGGTGGATTCCACGCCAAAACTGACAGCTGACTTAAAAGGATTCCCTGCCTCCAGGCCACCTTCGACCCTGGAAGGAAATGGGCTGAGCGGTCATCACTCGCAGCCACTTAGAACAAAGCCGGCTTTTCAGCTGGATACGGAAGCTGAGCCCACCGCACTGGCCCGCACAGCCTCATGGGCTCACCTGGGCCGGCTACAATGGCTGCATTAGAGGAAGAAGATTCTGGAATCAGTCAGCAGCCAAGTGAGAAAAGAGAACAGAGTGAGACCAGTCTGGCCTAGACTCCAAACGAAAGAGAACCTGCCAGGAGAGAGGTCTCGAGAGCATGTGAGAATGAATCTCTGACGGCAATATTCAGTCTGAATGGGCTGCTTCGTGGGTGCCAGGTTCAATTTCACGTGCAATTTTTGAATTTTTGAAACCAGTGGAACTGGTTTTTCCCATTATTCTATATATGTAGAAACCACATACGTAACACGGATGCAAGCCAAGCTGCTCCTGGCCGAGGCTGTGAACGGGGAGAAGAGTCACCCAGATCCCTCCCACGGGTTCCCGCAGGAGACCCGCGGTGTTCTCAAGAACACTCTGAGGGCAGGGGGACAACGGCGTGATCACAAAGGTCCCCTACCAGCTTGAGATTCCAAGCATCTCTGCTGCCATGTTGCTGCTCAAAGCCCACTGAGAGAGGCCGTGTCGGCCTGAACCAGGGCAGTGCCAGCCAAGTGCTTAACAGCCGTCAGATTCTAAATGGAACCTGAAGGGAGAGAAGCTAGGATCCGCTGTCGGATTAGGTACGGATTATGAGAACAAGAGGCACCCCCAGGTATCTGACCCTGAAATGGAGCAGGACCCTATGCCCCTGCCCTGCCGTACCCTCAGCCTGCCTTTTGTCTGTGGAGATACTGAAGCCAAAGAGTAAGTTTAATCAGAGAAGTGAGAAAATGCAGAAAGAAGGGACTCCAGTCAAAGGGGACCAAATAATAAAGTCGCCACTAAGCACATTCAAGGACCTGTAGTTCCTTCTCAATGGCTACAGACAGTATTCTGAGCCATATCCTGTGAGCTGTCTTATAAACAGTGAAGCCTCTGCCTTGGGGAAGAAGCTAACTCCACGATGACTAGGCTACAGCCGTGAAGCAGGCTGCTGTAATTTTGAGAACTGGCCTCATGGAAATGGGAACTGACCCTGGAGCTGAAGACTAGCTGTGCTTAATCAAGATGCTGCTGGTCAGTTCACTGTGACCGATTCCAAGATGAACGTCAGCGGCCTGTGCTGTTTCTGTGCGAAAGCCCCTCCCTCAGTCTATGAAAGCTCTCGCCTGCAGGTGGGGCGGGGGAAGAGAGTCAGCCTTCGGACAGGGACCCCCACCTCCAACCCTGGCTGTCAGCATCCACAATAAAGCAAACTTTCCTTTCCATCCATCTGGCCTCTTTACTGACTTGTGAGAGGTGAGCAGCCGGACCTCACTTTCGGTTACAACCTGAACAAGGGGAACGGTAGAGCCACCGCCATCTCCACTAAGATAACCACAGGGAAGAGCAGGATCGGGTGGAGAGACCAGGAACTCAGTCTTGGATGGGCTAGACAGGCGATGCCTAGTGACACCCAAGTGCAGCTTTTGACTGGAAAGGTAGATATACAGAGAGACTGGAGCTCAAGTCTCACCCGGAGAAATAAATGTGCACCTTCAGGATAGGGATGGCGTGACACTAAATTAGATCATCAGAGGAACGGTTAGAGACGAGAAGACTACCCACAGGCTGAGCCCAGACAATTCCCACCCCAACTGAGCTGGTCAGAAATGCTGGCCAGTGTTTAGCTGTCAAAGAGCCAAGAAGGGGTCAACGTCCTTGAGTGGCTGGGAAGGCCTGGGGGTCTAGCTGGCCTTTGCTAAGAGCGGACAGTTCTGCCACCGCGATGCAGAGAGCGTAGACCACAAGTGGGAAGGAGGTTAAGTGTAGAGGCGGGACTTCTTACCTAAATGGGCGCATTTTCGCAATAAACAAGAAGCAAGGCCAGCAGGTGAGAGTGAAGGGGGACACGGTGCTAAAGGTTTGGAGAAAGGGAGCATAAAACACGTGTGTTCTTTCTTCCCTGTGCTGCTGGGAGGCACGAGTTCCCAGGACAGCGCCACACAGCCCCAGGTTTGGGGGAAACAGCTTCCCTAACTTTTAACGGCCTAGCTGTGCACTTTTTAGCAGGGCAAACCATTCCAGTCTGGGTGTCTGCACCTGTAATGCCTGGCAACCTTAAAGAACGCTCTAGAGAAGCCAAGAAATAACTCCTAAAGGAGTACAGAATCAGCCAACATCGCAGCCGAGCTCAAAGCACTTCACACACGTTTTTCCTTGGTTTTCTGGCTACCTGTAGGAGGGGACAAAGACTGCTTTTACTATTTCCCGTGTGCGAGCAGGGAGCAACTTCACAGGAGTGCTTAGCCCAAGCTCACAGCACTAGCAGCCAGCACGGACTCCTCAATCTGCGGACTCTTGCATCCGCCCCACGCGCGGCACATTAATAAAGCATTTCCACGCACATACCATCTCACTGGGGCTCCCGACACACACACACACACACACGAGAGAGACAGAGCAAGCACACCGCGAGCTCCGCTTGNCCGCCCCAGGGGCCACTAAGGCACCACCGCTGAGCCACAGCTGCTGAAGGCCCGGCGCCCGGCGCCCCTCCGCGAGGGCAGCCGCCGGGAAGGCCCGGCACGCGGGGAAGAGGAGCCCCTGCGCCCCCCCGCTAGAGAAGGTTCCCGAGAAACAACAGAGGCTCAGCACGGCCAAAAAGTAAACATGAAACGATGTTTTAAGTGGAAATAAATTTGAAACCATTATAAAAGCGGAGACGGGGGAAGTTCATGATACTGGTTCTCTCTGAAGGGCGGGCGCATACGGGTTCCAGTCCTTGTTTTAAGTCAGTGGCCTGTTCACGAAGATTTCTTTGGTTTTGCTTCATAGCTTACGCGTATGTCACACATTTGGGAGACGGAGGAAAAGGAAAGGGGTGTTGCACCAGAAAGAAGCCTGGACAAGGCCCCGTAGTTACTACGTCCCTGGAAGACGCCAGCCTGAAGGTGGTGGGGGACAGGACAGGGGACAGGGGCGCCCCCCACACGCCCAGCCAGGCCCTAAAGGCCTTCCTCCTGTTTGGAAATGCTTTCTGCCTCCATCAGATCAGAACTCAAAGAATAAGGAGCCGTGCTTTCATCTGAACGTGCTGTGCCCGACCCAGTAAAAGATGGACTTGTTTGGGTAAACACTTGATGATGAAGCCACACTCCTCCTCGGGAGGGACTCGAACCCACCGTCATTTAAATTGAAACCACACAACAGGTGTAAGGACTTACGGAAGCCCGGTTTCACAGAAAGAAGTCTGGTCACAGAAAGAAATCAAGGAGAGGCAAAGTGGTAGGCAGAGAGTGAGTCTGTTAGCACAGGACACGTGTGAGAGATACAAGCAGACTGGCAAGGGAACACAGCCCTGAGAAACAGGAGGGCTACATCTTCATCACCCAAGAAAAAGTGGGGAGGGACGACAAGTTTCCTCCTCATTCTTGGGCAGCCACCAAGGCATTAGCAAAAGTGTGGCAGCGTAGTCTAAAATGTGGCGATTCGTCTCAGGTCTCAGCGGAATGTCCCCTTTCATCTAGTTTCTTTCCCCTTCACCTGTATTTCTGTCTCAGCTGAATGCAAAAATGCTACTCTTAAAGGAACATTAATTCTTCATGGAACAAGATTCAGATCCTGTATCTTTTGTCTTGTGTTTTAACTCTCAGGGTGTGTGGCTTGAGTGTGCCTGGCACTTGGATGCACCGGGTCTTTCTCCAAAGTAGTGTAGATTTTTGTTAGGTTACTAGATTCTTTTCTTGAATGGTTATTAGCTTGTAACAGTCTCCCAAACTCCCTTAACATTCTCTGTCTTTAATCCTCTAGTGAGATTTCGAAACTGACTATCCTACTCTATCCTTATCAGCGACACACCATCAGGGGGAAAAAAAAAAAAAGAGTTCAGAAGCATTCTTAGTTGCAAAATACCTGTCTTTGCAGGCAACTTCCGCAACGTGTCATCTATTTTTGTCTTTAACTTGTGAAGCCTTGTCACTCGGTTTCTTCATAGCAGTCGATGTTTGCCGGTGTCAGCATTCAGTTTCTCAAGAAGGCACTTGGCAATGACGGCCTGTGAACCACCTCTGCAGGTGAGACGAGCAAACCACAAAAAAGGGACACTGCTGGCTTTTAACTTTGAGCTGGTGAACATTGGGGCCAAAAAAAAAATGGAGTCTAATCAATCAAGTTATCCAGTCATTTAGCCAGATCCTCCCTGAGTTAACCAAGTGAGAAATTCAGTTTCCAGAGTAAAAATTAGAAACACATTAAGGCATAATTTCTGCATACTCTACTAGCACGTACGGTGGGAAATGTTCTGGAGCATTACTACTTTTGACAGTATTTAAATTCAGTTTCCCCATCTGTAAAGATGAGTATCATGTCACTGGCCTCACAGGATTCTCGTGAGGATTAGCTAAATCCGTATGATAGCATCTACCACAGTAAATGATCATTGTTTTTCTTGTAATAATATAAAAAGTACAAACTGGGCACACACTCTAGTATTCCGTCTTCTGCTTGAGTGTTAGCCTTTGAGAAATCAGATGTCGTTTGTGAACAGTTTGCTCTAGACGTAGACTTTCCACGGTTCGTATTTAAAGCACTCACCGTGGACATACGGTCGCGTCAGGACTGGTTCCCGTGTGCGGCGTGTCAGCAACAACCTGGGGCAGCCATGGAGCCGGGCGCAGCGCAGCAGGATGCTGGGCTCCGGACCTCTGCACATCGTCTGCGTGGGAAACTATTCCCTCCCTCCTTGGCGTGAAAGCCACACAATGGGGAGGTCGTGGAGAAATTTACTAACAAGGAACAGGAGAGAAAGAGGTGGCCTTGTCTCCTGTCCCAAGGCCACAAGGGCAATAGTCAGTCATGGGAAAAAGAGAGTCTCGTGAAGGTTCCTGCCCTCAGCGTCCTAAAGACGGGCTCCCAGGTGAGTCGTGCGCAAGCATCACCTGTGCCATCTCCTGCTGAGAGAGAAGCTGGCTGGTGCCGCACTGTCCCGACGCCAAAGGTCTGCACGAAGAGAGGTGTCCTTCAGAGGGTGCTTTGTCTCACAGATTATGTCGTCCCTGGTACTTCCTTTCCTTTCCGATGTGCATCCACCCCCTTCATCATGGGAACATGGAAGTCATTGGCTTGTTGAAAGCCACAAAGGTGACGAGGTGCTGTGGGCTGAGTTCTGTCCCTGCCGCCCCACAAAAGTCATTACTTGGAATCCTAACCCCAGGACCTGACAACGTGACCTTCCCTGAAAAGAGGGCTGCCTATGGCATTCCGCTGGAGCTGTGCAGTGAGCTAACTTAGGAAGAGGTGATAGTGGGCTGGGGTGGGTCCCTGCTCCAACATGACCGATGCCCTTGTAAGCAGGAGAAATGTGGACACAGACATGTACCCAGGGGGATGTCGTGTGTGGAGGTGAAATCGGAACTCAAGATAATGCTTCTACAAGCCAAGGGAGGCTAAGAGGGCCAGCCAACCCCAGAAGCTGAGAGCAAGGCCTGGATTGGCGTCTCAGCCCTCATGAGGAACCAGTCCTGCCCACACAGTGACCGCGGACTTTCACTCCCGCAAGCATGAGCCGACTGATCATCTAAGCTCCGCAGCCCGTGGTTCTTTGTTAGAGCGGCCTGGCAGACTCAGACAGGAGGACGTGTAGCTCTGGGCACACAGAACTGAGTAGGGCCCAAAAGTGACGCCAGGGCCGGGCAGGCTCAGGGCTCACACACCCCGAGCTCCGTCTGTGGTCTGGAATGCGCGTGACTTACCCCCTGGTTTTAAGAGACTGGAATTGAAGAATGAGCCGTCATCCTCTGCCGCCTCCTCTTCCACCGGCTGGAAGCAGAGGACTCTGCCCCTGGTTGGCAGGACAAGGCAGGAGGGGCCTAGCTCTTCCAATATTGGTCTTTTCCTCCAAAAGAGGAAGGCCAACCACAGAGGAGGCTGTGGGGCTCCAGCCCATGGAGTTGCAAGAGAGTCAGACACAACCAAGCACCCAGACACACGCTGGCAAGACTTGGTGGGCAGATAAAGATCTCTCGCTTCGTCCTCTCTCACTCCTGCTACTGGCTGATCCAAAATCGGACGAAATTATTCTGACGGAGGTTGGAAGCCCCGTCACGCCTTGCTCTCCCTCTCCGCCTCTGCCAGCTCCGTGGCGGGGACACACCCTGAGGCCCAGGTGCACTGAGGGCCAAGCATGGCCTTTGGTTCCGGTGCCCAGTTCTTAGGTGTTCTGCTCCACCCTTCCTACGCGGGGCCATCAGCCTGAGCATTTTGGACTGACTCATCTAAGTCCTTCTGCCCGGTGGCGCGTCTTGACCAATCCCCATCCTCCCCTTCCTCCTCCACCAGGCAAGTCACGACCTATTCCAGAATCTCAGTTTCAACACTAGCAAATGATAAAATCAATACAAACATGGATTCCTACGCAAATTTAGTGGGCTAATGTTTAATTCTCCTCCCACTCCACACACTGTAAATTTCAGGATCTAGCAACCCTGGGAGAGGGGGTAAAAAGAAAGAAAAGTCTAGCCTTCGCAGGTGGCTCAGTGCGTAAAGACTCCGTCTGCAAGGCACTCCAGTGTTCTTGCCTGGGAACCCCCATGGACGGAGGGCCTGCTGGACTACAGCCCATGAGGTCGCAAGAGAGTCAGACACAACCTAGCCACTAAAGAGCAACAACAGGAAACTCGGAAAACAGAGGCTCTTCACTTTAAACTTGGACACAGTGGTAACAGTCTTTCAAAATCTCAGGAGAGTTGAAACAGTAACAGCATTAACAATGGCAAGAGCAACACACTCCTTTGCTTTTTCCTTATGTTTCAAAAGTCGAAACAGCCCAAGATCCAACCAAGCACGTATTCCCCCACTGCAATGCTATGAAAAGCATGTTAAAATAACACAAACGCTCTGTTGAAACCACCAGAATTTGCAAAGCAACTGCTGTAACGTAAGAGCCAAATACGTTTATTAACTCATCGGGGCCTTACCAGTTTGCACAAAAGCCAGCGGAGCCTGAAATCTCATCTGAAGATGGCCAGATGGCAAAGCCAGCATCTTTAATGCGTGGGAAAGGCCCTAGAAGAAGATGCAATGCCAGTTCTTGCAAAAGGGATTTACCGCAGGCTATTCCTGTTGCAACTCGAACGAATAACTCCCCGGAAACCTACTTAGGGAAGCACAGCTCGTCACTCTAACACCTGCAGGAGCTTCCAATCCTAGCCCACCAAGAGGTCCGGCCAGCATCGCTGTCAGGAAGCACTGCAGTCAGCCTCTGGCCAGAAAACCCTGGGGGCTCTAGCAGCTAACATTTCTTTGAAATCAACAACAACGTTTTTTTTGTAATCCTTCACGTCAGCGAATGTGAGACTGCAAACCGGATAATGGAGCATGATGGGGGTAGGTGGGGGTGCGGAAATTCATCTTAATGGTTCACCCTCTGAGCCTGGGAGGTAGAAGCAGCTCAGGCCCCAAGTCAGTCCCTGCGTTTCAAAAAGCTTTCAGCGCTCATTCAGCAGGAGCTGATAAAGAATAAACTTGGCCGCCATTAAAGCTCAATATAAACACCTGGCAGGCTGCACTGTGCCTTCCCAGGTAGAGATGATCCGCTGTGTTCTCTGCATCCCTTCTGTGTTTCCACCCCGCCTGCCTCCGAGAAGGGCCTGGCCTGAGAATGAAGTGAACAAAATCCTCTCTGTTGTAAATGCCGATTACAGGACCATGGAGAGTGGGCACAAAGTCAAAAACTACTGTAACTGATGTGTCTGTTCTCTTTCAAGGAAAAATTGCTCCTCTTAACTACTTCACAGAACATGGCGTTCACATGAATTCATTTTCCCCCCAGTTGTAATTTGTAGGAGAAATAACCAAATGAAACTCATGTAAGGACCTCATTTTATATTTTTCCCTGTGTGTGCAGGCTCAGTCGTGTCCAGCTCTTTGCAACCTCGTGGACTGAAGCCCACCAGGCTCCTCTGCCCATGGCATTCTGCAGGTAAGAACACTGGAGTGGGCTGCCATTTCCTTCTCCAGGGGAATCGTCCCCACCCAGGGATCGCACCTGTGTCTCCCGCACTGGCACTGCAGACTTACCACTGGCCACTGGGGAAGCATCTTCCCCTGTAATGAAACATAATTAATCATTTTTGTTTCTTCTTTTTCTCCTGAAGACCCAATATTCTCACTGGCTAGACTGTAGGAAGTGCCCAGCACTACCCTACAAACAGCTCCCCTCCTGGGTGCTGACCGCAGTGGGTTTTCAAGACAGCTAGTCCAGATCCGGGTCTGGACTCTAGGTTACAAGCAAAGGCTCACTGGGGTGCCGTTTACTGAGATGTGCTCCCTAGAATGAAGGGCGTTCCCCAAGCCTGGATGAGTCAGGACTTCCCTGAGTCGGATGCAAAGTCCACTTAAGTGTGTGAATCCAGCTTGTGAGATGAAGCAGTCTTTGCTCACCAACACGTCTTCTGTGGATAGAAGCATGTTCCAGGGAATAAACGCTCACCATACATTCTAGTTATCCTCTGTTAGCTTCTCATGGGTGTTAAAGATAACGAGCTTAGCTTGATTTCCAGACAGGCAAGATGGGTTTTAAAAAGCAAAGTGAGAAGGAAGACCATGCGGTAAAGGACGGCTTTCAGACCCAAGGCTGATGCCAAGGTATTTCTCCTTTAAAACCTTCCCCTGGTTATGGCTTTGACACCAGGGAAGACTACAGGCTCTAAAGGAATACTCTTGTGACCGAGAAGGACCCTCTGGGGTCCGT
>SJYB01004649.1:401204-415043 GCA_006408585.1 Antidorcas marsupialis | reverse complement strand
AGCCGTGGGCCCTCCCCTGGGAGGACTACTCGGTGGCTCCAAAACCGAGCCCCTAGCAGACGTATGTCCCTCCTGAGCGTGTGAGCACAACAGATACAAAACCCCCAAGCCAGCCAACTGCAGCCTACTATGCCAACGGCGCCAAGCCCTGCCAATCCTGACTCTGGCCTCGGTTTATAAAACGGGGCTCGCGCTTTCCCAGATGGCGTGGCTCTCGGCTCTAACGCCCCTGCCCCAGAGACAGGGGAGTGGGTCCCCCAACTCGAGTCTGAGGACACCCTTTGGGGGGCTTTCTGGTGAGGCTCTCATGGAAGCAGCTTCTTTCTCCCCAAAGCCCTTCAGACCCTCTGCCCTCCCCCCACCGACAGAACAAGGTCCAGACCCCCAGGCAAGCTTAAAGTGATACTAACTAGCATTTTAGAGGTTTCTGCTGATATTTGGTCCTCAGTTACAACATTGTGATGCAGTTACTACTGGTCCCGCTTGTCAAAAGGGGAAACTGAGGCTCAGTTTAACCGGGTTAATGAAGAGGCTCTCCCTCCCCCTCGTGGCTTTCTCTTCGACGAGCAGTCGTGGCATGTCGTTCTCAGCTGGGACATCTCTGTATTCTCTGTCCTTGGGCGCCTTGAAGGCAGGCACCTGCACCTGTGGAATGCTCAGATGTAGCTGGGAGACTCCTCAAGCTGACAGACAGGATCAGAGCCCCGCCTCTGCAGGCACATCTCCAGGAGAGCCAGGCAGCTGGCAGGTCAGCAGGGGGCAGAAGCTGTGGGAAGCTGCAGGGGCTTCTTCACGTGCCCTTTTAAATCTTTCATTTGCAGGGGGGCCAATGAGGAGCATGATTCCCAGATGGGGATCTGGGGCGGGCGAGGAACAGTGGAGGAGGACGGGGAGCTGGCTCAGCCTGCCGCTGGGCAAGGGACAGGCCCTAGGGCTCCCGGGCAAGAGGCTGGGCAGGGACACACAGCCCATCTCCACACCCCTCCTCTTCACTTCTGATGTTTTCTTTGAGACATTAAAAATAAATGAAGACAGAATGGGAGAAACTGTTTTCAAATTATGCATCTAAGAAGGTCTAGTATGTGAAAAAGCTGGCTTGAAATTCAACATTCAAAAAACTAACATCATGGCATCCAATCCTATCACTTCATGGCAGATAGAAGGGGGAAAAGTGGAAGCAGTGGCAGATTTTATTTTCTTGGGATTCAAAATCACTGCAGACGGTGACTGCAGCCATGAAGTTAAAAGACGCTTGCTTCCTGGAAGAAAAGCTATGACAAAGCTAGAGAGCATATTACAAAGCAAAGACATCACTTTGCTGACAAAGGTCCATACCNAGACAGAATGGGAGAAACTGTTTTCAAATTATGCATCTAAGAAGGTCTAGTATGTGAAAAAGCTGGCTTGAAACTCAACATTCAAAAAACTAACATCATGGCATCCAATCCTATCACTTCATGGCAGATAGAAGGGGGAAAAGTGGAAGCAGTGGCAGATTTTATTTTCTTGGGATTCAAAATCACTGCAGACGGTGACTGCAGCCATGAAGTTAAAAGACGCTTGCTTCCTGGAAGAAAAGCTATGACAAAGCTAGAGAGCATATTACAAAGCAAAGACATCACTTTGCTGACAAAGGTCCATACCGTCAGAGCTATGGTTTTTCCAGTAGTCATGTATAGATGTGAGAGTTGGACCATAAAGAAGGCTGAGTGCTAAAGAATTATGCTTTCCAACTGTAGTGCTGGAAAAGACTCTTGAGAGTCCCTTGGACTGTAAGGAGATCAAACCAGTCCATCCTAAAGGAGATCAACCCTGAATATTCATTGGAAGGACTGATGCTGAAACTGAAGCTGCAATAATTTGGCCACCTTGGAAAAGACCCTGATGCTGGGAAGGACTGAAGGCAGAAGGAAAAGAGGGCGGCAGAGGATGAGATGGTTAGATAGCATCACCGACTCAATGAACAATGAATTCATTTGTTCAATAAATTTGAGCAAACTCTGGGAGATAGTGGAGGACAGAGGAGCCTGGCGGGCTGCAGTCCACGGGGTCACAAACAGTTGGACGTGACTTAGCAAATGAACAACACCAGCAACAATCCATGTTAGATAAAGGATGCTTAGAACTCAGCAATAAAATGGCAAATAACCCAGTTTAAAAAATGGGCAAAGGGGATTTCCCTGGTGGTGCAGTGGATAGGAATCCGCCTGCCAATACAGGAGACACAGGTTCAATCCCTGGTCCAGGAAGATTTCACATGCCTCCTGGCAACCGAGCCCATGTACCACAGCTACTGGGCCTGTGCTCTAAAGCCTGAAAGCTGCAGCCACTGAGCCTGTGTGCGGAGAGCCTGTGCTCCGCAACAGGAGACGCCACCTCCATGAGAAGTGTGCACACTGCAGAGGAGCCCCCGTGCGCAGCAGCAAGAGAAAGCCCACACATCAGCTGTGAAGACCTAGGGCAGCCAAATAAATAGATGAGAATCGTTAACAACGGGCAAAGGATCCAAACAGGTATTTCTCCAGAGAAGATATATGAACGGCCAATAAGCACACAAAAAGAGGCTCAGCATCACTGATCATTAGGGGAATGTGAATCAAAACCACAGTGAGGTGTATCACCCTACCACCCGACCACCACCATGAGCCACCCAGGGCTCTGGAGGAAGGCCTTCCCCAGCAGCCTGGCTGGGGGTGGGGAGATGGGTGGGGACACAGCTGGCAGGGTTGAAATAGTACTGTTGGGGAGGGGGGTGGAGAACTCCCACCCCAGCCTGGCCTGCCCTCTAAAAATAGGCTGTAATAAATGGGGCCAAGAGAGTTCCCCTCAGCTGTGGAGCGCTCCAGACGTGGCTCACAACCTGGATTCTCCACGGATTCCAGGCGCTTCTCTAGGCCCAAGGCCTCGCCGCCCGCCAGGACAGTCTTGGAGACAGGGTTCCGGCTGGGATTTGGAGAAAGGGCGTTGAATTTCCCTATTAGCACTTGGACTGCAGAGGATGGAGTCCCGGGAAACCAGCCGCCTCTTCATTCTCTTGCTTTCCCCTCCTGCAGACTATGCCTTTGCTTCTGCTCTCTGTCGACTGCCCCACAGATTAATAATTCAAGGAATCGTGAGGCGAGTGAGAGAAGTTCCAGCCTGGAGAGGTGGAAAAAGCTAATTTTTCTGCAGAGTGGAAATGATCAGACCGGGCAAGAAATCTTATGCATGCCGTCTGGGCAAAGTGTTTAGGCTTCTGAGCCTCTGTTTCCTCAGCTGCAAAGGGAGGCTCATCACCCACCTCCCCCTGGCTAATTAACTCACCTTGCCCTTCCATTTAATTCAGCAAACACAGGTTAGTGCTTACTCCATGCCTGTGCTTTGAGGCACAGTTGAGGAGACACTGTCCTGTGTATGATGTTTAGTCTGGAGACAGTAGCTTATCACTCTGCCCGACAAGATGCTCCAAAGATGAAGGGACATTTAGGCTGGGGCCTTGAGAGGTGAGTAGGAGCCCACCTACAAGGCAAGAAAGGAATGAAAATGTTTCGTTTCACTGTCTCGTCCTAAGCTTCAGTGCTGATCTACTTGCCTTGGCCCCTTTCACACGCCCACCCACAACTTGATTTCACCGCCTCCCTGGACTTCTGACAGTTCCCCCTCCCCATCTTCCACGGCCTCCTGGTCTCCCTTCACCAGACCTGTGGCACCTACGCCCCCAAAGGCGGACCTTCGCAGTCCCTCTCCCACAGACCTCCTCCTGCATCGTCTGGTCTGGCTCCAATCTCCGGCAACACCCTCCATGGTGCTGGCTCACAGCTAGGATTTGGGTTTCAGCTTTTGATGCGACCTCCCCCAGAAACTCACCCAGACTTGCCCGCCATCCAAGTCAAAAACCCTGCTTTCATGCCGTCCCCTTCCCCTGCCCTTGCTCTCCCATCACAGCCGAGAGTGGTGCTGTGCTCCCGGGCAGAGCTGGGCCTGCGTCCTTCTCTACAGCATTCTCTCTGCCTGCCGTGTGCCTGGAACACCGAGGGGCTCAGCTGGATAAGTCAAAGGCACATTTAGGCCTGGAAGGCAGGTCTCGCCCCGTCTGCTTTTTTAAATAAAGTTTTATTGGAACGCAGTCACATTCACTCAGTTCTGTACTGCCTATGGATACTGTCGAGTCACGGCAAAGTTGAAAGAGACTCATTACGGCTTGCAGGCCTCAAGCGGCTCTCCGTCATTTTCCCGGTGACGGGCTCAGACGTGGCCATTGCTGCACATAACAGGCCTGCTTTCAGACACCTGTCACCGCGCCAGAGGAATTTTAAGTCCAACCACAAAAAACCTCACTGGGGCTTGGGTTGGCCAAGGCCAGACCACGACAGTGAGATGAAAGCGGCCTTCACGTGAGCACAGCCTAGAACCTGAGAGCCAGCAGGGGCCGTGGTGACTGGGTGCTGCTGCCCACTGTTCAGACGGGGGACCTGAGTCCCCAGGTCAGTGCGGGGTGCAGCCACGAACCGGGCATCTTTTCCTTAGCGCCTCCTCCCCAGTGCTCTGGCAAAGGACGCCCCAGATGGAGGGAACTGTCCTGGCTGGAGGTATCAGGAGCGCTTAAATGAACAATAAACATTGGATGCAGTTGTTATGATGCCAACAGGTGACAAATGGGTGAATGATCCTGTAAGGGCCTGGGCGAGCTCCTCAAGGAGGGCTGCAGGCAACAGAACCACATGGTTGGGACCCAGGGGCAAGGAAGAGGAAACCCCACACCAGGGAAGGCCCGCTCCACGGAGCGGCTGTGACCCAGGGGCGAGGAGGAGGAAACCCCACGCCAGGGAAGGCCCGCTCCACGGAGCGGCCGCGTGATGCCCAATGGTGCTCGGTGACTGATGGAGTGGACAAAACAGCCAGCAAGGGTCACTTCCTCCAAGAAGCCCTCCGAGCCTGGGCCCCCGAAGCACTTGCCTCCCCCACCAGCCCCTGGCACAGCAGATGTTGGTTTGCTGCGGAAGTAAAGGAAGATGGAGTGGTGGCCACAGATGAGGACACGCCCACTGCATCCCTTGCAGGGCTGCTGCTCCTGGGGGCACACCCTCTTCCTGTCCCTCTGCTCAGTCCAGCCGGGTGATACGGACTGCTTGTCCTGAAGCCCTGGAGACAGGGTCCGTGGGCAAGAGGCCTATGGCTCCCACGTGCCGCAGCCGCCTGAGTTAGGAGTCTGTTCAAGTGGACAGGAAATGGCCATCTCCAGGATTTCCTGCAGATTCAAGGGGCCTGACGAGATCAGGAAGAAAATTAGAAGCAAGAAGTGGAACTGCCTTCACCGGTGACGGCTCTTCCCTGACCCCCGTCAGCGCCAGAATGACACTGCTCGCACCCTCTCCCCGCCAGGTGCCCGCCAGCGCCAGGACATGATCACTGGAGCCCCCCACAGCCCGTCACGCTCGGCCCTCTCCTCCTGGCTGGAAGTGCAAGGACGCCAGACCCTCGGGAGCGGGGGGTGTGACCCACCACAGTTGCACCGAGTCCCTCCCCTGGGGACAAGCTCTAGGAGACGCTCCGGTCTGTCCAGAACTGGCCTGAGCCCACTCTGTGCCCAAGAACAGCCCAGGCCGCCCCCAGATAAAGCAGAGCCCCATTCTCCCCATCCTGTCTGCGTGCGTGCATGCTAAGCCACTTCAGTCGTGCCCAGCTCTTCATAACACTCTGGACTGCAGCTCGCCAGACTCCTCTGTCTGTGGGATTCTCCAGGCAAGACTATTGGACTGGGTTGCCATGCCCTCCTCCAGGGGATCTTCCCGACCCAGGGATGGAAGCCCTGGCACCTGCGGCTCCTGCACTGAGGAGGACTTCTCTCTCTGAGCCACTGGGGAAGGCCCTCCATCTGGTCTAATCCCCCTTAAAGTCCACCGCCGCCCGGTTATCTGGGTTACTTGCTCCCTGGTTTACTGTCCCTCCTCCACAGGAGTGACGTGCCACCAGGGTGTCCCCAGCATCCGCAAGGTGCCTGGTGGGCAGCAGGTGCTCAGGAAATCTGTGATGAGCTGAAGGATCGTGGTGAACCGGGCTCACTCTGGTTCAGGGCCAGCGCAAGGCCAGTCTGGTCCTATTTGATCTCAGCCAATGCCCCTCTTCACATGAAACTGACCTTCAGAAAAACTGATTCTCATAACCAGGGGGATTCTCATAACTTAAGGAACCTGTGAGCTAAAGCGACTCTAAAAAGAAGAACCCCGGGGGCAAAGCAAACGACCGTTCCTGACGTCTGTGGGTTCCTCTCCCAGCAGCTGCGCTTCACCGGGGACCGGCTGCACCAAGCGGGTAGAGGCGGGTGGTGAGGCCTTGCCCTGCGTGGCCCACCCTGCTGGCAGCACGGACGCCTATCCGTTGCATCCACTCGGCCACCAAGGGCCAGGCAAGCGAGCCCCAGCGGCCCTCTGCTTTAATGAATAGATGCGTTCATTTATTACAACAGCAAGTGCTCCGATGCCTGGTTTGGAAAAGGGCGCCACTAAGTGCTCCCCAAACAACAGCTTCTCTTAAGTGGGTTAAACATTCCCCGCTGCAACCTGCTTTATGCTATCGATTTAACCAACCCCTTCCCTGGTCCTTGGGCTTCCCCTGTGGCTCAGCTGGTGAAGAATATGCCCACAATGCCGGAGACCTGGGTTCGATCCCTGGGTTGGGAAGATCCCCTGGAGAAGGGAACGGCTACCCACTGCAGTACTCTGGCCTGGAGAATCCCGTGGTCTGTATAGTCCATGGGGTTGCAAAGAGCTGGACACGACTGAGTGACTTGCACTTTCACTGGTCCCAGCAGGAGGAAGACTTCATCCAGCTTGACCCGGCTCCACAGACTTGGAGTCAGCGGGCATAGGCAGGTGTGATGTCTGATTCACTAGCTGAATAAACTGATAACTGGGCACAGGTGCCTTCCTGAATGTGGGCAGTGAGTGCCCGCCAGGCACAGCCCAGGTGCCACAGAGGGTCCAAGACACAACAGACGTGGGCCCTGCCCTCAGGAAGCTGGGTGGCAGGGGGCTGGGAGGAAGCAACCCGCACTGGTTGGTGCCAGCCCAGTTTCCACACACGTGTTCACACGGTCTCAATACTCGCCCGACAAGGCGGGCTCACATCTCAGTTTCTCACAGAGGCCCCAGAGCCCAGAGAAGGTGTAATTTGTGCAAAGACACACAGCCTGCTAATGACGGCGCTGAGCGGAGAACCCAGGGACGCTGACACTCAGCCCACACTCAAGAGTGTGGTCTCAGCAGCAGCAGCAGCCCTGGGGGGAATTCCGAGCAATGCGCATTCTCACGCTGCAGTGATTCTGACGTCTGCAGGAGTCTGAGGATCCCTGCGCTGCTCCAGGGAACTAAGGTGGGTGATCAGTGCAGTCATGCGATTGACCTGGCATGGGGGCAGGAACAACTGCGGGCGGAGGCATGGCCATCAGGGAGGGCTTCCCGGAGCAGGCGAAGCCTGGACTGGGGTCTGCGGCACAAATGGGAACTCACTGCAGGGCACTCCGGGTACAGGAACGGCCTGTAAGGAGGCGTGAAGTGTGGGGATGGGTGAGCTGTGGGGAATGAGGCTGGAGGATAGGGCAGGGGCTTCATTTTATAGGAGGGTGTTGGAGGGGCAAGGGAGCCGGCAGAAGTGGCCTGGATTTATCCCCAGGTTAGTTTTCCAAGCAACCACATGGCACCTATGTGCCAGTTACTTAATAGTATTCTGTGTATCAGCACACATTACATCTGCTCCATCAGTGAAAAGTCATTCGTGACGAGCATATATTGAATTTTGTCATAAAAGTAAATCACCAAACCAAACACTGTTATAAAACCTTGCTCAGAGCTTGTTATCAGCAGAAGGCCTGTGCTTGAGGTTCGTTCTATCTTTGTTTAAAACAGAGATTAAAAGTATAGAAAATCCATGTTACAGACGGCAGCTATAAAATAGACGGATGCTTGCTGTATTCTGATATGGAATGAGATACAAGATATATTACAAGGAAGGGGAAAACACATAAACACAGACACACACACACACTCTGATAGACATATCTCTGGATGATTACCTCTGGGGGCTGGGGAGGGGGGTGCTCAGTCTGTCTTGCAGCCTTTTTTATACACTAGTTCCTATAAAATATATTACTTCCTATAAAAGAAGGACTTGTAGTTAAGCATTTTTGGAGTGATAAAGAGGTGTGAAAGAGACATTCGGTGTAATGTATCATCTGTAATCTAATCGGAGGGGCTGAAAGAGCCTGGAGGGGAACAGCTTTCTCCTGGGGCAGGGTACATCTGACAGTTCCATGTCACCGAATGTAGCATCCATGGCTCACCTGGAATCGTTCCACGCCCACCTGTGGCCTGCGTCT
The DNA here is from genome assembly GCA_006408585.1 of Antidorcas marsupialis. Lineage (NCBI taxonomy): Eukaryota > Metazoa > Chordata > Mammalia > Artiodactyla > Bovidae > Antidorcas > Antidorcas marsupialis. The sequence continues at coordinate 406,690 of SJYB01004649.1, read as the reverse complement.
CACACTAACAGAAACCCAGGGATCTGAGAATATACTCTCTGCAGCAAGAAATAACACCGAGATGAGGTCACGGCCCTGCATGCCGGGGAGGGCTGCCTGGTTGCCAGGGGGATGGGAGGCAGGGTTCCAGGGCCGGGGTCCCCTCCTCTGGGGATGTGGGCCTCCCGGCATCCTGAATAGAGGACCACAGGCCCAGGGAGCGCCTTGGGCACCGAGGCCGAGGGCCTGCCACCGGATGCCGTGGTCTCTGAGCCGGTTATCGAGTCCCGTTACTTAGTCCAGGTGAGGAAACCGGGACACGGAGGGCCTCGTGGCTGGTGGCCCCCAAGCTGGTCGGCGCAGAGCGGGGATTCCAGCCTGGGGTCCACGTGTGAAAAGTCTCGGGCTGCAGAGAGAACCTGAGCCCACGGCAGAGGAGCAGAGCTCGAGGCTCAGCCCGGGTCCCCCGGGGACTCCCAGAGCACAGCCACCCTGAGCATCTCTCCGGAAGCGCGACCCACAGACAGCTCTGGCCTCGCTGGCAATTTCCATAAACGACTGTGATGTATGTGTAAACAGCACAGGTATCAAGGTTTGGAAACCCCTGGAGTGTCAGAAACGCAATTATAATTACAAGCACACAGCAATTTGTTCCCTTTCAGGCACGTCTGCAGTAATTATCACCCCGGTGAAGGGTGACCACACGGAGCGCAGCGCGGGGACCTCCGCCAGGACTCCTCCTTCCCCTCCCGCGGTGCCCCGTCCCGGGGGCTCCCAGGGGGCCTCTCCCGAGGCTCCGCCCTGCCCATGGGCACCCAAGCAGGGACAGTGATGGCTCAAATGTGAGCGATCCCGCCCTGGAACGCAGCCCCCGGCCGGAAGGACACGTCTTCACTGAACGCGCATCGGCCGCCCTGAGCTCCCAGCCCCACTGGCAGGAGCGGGGACCCCGGGCTAGGGGGGCAGAGGAGGCACTGCCAGGCCCGCAGGCCTCCTGGGGGCCCCGGCCCGGCTGGACCAGCAGTCCCTGGGCACTCTGTGCTGGTGCGCGCCCGCCCGCCCGCGAGGGGCATCTCCACCCGCCCCGCAATGGCCGGGGCGGGGGAGCGGGGGTCTGCACCCCAGCGCTCCCCCGCAGGGGCTGGTTTCGCCCAGCTGTCCCCTGGTCGGGCAGATTTAGATCGGCTTAAAACGTCAGCTCAGGTCACAGCTGATGGATGGTCCCGGAGGGATGAAAGACGGAGAGCCGGCAACTGCGGGCGGGGGCCCCTGAACCCGCGGTCCGGGCGCCACTTGGGGTGCGGGGGGAGCGGCGGGAGGCGCGGCCTCCCCCGGGCCTGGCAGCGCCGCGCCGACCCCGCCGGTGCCGCCGGTCCCGCCCACCCGCCGCCGCCGAGCGCCGGCGCCCCCTGCCGTCGCGCGGGAGGACTGCAGCCTGGCGCTCCGGCCTCCGCAGCGGCGGCAGCGGAGCCATCCGCACACCCCGCTAGGCTTCCGCGTCAGGCCTCCTCCCCGCGCCACTGAGCACACCCTACCCCGCCGTCACGCAGCGCGGGGTCGGGGTGCGGCGGGGTCAGGACGCGGAGCCAGGGCTGCAGGCCAGCGCCACGGGCGTTTCCGCCTGCGTCGCTCACCTAAGGAGGCTGAAGCCCCGGCTGCTCGCTGCTTGAGAAATAAGCAGCAGGGGNCGGGGGTCGGGGTGCGGCGGGGTCAGGACGCGGAGCCAGGACTGCAGGCCAGCGCCACGGGCGTTTCCGCCTGCGTCGCTCACCTAAGGAGGCTGAAGCCCCGGCTGCTCGCTGCTTGAGAAATAAGCAGCAGGGGCGTCCCTGGCGGCCGGGTGGTTAGCGCCCCGTGTTCCCGGCGAGGGGCCGGCGTTCGGTCCCCTGGTCGGGAGCCAGGCCTCGCGTGAGACAGCTAAGGATCCCACGCGACACAGTGAAGACCGAGGTCCCGCCTGCCGCGACCAAGACCCAGTGCAGCCACGCGAATAAATAAACGTCTTTAACGAGAGAGAGCGCGCGGCACCGAACTCTCCACCACGCTAGCAGACGCTTGTGGTTTCGGCCTCCGCCCGCCTCGCCCCTCCCACTCATCCACCCTGGGAGGCGCTAGTGGTAAAGAACCTGCCTGCGAATGCAGGAGGCGTGAGAGACGCGGGTTCGATCCCTGGGTCGGGAAGATCCCCTGGAGTGGGGGGGCACAGCAGCACACTTGAGTATTCTTGCCTGGAGAATCCCATGGGCAGAGGAGCCTGGAGTGGTGTAGTTCATGGGGTTGCAAAGAGTCAGACACAACTGAAGTGACTTAGCACACCCTTAGCACCCCCTCTCACTTGGCTCCAGCCTCACAGCCAGCGAGCATGCTCCTGCCCCTGGGCCTTTGCACACACCATCCCCTCTGCCTGGTGCTCTCTTCCAGCTACGTATTCCCGACTCCACCTTCATCACTCAGCTCCAAAAGGATAAAAGTCATGTCTGGGTCTCACTGTTTCTTTCCAGCCTGGCATGCACTAGGTGCTGGAGGAAATCTTGTGGACGAGATGACTACGCCTAGTTCACGTGAGTCTGTCCTCAAGTCAGGGTGCCTTCATAGATAAAAAGGTCCTGCTCGAGGGGCTGGGCCCAGACGTGAGGGTCCTTCATGCTTGGGCTTTGGGGCGATATCGCTGTTGTTGTTAGTCTCTCGAGCGTGTCCGACTCTGCGGCCCCACGGACTGTAGCCCGCCAGGCTCCTCGGTCCATGGGGATTTCCCAGACAAGAACACTGAAGTGGGTTGCCATTTCCTCTTCCAGAGGATCTTCCCAGACCAGGGATTGAACCCATGTCTCCTGCTTGGCAGGTGGATTCTTTACCACCGCCTCACCGTAACAGATGCTCAAGTGGAGGGCTTGGCTGAGGAGCTCTGCCCAGGANCATTTCCTCTTCCAGAGGATCTTCCCAGACCAGGGATTGAACCCATGTCTCCTGCTTGGCAGGTGGATTCTTTACCACCGCCTCACCGTAACAGATGCTCAAGTGGAGGGCTTGGCTGAGGAGCTCTGCCCAGGAGCGGCCAGAGCTGAGATGCGGACCCAGGGCTGCCCTGAGCCAGGGCCGTATTCCCTCTGAGGATTCACTGGGCGGGGTCTACTCAAGCTGCTCGAACCGATGCAGGAGGGTGTTTGGAGGTGCCTCTCACCCAGTGATCAGCAGAGTCCTGGAGGGAGATTCTAGAGAACTGAGCAGAGGAAGCCTGTCTCAGAGGAGAGGAGACAGCTCACCCGGCCCCTCTCGGCCAGCGAGCTGCCGGGTCTGTGAGTGAATTCAGAAACGGCGCCCTCTTCTGGTGGGCACAGCATCTCACCAGCCTGCAGCTTGGCAGCCGTGCTTTGCCAGCTGCTCTCGCACAGTGCACAACCTGAGCGCCTGCACAGCGGCCGCGCCGGGCGACCAGGGCCGCGCCGCCCCCGACGTCGGCCACGCAGGGCGACCGCGACCCCGGGCTCCGCCGCCCCCGACAGCAACAGTGGGTCCCGCTCTGCCTTCAAGGGGGCACGGAGCTCTTCTGATGAGGGCACGTAGTCACACACGGGGTACGCTGCCACGCAGTGCTGACTGCTGCCTTCCTTTCTGAGGCTGGGAGAGATAAAGNCCCCCGACGTCGGCCACGCAGGGCGACCGCGACCCCGGGCTCCGCCGCCCCCGACAGCAACAGTGGGTCCCGCTCTGCCTTCAAGGGGGCACGGAGCTCTTCTGATGAGGGCACGTAGTCACACACGGGGTACGCTGCCACGCAGTGCTGACTGCTGCCTTCCTTTCTGAGGCTGGGAGAGATAAAGCCCTGCCCACTGCCCTCTGGGAGATTTCCACAGCAGAGATAAGACGGCGGCAGGTCCAGGAGTCACAAGGCCCACAGGGAGCACGGCAGCGAGGCTTGGGCTGCCTCCGGAGCACCGTCAAAGTATAAGAGGCAGAGTGAAACTCTGGCCCATGTCATGGGCTTCTGCCCGGCAGGGACGGGTGAGAGCTGGCATGATGGGAGCCCTGAGGAGACAGCCCCTCGATCCTCTCACTGGGGCCACCCCGTGCCCTGGGCCTCTGCACGGAGTCAGGAGGCCAGAGGAGGCTCAAGGTCGCCCGGTGGACAGCTGGCAGCTGGCGGGGCCTCAGCCAGCTCCCCAGGCTCCACCCGGGCTCCAGACCCAGCGCCGCCAGGGTGGGCCAGAGGGGGAGCTGGGCCCCGACTGGGGCCCTTGCAGGGCACAGAGGGAACGTTCTTTGCGGCTCAACAGTCCCCCTGTTTGCCCCGTGCCAGGCTGCAGCCTCCCTCGAGGCCTGCTGACGAGGAGGAGCTGATGCCAGCTCCTACAAAGAGGCCCGGCTTCTGTGGGGAGGCCGTCCCGGGCTCTCTAGCCGAGTGGGTGGACTTAAAGGCCCGGAGGGCAGTCACAGGACAGGGCAGAGCCCGGGCCCGTGTTCCCTTTAAAACACGGCGGCCGACAGACACACACACACCGGAGCCCCGCTGACCATCGCGCCTCCAGCGCCCGGGTTTGCTCTGGGGGGGCGAGGGCGCGTGTCGTCCGGATCGTACCCTCTCAGAAGGCCGAGCGATTGGACCGCGAGCCTGTGTCCTAAGCAAACAGGAAACGCAGAGGAATAAACGCGTAAATAAAGCCCAGGACGAAAAGAAGGGGACGGAAGCCCAGGGCTTCAGAGGACGCAGTGAACTCAGGTACTGACCTTCCCTGTGCGAATGAAAGCTAAGTCCCCAGGGCCTGCCGGGAGCGGCCGCGTGTGGAAGCCCTTTCACGCAGTGCACTTCAGAGCGACCCGGAGGGTGGGGCCTCTTACTGAGTGGTGCGGGGGGAGCCCGCGGTCGCCCCTGTCGGGTCCAGTCGAGACGAGGGTCCGGGCGCGGGGCGGGGGTCCGTGAGCTCGCCGCCTCCGCTGGGGCTGGGTCTTCCGGCAGGCCGTGGGCAGAGCCTGCTCTGGGTTCATGTAGGCAGGCTGCCAAGGTGCTGGGAACCGTCCTCCCAGCCCGGCCCCAGCTGGACCACAGCCCCTCGCCGAGCCTCAGTCTCCTCATCTGTTAAATGGGCGAATCCCCCAACCTTTCAAGACAGGAGTGAAGATCACCCAAGGGGAGGGTCCTGGCCATCGCCAGGGGAAAGGCACTGGGATCTGGAGGGTGGACTCGGGGGGCACAGTGGCCTCCCCGTCTCGGGGCAGCAGTGACCCCCCGTCGCGGGGGCACAGTGACCCCCCCGTCTCGGGGCAGCAGTGACCTCCCCAGACTAGGGGGCAGCCCTCCCTGGACTGGGGGGCAGCAGTGACCTCCGCCTCTCGGGGGCAGCCCTCATGGCCGCAGAGGATGCAGAGCTCCTCGGGAGCCAGTGGGCAGGCATGTGGGAGCCAGTGGGCAGGCGTGTGTATCTGTGTGTGTGTGTGTGTGTGTGCATGTGTGGTGTGTTCAAGGGAGCCACTGGGCAGGTGTGTGTTTCTGTGTCTGTCTCTGTGTGTCT
>SJYB01004649.1:356695-375076 GCA_006408585.1 Antidorcas marsupialis | reverse complement strand
CCCCGGGCATCTGACTGCGCTCGCCAGCCTCCCCAGCCCACACCACGCCCCCCGCCCCAATCCCGGCTGCGCTCGCCGGCCTGCCTGCTTCCACACGGAAAGCACAGTAGCAGCTTCATCTTGCGTCGCACCCTCCCTCGTCTCAGCTGACTGAAGCCCTTGGCCTGACCCGGGCCGCACATCCATCCCCAGCTCCCTGCCCCCCCAGCCCTGCTCCCGCTCAGGGCGTTGGCACTCGCTGAGCTTGCTCCTTCCTGCCACTCTCAGCTCAAGGCCACCCCCTGACCCAGGTGTTTCTCTGTCTTGTTTCAAAAACATTTTCGCTGAGATAGAACTCACATTCTGTAACATTCGCCCATTTAAAGTGTGCGGTTCACAGGCCTTCCCTGACGGCTCCAGGGCTGGGCTCGGCGCCTCAAGGGTTCAATCCCTGGCCGGAGAACTAGGGTTGCACATGCCTCTCGGTGCAGCCAAAACAAAAATTCAAAAAATAAAGCGAGCAAGTCAATGCTTTCAGTGTATTTTAGAGTCGTGCAAACATCGCCACCGTCTGAGGCTAGAATATTTTCGTCATCCCAGAAAGAAACACCCGTTAGGCAGTCCCTCTGTGTCCCACCCCAGCCTGGACAAGCGCTTGTGTTTTCCTGGGTCAGCGGACTCGCCTCCTGGGGACGTTCGTGTCTGTGGCCTTGCGTGACCAGACCCCATCCCTCCGCCTGCGATTCTCAAGGCTCGTCTGTGTCACAGCGTGTCCTGCCTTTTTACAGCTGACACCGTTCACTGCAGGGACGGGCCTGTTCTTCAGCTGAAGGGCACTTGGGGAGGCCTCTCTGGACCACCAGGTCACATGGCCCCTTCTGCCCGGCTGCTCCACCACTCCCCCCAGTCTCACCCTCTTCCCTGAGTCCCTGTCTGAAGACGTCTTCATCAGTTTATTTATCATTCAGCTCCAGCCCCGTGAGACCCAGCCGTCCGCGTCCTCACTGCTGGGGGCCCAGTGCACAGCAGGTGCTCTGGCTTTCGGCACCTGCTGGGGTGGCCTGTGACCCCCTCCGCCACCTCCCCGCCCACCTCCCTGAGGGTGAGAGCCGCCCCACCAAGAAGGGCCCCCAGTGACCCCATAGGAAACTAACAACGCCAGATTCTCGGGGCCCTGGTGCCTCCTCTGCGCCAGGCGGTGGTTGTGGGGGCAGACAGTGACCCTCCCAGGGTAGATGCTGGGCACTGAGTAGGTCTTCAAGTCTTGCACAGAGACTCTGTGGTGGGGAGAGGGCAGAGGAGGGAAGACGGCAGGGCTGAGGCTCAGGGGGTCTGAAGCCTGAAGGTCTGCGTGAGCTCAGAGGGGCAGCTCAGATCTCCCGCCCCGGCTGCCCAGGGTGGGGGGAGGTCAGGAGAGGCTGGTGTATACGCTGCTAGGCCCCACCCGCGAGGTGCGCACACAGGGGCCTCGGACGGCTCACTGTCCAGGACGCTCCCCGGACGCCCCCGGGGCCCGGCTGCCAGCTGTGCCCCAGCAAGCCTTCACAGATGCCGGGGGCGGGGTCTGCTCCGCCAAGCTCCCCACCGCCCCATCCCCAGCCTGTGCCCCAAGGGGGATGCCTGTTCCCCACCCCCAACCGGCGGCTCCAACACCCCCCACCTCCACCGCAGCTCAAATGCCCCACCGGCTCCCCTAGGGCAGAAACCGATCTCTCGTTCCCCAAGTAATGCCAGATGCACAAGTGATTTTCTTGCCTGACTTTTCACACACACACACGTGCGCACACACACCCCTACCCTGCCTGCAGGCCCACACCGTGGCTGGGTAAATTAGAGTCTTTTTGGGATTTTCAGTGAATGCGCTTACCCGACTCGACGAAGGTCTGAGACGTCACCCGCCGCCCGCCCCCACCCCCCACGGGACTCAATGCTCGGACCCGGGAGGCGTGACACCGTGACCGGAGACCCACGACTGTCCCTGGGGGAGTCCTAGCGGGGTTCTTCAGACGGGACGACCTTGACGGGGGGTAGATTGTCCGTTCCTTTACCCAGTCTCTGCGACTCGTCGACCGGCCGCCAGCGCGATCTGACACCCACCGCTGCGGGCCGGGGGGGCTCTGCGCCCTGCTCCCCGGAGCTATGTGCGTCCGCCCTGAGCCCGGGGCGCCCCCCCGCTCAGCGACCTCAGCCCGAGGCCCAGGGACCCTGCCGCTGATGTCCCGGACGCGGCCCCCAGAGCGCTGGCGGGGGGCCAGGCCAGGCAGCCTGCTCCCCACATACCTCGCGCTTCTCCAGATGTGAGCGGCCCGGCCAGGGCGACAGGCGCACGAGGCGCGGAATCTGAAGACGCAAGTGGGAAAGTATGCACGTCCATCGCAGCCCCGCAGTCTGCCCCTGTGGCCGCCGCAGCCCCGCCAGCCCCGCCCGCCTGCTGACTCAGCTCTCCCTCCGCAGCCCAGGGGGTGGGATCCCCCACCCCAGTGTGCGCTGGCCCCCTCTGTCCATCTATCTCTCTCGGGAATGGTCTTGGCTCTCTTGGGGGCTCCCCAAACAAGCAGGGTGTGGGCCCAGAGGCCAGAGTGCATCTGCTGGAGCCTGAAGCCCTCCGCGGCCCCCCAGCCACAGGGCCTGTCCTGCCAAGTAACCACACAGCGCCCTGTACGTACAGGCACTGAGTGGGGCTTTGGGGCAAACCCAGTGCCGACCTGGTGCCCACAGCCCCCTAGAGCGGGCCCTCTGTCACTGACGGCCGTCACCACTATGCAGCCAGCAGCGCCCACAAACACCAGGGCCAGTGACCGAGCCCCCCAAGCTCGGGTGGCTGTGCAGTGACCTCTGCCGGGGCCGCTGCTCCCCAGGGCTGAGGCCCTGGCATGAGGCCCTGGCAGGCAGTGCCCACCGCAAGGCCTGGGCCCACCGCATCCTGTAAACAAGCCCTGAGTTTTCCTGAGTGCCTGTCCCCGGAAACCACGGGAGAGAACAGGACGTAGGAAAATCCCACTGCGGCCACAGGGAAGGGCGCGCAGGGACCCGCCCTCCACCCGGCCTGGCCTCCAAGGTGCCCGCCCGGGGAGGTCTGTCCCAGGGGCTGAGGAGGGACAGGCAGCTGCTGACTCACACTGAGGGGGGGCTTCCCTCCCTCTGCTCCCTCAGCCAGCCGGCCTCCCCACCCAAGAGGAGCCTCAGCCTGGCCCTGCAACGCTCTCACCCTACCGTCCACTCAGGGTGAACCCAGGGCTCCCACACACTCTCCCCTAGCAGCAGAGACAACCAAGGCCCTTGACACGCTGGCTTCTCACGGTGAGAGAGCCCGGGGAGGCTGGCTTTCTCCTTTCCCCTTGGCTGCTGGGAAGCTCAACCATTTTCATCTCCACAAAAGGACCCCAGGATCCGGCACATCTCTCTCCTGCTCTGCTTTTTTTCCCCCCTGCCAAGTCATGATAGCTTCCCTGGTGCCTCAGACGGTAAAGCGTCGGCCTACAATGCGGGAGACCCAGGTTCAGTCCTTGGGTTGGGAAGCTCTCCTGGAGAAGGAAATGGCAACCCACTCCAGTACTCCTGCCTGGAAAATCCCATGGACAGAGGGGCCTGGTGGGCTACAGTCCATGGGGTCGCAAAGAGTCGGACACGACTGAGCAACTTCACTTTCAAGTAGTGATATCCTAAACTGTGCTTTTCCTGATCCTGACATTTTATTATTTTTATTGTAGGCGTTTCATTTAAGTGGTCACAAGTATTTGGGGAAAGAAAGAAGGCAGGAAGGGAGGGAGGAAGCAAGGGAGAGTTTATATAGTTTACCCGCCAGGTAATGAGGTTGAGAAGAAAGACAGGGGATTTTCCCACCCTTATTCTTCCTAAAACCTCCCCTTGCAGTTAAAATATGCCCAAGGTGTTATCCAAATAGGCGGGGTCTCAAAGCCTCGCCCACCCCCTATAGCCTCGGAGCCCAGCCTGGTCTGAGGTCACTGGAGCTCCCTGGCGGCTGCTCCAGTTCTGAGCCCTTTCAGCAGCTGCGGAGGCTGGAAACAAGCCCCGGGGGCGGGGTGGGGCTGGGACCGGCTGGCGGGGGTGGTGCCCCCGCCCCAGGCCAGCTCTGTGCACCGCCGTCTCCACCCCCATCACACCTGGTTCCGGGCACCCCCAGCTGGCGGAAGGGGAGTCAGCTTACCTCGTGCTGGCTGGGAGCCAGGNTACAGCCGGGACGTGGCGTCACGGGCAGGATCAGGCAGAGCTGCTGGGCACCGGGCTCCTCCTCACAGGTCCGGCGTCTGCTCCGGACGCCCTGCGGCCCTTCCCCTCCCTCCAGCCACGGGGACCTTGAGACGTCAACCCTCTGTTCCACGTGGCCTGCTGCCTGCCACCCTCAGAACAGAGGCCGAGCTCCCGCCCGCCCAGCAGCCCTCGGGGCCCTGGCTCCCGCTGACTGTCTGACCGCTCCTCCAGGCCCCGTCAGGCCCAGGAACCGGCCCCCTCGGCCAGCGCTGCTCTCCACCCCCTAGGTCCTACAGCCAGCACAGCCTGGAGGCCTCCCCGCCGGAGGAGCCCCTGACACCCATCCTCAGTGTCTCCTGACGTCCTAACCCCACAGTGGATCCCGTAGATTTTACCGCCTTCTCCTCCCAACTGCGGTGAGAGCGTCCTGGCTCCACCCGGCCCAGCGCCCGGCCCGCTGCGGGTGCCCAGCGCTTGCTGCAGGAGTGGAGGGTCTTGTAGCAGGGTGGAAGGGTCCCCCTGGGCATGCCACAGTCACCCCGCCTGCTACTCGGGGTCCCAGGTTTGTTTAATATAGGTCCCACAGCATCCTAGTGAGGAGACCTCATCCCTGCATGTGAGGGATGATGTCCTGGCCCGTCAGCCTCGGACTGGAGCTGGTGCCCCCAGAGCGCCGGGCACGCAGGGCCCGTGCAGGCTGCTCGTGTCCCGGGGCCTGGTCCCCGCTCCGCCGAGCCCTAGCCTCCATCAGCAGCAGACCAGCTGATCCGAGAGCACCTCTCTCCCTCCCCTCCCCAAGGTGAGTCTGCCCCACAGGGTCCCCAGGGGAGGCTGGCTGGGCCTGGACACGTGGGGGCCGCAGAGGGGTGAGCAACACTACAAGCCCATAGACCCCGTACACCCCCCAGAGCACAGGACGGCCCCCCCAGAGCACAGGACACCCCTCGGGAGTGAGCGCCCCCCAGAGCACAGGACGCCCCCGCAGAGCACAGGACGCTCCCCGGGAGTGAACACCCCACAGAGCACAGGACGCCCCCTGGGAGTGACCCAGCCCGGCGGCTCTGCTGAGCGGCTTTCGGAAGTGCTGCGATGGACGGCTGGAAGGGAAGGCCTTCACAACGGTTTAGCTGAGCCCCCGAGGCACGAGTGGGCTGCGTGGGGCCTGGCGAGGGCTGGGCAGCATCTCCAGGCTGGCCGGGAGGACGGAGCAGGGGGTGCTGAGGAGAGGGGGAGGGCCCAGAATGCCGCCGAGGGGCCGGCCTCCCAGGCGCAACCCGCCCCTCCCCCAGTGGACATCAGCTTCCCTCTCACGCCTGGCGGAGGGAGCTGGCTGCGCCTCTGAAAGGAGGCGATTCCTGTTCCTGGCTGGGACCTTTGTTCTTAAGTTCCCAGGCTGTGAGCGGGCCTCCGGGGCACCAGAGCCCGAGGGCCTGCTTTCTCAGAAGCCGCCCTCCCCACCCCCGCAGAGGGGCAAAGCCCGGGGCACCGCTGGGCAAACAGGGCTAGGCAGAGCGGGAGGTGGAGGGGCCAGTTTTGGGGCTGGCACCAATGTCCCTCTGGTCCCTGGACCTCAGCCTCCTCATCTGAGAAATGGGCCCACTGCGCCACGGCCCACTTCTGTCCCCAAGGGACGGAGACACATCGTGTTAGCGGCTGCCGCTCCTCCGGACAGTGGCTCATCCCTCGCCCCTTCCTTTTGCTGTTACACAGCACCTCCTCCAAGACGCCTTCCCTGACTACCCCCCATCAGTATGCCCTCCCGTGTGTGTGTGTGTGTGTGTGTGTGTGTGTGTGTGCGCTCAGCCGTGTTCGACTCTTTGCGACCCCATGGACTACAGCCTGCCACACTCCTGTGTCCGTGAAATTTTCCAGGCAAGGATACCGGGGTGGGTGACTGTTTTCTTTTCCAGGGACTGAGCCTTAGTTTCTTGCATCTCCTGCACCGGCAGGCAGACGCTTTGCCAGCGGATCACCTGGGAAGCCCTCACGAGGCCATTTACCTTTCTCTCCTTTTCTTCAGAGCACTTGTGGACAAACGCTGTTGCTGCCATCAAGCCCTCAGCCACGCACCAGCCCCTTGAAGGTGCGCCCCGAGGGGACTCAGGATGGAGGAAACAGGAGGCCCGCTCGAGACTGTTAACGTGCGTGTCTCAGAAATAAACTCGAGGGGCCCTGAGTCTGGCGCTGCCCCACCCGCATACAGGAGCTCTACGGTCATTAACTTGCTGCGTCTGTTTTCTGTGGTCAGCAGTCGTCTTTGAAGCTACACCACACTTTTTCCCAGGAGAAGCCCTCTAGATGCCGGCTCCTCCCTGACCTCTTGAGGGGCAGTCCCTGAGGTTAGAGGCCACCTCCTGGGCTACAGTCCTCAGCAAGGTCCAGATGAAACGCAACACGCAGCGGGCGGGCTGTGCCTGTTCTTCAGCCCGCACACGTGTCACCACCTGACGTGCTGTGTGAAGCTTCCTTCCTCTGCCTGGCTGCCCCCTGACACAGTAGCTGTGCAAAGGCAGTGGGAGGAGTCACCGTGCTTTCCCACGCTCCCCGCAGCTGTGGGGGCTCAGAAGCGGGCGCCGAGGGGCCCTGCTGTCTTTGCTCCCCGAGGGCGTGGGGAGGGGCCGTGGCCCTTGGGGTTGGGTGTGATCGGCCTCGAGGGCCGGCGGCCACTGCGGCCACTTCCCGACCGTGAGCACAACCACACAGATGCCAATGCGGGGCTGTGGCTGTGAGTGTGTGTGAACCCAGTGCAGAGGGATGCCAAGCGCGGAAGAGCGGCAGGGAGGGAACGTTCTGCAGTCTGTGTGTGTGTGCGTGTGCGCGCGTGTGGTTGTGGGAGAGCGGTGTGCTACAGCGTCAGGCGGAGTCACACCGGGATCTGAGTTCAAGCCCTGGCTCTGCTCACGCTGACTGTCCTGAACAAGTGCGGTCTGCAAAGTGGGCGGAGAGCTCCTCGCGGCCGTGGGGCGGTGGGACACTGCCGGGAAGCGACGGTGTCGCGTGGCCGTTCATACCTTGGCACTAGGCACTAGTGTGCAGGCGCGAGCGGGCCACCCTTTCCTGCATCCTGCTCTCTGCCCCTGGGGGTGCCCGGCCCCGAGCCGCTCAGGGAAGCCGAGCCCCCAGGCCCTCGGAGCTGCGGGGTCAGAGCCGGTCACTACAGCCGCCTCCTCTGTGTCGCGGATCCAGGTCTGGGTCCACAGGGCCCCTCACCGAGCTGAAGCCCCAGTGGGGCTCCGCTGCAGCCCTTGGCTCACCCTCCAGGCCCTGTGGCTGCATCCACTTGGCAGGGCTGCACAAAGCCTGCCCTCTCCCGGGAGCAGGCACCTCAGCCCACTTCCGGGCACCCCCTCGTGCAGCACAGACCTCCCCCCACCCCCCACAAGCCACCCGCTCAGGACCTGCCGCGGGGCCCTGCTCTCTCACGCCGCCTGCAGCCCATCCAGGGGCTTCCCCTACATCACAGTCTCTAGACCTTTCTCCTGAAAACGTCTCACAGAAGCATCAAGTGGCAAGACCCTCACGCCAGCCACCCCCACAACCTCTGCCACACACAGCGTGGAAGCGGAGAACAACCGGCAGCTTCTCCCTGGGGCCACAGCCCCGGTCGTCATGGGAACTGCAGCGGCAGACCAGCCCGCGGGGGACCACCAGCCCTGCCCGCTGAGGAGCACCGTGCTCAGCTGGGATGCGGGGGGGCCAACCTGCTCTGCAGGGGAGGTATTGCCTCCCGGGGGGTGTTTCAGTGACAAATGGGGGCTAATTTCCCTGACAGGCCCCTCGGGGCCCACCCGGGCACTGATGCCGGGAGCGGGCCAGTAGCTCTGAGCAGGCCTGCGGTGGACGGCGCGACGGTACCTGTATGGGTCAGTGGAGAGGCTGCTTCCGGTCTCCAGGGAGCTCCTGAGGTGGCAGAAGTGAGACAGGATTACCAGCAACCCCAGACAACCCTGCCCCTCCCCGCGGGGCCCACGCCACTCAGGCCGCCCCAGGGAGGCCCAGGTCAGCTCCCGGGGGAAGGCCTGAGGGCTCGCGTGCAAGAAACCATGTGCTCTCCTTCCCTCTGAGAGGCCAGCGGGGACACTGCCCGGTGCCCGCCCCACTCTCCGGGGCAGGGCTCGGTCCAGGGGCTTCCTGTTCATCGGGGAAGCCAAGGCCCAAGGCCCCGCAGGGCGGCTCTCTGCAGGCAGGGCTGCACCCGGGGGTGGGGCCTGGGGCTGCCCACGCGCCCCCGGCCACAGAGCACCGCTCCCGAGCAGAGCTGGCCCGAGCCTCCTCACCGGCTCTCACCGTCCCTGCTCCTGCAGCGCGCCCGTCACTCCTGGCCCAGGGCCTTTGCGCCTGCGGCTCCACCCCCTCACACTCGGCGACCTTGACTCGGCCAGGCCTCCCCTGACGGTCTAAGCGGCTCCCCAGCCCGGCCCTCACTGCTCCCTGTGCTCCCGCAGCGCCTGCGTTGGCGGGGCTGAGCCGTCTATCGCGCTCACTGCTGTCTGCTCGTCACAGGCCGCTCCTAAAAGCAGGGCCTGCCTGCTGCCCCACCAGGGGGCCAGTCGCGGCCACGACGCTGCCTCCTCTGATCTGTCACCCCAACGTGGCCGGAGGGGCAGAGGGTAGTCGGCGAGGGGGGCCTCCCCCGCCTGAGAGGGAACAGGCTCCGAGCCGGAAGGTGCTGCACATCTGACACTCCGGGGCCGGCAGCCCCGACACCGGGTGTGTTTGCCCAAGACCAGCCCGTCCGCCCCGAAGAGGCCGGGGCACCGCGGGGAGGGCCGCCTGCCCCACGCTGGCAGCCTCGGCCGCGAGGTGTCCAGCTCTGGGTCCGGGCTCTGAGTGAGCCTACCTGGGCTCAGACGTCACCCCACCCAGCCACGCAAACTGGAACAAGCGGCCCTCTCAGCCTGCGTCCTCGTTTGTGAAGTGGAGGAGGAGGATAAAGCTCTCGCAGGCAAGTCCATCTGAAACGTCGTGTCTGTTGGCCCCGCCTGGCGCCGTGCCGGCAACCATGGCCTTCACGTTGGGGGCGCCCACGAGGCGGGGCCAGCTCCCCAGCACAGCCCAGCCTGGCCCGGCAGCGCTGGGGAGCGGCTGCTGGATGCAGGATGTGCCCCCGGAGGCCGCGTCCTCGGGCCACACCCCTCCTCCATTGCCACACTGCTCCCCAAGCGGGCAGCCCTCCCGCCCCCAGTGCCCGCAGGCCTTTTCCCACCAAATGCCCAGACGTCTAGGGCATCTGCTGGGAGTGGCCTGAGCTTGGCACTGTGGGCCCAGCTCTTCCGGGCCACCGCTGGGCGCCCAGCACAGGTCATCTGAGCTTCGGCCTCGTCTCCCGTTCTGCGTCCTCCCTCTGACTTGCGATTCGGCCACTTCAGGTCCCGCGAAAGCATCACTGGTGGCCGGACACCACGAGCTGCAGAGCAGACTCCGCAGGACCGACCCCAGGTGGCCCCTTCTCCTGCCTCCAATGAAGAGACCGCAGGCGGCTGCCCCTCCCCTGGACCCAGAGTCCCGCCACTCCGGGGCTGCACACCACCCACCCAGCAGCTCTGCCTGTGTGTCCACAGGCATGGCCAGGGTTGGGCAGAAAAGAGGACATGGGTGGCGTGTCAGGAGGCCCCCTCGGGCACTTCCCTGGACAGTCACCACCCTGTGCCCGCACTGGGGTGGACAGAGGCATTCTAGGATGGAGAGGGCCTGGCCAGGCAGGCCTTCCTACCCCCTCCAGGCTGGGAACTGGGCTGGGACCTGTGCCGGGAGAGGTGAGGAACCCTGCGCCCTAGGAAGCCCCAAGTCCAGACAATCGCCCCACCCCGCTGCTGAGACGTGGTCGAGCCACGTGAGGCAGCACCCGTGTGGCATGTCGGGGGCGCAGCACCAGGCTGGGGTTCCCGGAGGCCAGGGCAGCCATGCCACAAGCCGAGGGGTCTGCTCCCCCCCAGCCCTGTTCCGACAACATCCTGAGAGCACGGGAACGCCCAGGCGGGCCACAGAGAGCGAACCGAGTGCTAAGTCCTTTCTCCAAATGCGTCCTCGCCTAAACCCTGTGTGAACCTCGAAGGTTCCTGGACTCGTGACCTTCCCTTTACAAACGCTGACCGTGCAGCTCAGGGGCTCCCGTACCTGGGACACCATTCCATCCCCTCTCTTGACCCTGCAGCCAACTCTTATGGACCCTCCAAAACCCTGCTCACGTGTCACCGCCTTCAGGCAGACTTGTCTGCTCTGTCCCCCAGTCAGACTCCGTCCTTCCCACTTTCCTTGCTCCCCCCTTCCCTATCCCCTTTTCTCTCTCCCCCTCCTCTAGTGACGTATTTTTAGCAGTCCCTATGGACTGAGCGTTGGTCGGCCAGCGTCACCTCTTGTGGCCTGTCGAGACACTCGGGACTGAGGTTCGGAAGGAGGCACACAAACCCTCCAGGCAGCAGGGCCGCCTGCCCAGCAGGTGAAGATGCGGACCTGGCCTTCCCGGGCCCAACCCAACCCAACCCCGGGGCTCCCCATCCTCCTCGCCACGTCCTGCCTATCCTGGGGGCCCTTGGTGGCCTGACCCCCTGGGCAGCCCCCCTCGCGGTGTGCACTGACCCGACAGCCCAGCTGGGTCGGGCTCTGAGTGGGGACCGTCCCGCCTCTGCCCTGAGCCACGGCCTGAGGCCCACTCTGCCCATCACCCTCCTCCCGATCAGCCTGGCGTCCGGGCTGGGAACCCAGAGCCTGGGACGTGCTGGAGCCCCCCGTGTCTTGGCCTGGCCCTCGGAACGCGGAGTGGCGGTAACGCAGTCGCTGTGGGGAAGCACCTGGGAAACCAGAAGCTGCTGGGCAGGCGTATCTGCCCGACCACACACTACTGTGGGGTCACATCCAGCGGTGCTTGGGGGACGTGAGAGCCGCAAGGTGAATCCCGGGGCTGGGCTGCAGATGCCGGCTTTGCCACGGGCCAGCTGTGTGGCCTTGGGCAAGTTGATGAACCTCTCTGCGTCTCAGTTCACGGTCCTCGTTACCGAGATCAAGGAAGATTAGATAGGATGCTACATTTACGGCACTGGGAACAGGGCCAGACAGTCAGCGCTCCACAAATCCAGCTATGACCAGCAGAGGACCCCAAACAGCAGCATATCCCGTTACGGATCAGAGGAAGCTGTGATGCAGACGCACACGGGCGACCTGTTAGCATGCTGCACTAACACACCGATTCTGCACGGACAGGTGCCTCTTATCCACATAGATAGACCCCCGTTACGATCACGGGGGAAACTGGGTCTGGGGGCGAGTCGTCCTGTGTCGTGGGCTCTTACTGTGGGGTGGTGGCCCCCGGCCCAGAGCCGTCTGCCCTGTCACACCTCGGTGCACCCAGGGGTCCGAGGAGCTCAGGGGGCCCTGGAACCTGGCAGGCTGGGCCAGCCAGCCAGGGCTCCAGCCCCGCTCCCGCCCCCAGCGCAGGCTCGGGGAGACAGCCGTTCCAGCCCTCACTGCACAGCGCCTTGTGCCCTGGGACGGTCCCTTCCCTGAAGCCCCCGCCCCAGCCCCACTGGACCAGACTCCAGCAGAGGCCACTTCCTCCCCTTCAGAGTGAACTGGTCGTTCCAGTCCGACTCCCTTGCACGGCTCCAAACAGCACCCAGCCACCTACCAAGTTCAGCAACAGGAAAGACAGCACGTGCTGAACCTCGGGAGAGGGGCCCCTGGATGCAGGGAGTGGGGGGCAAGGGCAGTGATCGGCAGGGCCCAAGGGGGCTGCCTGGGGCTCTGTCCAGCTTCTGCTTGGGGGTCTGTGTGCTGGCTACCAGAAGTGTTCCGTTTGTGACAATTCACCTAGACGTACACTGGATTCCAATAAATCTTTACTGGAATTTACACTAAATCTTTATTGGATTTACATTAAGTCCTCGCAGCCAGTGGCCATCCCCTCCGGCCACCTGCTTCCTCCCCTGCAGCTGTGCAGCCTTGGGAAAACCCTTGCCCCTCTCTGGCCTCGGTTTCCCTCTGCAGAGCTGCGGGCCCAGGCTGTGCAGGAGACACACGGGACGCTTCTTAGAAACGCAGGGGGCCTGACACCTGGGCCCAAATCCAGACCGCTTAGCCCGAACCTCTGCGCTCCTGTGCCTTGCGTTGTTTTAAGAACTCTTCACTTTGAAATAACCGCAGGGTCACAGGAAGACGTACCCCAGCCTCCCCCACCGACAACACGGAACGTACAAACAGGCTGCAGGCTGCCCGCCGTCAAGCCCTCAGCCACTGTCGCTGCCCACACAGCGTTACCGCGCGTGCAGCTTTGCATGACCCCCACCTATGATCAAGTCCCAGGGCCACCCGCCGCAGGGCACTCGCATCCACCNCACGGGACGCTTCTTAGAAACTCAGGGGGACTGACACCTGGGCCCAAATCCAGACCGCTTAGCCCGAACCTCTGCGCTCCTGTGCCTTGCGTTGTTTTAAGAACTCTTCATTTTGAAATAACCGCAGGGTCACAGTAAGACGTACCCCAGCCTCCCCCACCGACAACACGGAACGTACAAACAGGCTGCAGGCTGCCCGCCGTCAAGCCCTCAGCCGCTGCCCTCAGCCACTGCCGCTGCCCACACAGCTTTACCGCGCGTGCAGCTTTGCGAGACCCCCACCTACGATCAAGTCCCAGGGCCACCCGCCTCAGGGCACTCGCATCCACCCCTCCCTGCGGAGCCACACCCCCTCCTCCCCAATCCTGTGCCCCCACAGCCACCCATCTGCCCATCATCCTGTCATTTCAGGCTGTTACCACAGACAGAATCACACAGGATGGCTTTCAGCACCGGCTTTCTTCTTCCCTCCGTGTAATTCAGGGAGGTTTGATTCCAATGTTCGTGTATCAACAGTCCTTTCCTNGAGACACACGGGACGCTTCTTAGAAACGCAGGGGGCCTGACACCTGGGCCCAAATCCAGACCGCTTAGCCCGAACCTCTGCGCTCCTGTGCCTTGCGTTGTTTTAAGAACTCTTCACTTTGAAATAACCGCAGGGTCACAGGAAGACGTACCCCAGCCTCCCCCACCGACAACACGGAACGTACAAACAGGCTGCAGGCTGCCCGCCGTCAAGCCCTCAGCCACTGTCGCTGCCCACACAGCGTTACCGCGCGTGCAGCTTTGCATGACCCCCACCTATGATCAAGTCCCAGGGCCACCCGCCGCAGGGCACTCGCATCCACCCCTCCCTGCGGAGCCACACCCCTTCCTCCCCAATCCTGTGCCCCCACAGCCACCCATCTGCCCATCATCCTGTCATTTCAGGCTGTTACCACAGACAGAATCACACAGGATGGCTTTCAGCACCGGCTTTCTTCTTCCCTCCGTGTAATTCAGGGAGGTTTGATTCCAATGTTCGTGTATCAACAGTCCTTTCCTCTTGGCAGCCTGATAGCACCCGCCACACGGACGTACCACCGTCTGCTTATCTGTATCCCCCCCCGCCCCACACACACCCCGGGAAGGACGCTGCGGCAGGTTCCGGGCCGGGGGACTGTCAGGGATAGAACTGCCTTGAACCTTCTCCGACGGGTTTCAGTGTGAACCCAGGTCTTCCTTCCTCTGGATCAAAGGGCGTTTGCTAACAAGAGAACCCCAGCGAGCTGTCTCCCAGAGGGCCCGCGCGGGCGGGACCGGCCCCCAGCCTCCTGGCCGGCCTGGCGGGTGGCCCCGGCCCCGCTTCCGGGCGTTCTGACACCTCGCTGCGGTTTCAGCTCAAGTTCTGACAGCTCACGGCGCTGACCGCGTGTCACGCGCTTACCCACCACCGCCTCGCTTGGGGGAGCGCAGGTGCGCCGTGCATTCCCACAGCTCCCCAGATGCGTCTAACCCGGAACCAGCCACCTCCCCAGGGCCCCCTGAGCTCTAGAAAGTTCTGTCAGGTTGAGAAAGAACACCTTCGCCGGTGTGAGGCTTCTTCCGGGCACACTGTGCTTTCTGGAAGGGCCTGGGCGGGGGTCCTGGCCGGCATGGCGCTGAGCTGCAGGGTGACTGTCCGCTCCTGAGGAGGAAAAGGGAGGCCGCGGAGAGCAGGGTCGGGCAGGGGCAGAGGGCAGGCACCCCCGCCCGGGAGCCCCTCCAGGCCCGCAGCGGGGGCTGCTAGAGGCACGGCGCCTCCGCTGCTGAAGGGCCCTGGGTGTTGGGGTTATCTGTGGAATTCACCTCCATTTCCAGAGGGGCGGGCAGGCCACACGCCTCCGTCTTACTAAAAAGGAAACACATACCCACTGCACCAACGGCAGGAAAGAGCAGCCGGGCACAGCGAGAGACTGTGCCCGCCTTCCAGCCCAGGCGCTGCGGGGTCTGAGGGCATCTCAGGGCCCGGCCGCGGCCGCAGCGTGCACCCAGATGGGGGCCGGACACGAGAGCACACTCTGTTCCGAAACCCACGCTCCCTTCCCACGCTCAACACCTCACGCCTTCCGGTCGTCAAACACTCCTCTGCGTCACCCTCAGGAAGCGGCCGGGAACCCCGGGCACAGCTCTTACTGCCCGCACGGAGGGGGCGTCGGCTGCCCTGTCAGTGAGGCCTCTGTGCAGGTGGCGGGCGTGTGNTCACCCTCAGGAAGCGGCCGGGAACCCCGGGCACAGCTCTTACTGCCCGCACGGAGGGGGCGTCGGCTGCCCTGTCAGTGAGGCCTCTGTGCAGGTGGCGGGCGTGTGCGCAGGACCCAGCCCTGGACTTTCCGGGTCACAGGGTGGGATGTGTCCTCGACTCCGAGGCAGGCCCATGGGGCTGGACGACACGTGGGGCAGGGACGGGCGAGTCATCCTGGCCGCCCCTGGGGCTCCTGAAGTTTCTGTCACCCCTGAGCCCCCGGGCAGCCCCTGGACAGTGGGCACTGGGCTGGGCAGGGCTCACGCCTCACGGCTGCCCCGTGTGCAGCCCCTTCTGCTCCGGGGCTCCAGGGCGGGGCGCAGAGAGGGGAGGCGGGGCAGGCACCCTGAGGGCCCGTCCGACCTCCCTGCCGCTGCCTCATGCCACCCCCCTCCCCCTGGGGTGCCCTGCTCTGCTCCACTCTGCTCATCTTAGCCCCAGGCTCCTGGTCTGTGGAATGGGGCTGCCGCCTGCCCCAGAGACTCCAGGGCAGCTCTCGAGAGCCAACGGGGCAGGGACCTGGGGGAGTGCCATAAAAACCAGCCTCTGCGGCCAGCTGCCCTGCCCAGGCCCCCAGCGCCCGGCCTGGCCCCCCCTCGGAGAAAGCCACAGAGGTCCTGCCCGCCCGCCCTGCCTTCCTGTGCTGGCTCTGGGCCTCAGACAGCCCTGCCCGTGGGCACACAGGGTGACTGTCCTCGGGCCGGCCTCCACACCCTCCGGCCTGCCAGGAGCCTGGGAAACCCTCCGTTGCCGGGGGAGGGGTGTCCCTGCCCAGGCCCCTGCGCCTCGGGACAGCAGTGTGGAAAGGGAGCTCGGGCAGCAGGCAGGCGCCCTGGGTGAGACCTGGTGTGGGCACCACGCCCATCTCTGGGAAGGTGGGCACTCCGACTAGGCGTGCCAGATAAGGGGGCCACGGCGGGGCTCCCCTTGGCCCCTGCTCAGAAGAGTCTGCAGAAGTGGTGACTCTGAGCCCAGGCCTCGCCTCTGCGGGGTGGGGTGCAGGGGTTCAGCACAGCCAGGGTCCGGCCTTGTTCAGGGGAGGGTCCCCAAGGGGGCAAGATGGGACACGGGGCGCCAGGCTGGGAGCCTGCTGCAGGGGCGGAGGCTTGGACAGGGAGCCCCTGCCGCACTCGCCTGCCGGGAGCACCCTGAGACCCCAGCTTCCGTGACCCTGAGGCTCCCACCAGGACTCTCTTGCTGAGGCAGACACCAGCTGGGGGGTCCAGGGCCGCTGGCAGGGTGTGTCCAGCCTCCCTGGCTGCTGGGAGTGTGCTGAAGTCTTGCCAGTGGCTGGGAGCCTGGCTGGACCTGTGGCCTTGGGTGTGGAGTCTGGGAGCGCCATCCTGACACCCCAGACCTGGTTTGCAGACCAGGGGGCAGAGATGCCTCAGTCCAGACCGGCTGAGGTGGGGGTCAGACCATGCCGCACCCCTCTTCAGACACTCCTCCTCGAGTCTGCCTGGGGACCTGTCGCTATGACAGCTCCCATTTTACAGACGAGGAAACCAAGGCTGAGACAGGCTGAGTCCTGCCTGAGGCCGCTCAGCTGGCAAGCAGCCCCACCTCGATCCTGACCTGGTTCCCCCGCCCTCTGCTCCAGGGTCCCCACCATCTACAGCCGTTAGGCAGCTGACCCCAACCAGGACATCCTGACCCCACTCACCCTCCACATCCTGAGGGTGGCCTTCCACTGGTGGGGTGGTGTTGTTCCATCAGATCCCCAAAAACAAGCCAACTCACCCCCAAATCCACTGCTTTATACCCTTTTCAAATAAGTAACGCGTGGACTTCCCTGGCGATCCAGGGGTGAAAGCTCCGCTTGCCGCAGCAGTGGACGCGGTTGAGTCCCTGGTCCGGGAACTGAGATCCCACGAGCCGCGGGGCCGCTGAGCGACGGGGAAGACACAGCGAGCCAAAAGCAAGTTAGAACGGAGGGCGCTCTTGTGACTCAAAAACACAAGACAAAACGATGCCCAGAAGAAACCCCCTCCCAGAGGCCCCGCACCCACCTGCCCCCCAGGGAGGCTTCTGCCCCTCAGGGAGTGCCTGCCACGAGCTTCCAGGCCTCCACAGAAATTCCTAGAGCAAACACAAGCAGCCAGGAACATGGTGACGTCTGACTCGGGAAGGGTGGCCCCCGCGTCGGCGGCCCCACTGGGTGTGGGGTGAAGGGCAGCCCCTGCCCCACGGCAGGGCGAGGCTGGAGGACCCTGCCAGACAGAGGGCACAGTGGACGCCACCCGCTCTCCTGGCCAAGCTGGCTGTGGACTGTGCGGGGCCACCTCCCCTTCCGGGTCCAACCTGCAGCCTGCTGGACAGCGTTCCCAACACCGAGCCAGTCTCAGAGCCACGTGGACCTCACACGGCCAGACACACACACACACACGACGCCTCTCGACCTGCACGACGGGACTGTGAATCAGCCAGGCTGCTGTTTAGTCGCCTAGTCGTGCCTGACTCTCTGTGAGCCCCTGGACTCTGGCCCGCCAGGCCCCTCTGTCTATGGGATTCTCCAGGCAAGAACACTGGAATGGGCTGCCATTTCCTCCTCCAGGAAATCTTCTCGACCCAGGAATCGAATCTGTGTCACGTGCCTGCAGATGGATTCTTTACCACCAAGCCACCTGGGAAGCCCATGAAAAATCATCTGTATTTCNGGCTTCGATGAGGGCGGGGCAGCCGCAGCACCCGTGAGTGAGGGACGTCCCTCGCTGTCGTCTTCAGCCTGAAGTTTGTTTTTCTCCTCCTTTCATCCAAAAGCGTGTCTGGAAGGTGCCCCCTCGCTGGGCCCAGGCTGGGTGAGGCGGGAGCAGTGGAAAAGGCTGGGGGAGCCTGAGCGGCTGACGGAGCACACTGCCCGGGGTGCCCGCTGCAGGTCGGCCCAGGCCGGGGGCGGTGGGGTGAGGAGGGCTCCGCAGGCATTTCAGGCCATGGAGCCCCGGCCCGGGCTCGGGAGCTGCCCGGGCTCGGGAGCTGCCCGAGAGGGGCCGCGGGGCGGGGGCCCACCAGCTCGGTGTGTGTGCAGACCGCAGGGGAGGCCAGAGGCTGCGACGGCCCCCAGGACGCCGCCCCATCCACCCACTGGACCCTGTGCCCCTGGGGCTCAGCCCGCCAGCTGGCTAAAGGCATGTCCTCCGCTCTGCGGCCGCAGCCACCCCATGGGCTGAGGGCACCGAGGCCTCCCCCCAGGCCCGGCCGTCCGCCAGGAGAGCTCTCCGCATCCTGAGCACAAGCAGACACGTGAGGACTGGGCGTCTCGGCACCTCGGAGCCCTTGAATCAGGCGCCCCCTCTCCGCAGCCCTCAGGCTGAGCTCTCCTCCTCCCAGTGAACAGAGCGGGCTGGGTCAGGGCTCCTCGAGTGTCCAGGGACCAGCACGGCCGGGGGCCTGGGGGCTGCCCACCCCCCAACTCTGCCTGCAGCACCCACTAAGGCTTCAGGGCCCTCTGCAGCCCTGGAGAAAGTGCCCCCCACAGCCCCGACTGGCGTCTGCCTCCAGCTGCTGTGGGCGGGGTCCCCGGGGAGGTGGCCCCGCACAGTCCACAGGGCAGCTGTCCCCGGGCAGCTGTGCAAACCCAAACCCCGTCCCCGCCCCTCC
>SJYB01004649.1:227956-296978 GCA_006408585.1 Antidorcas marsupialis | reverse complement strand
TGAGCTGCTCCAGAAGAGCCCAGCCTGAGCCCCCAGAGGCGGGCGAGCCGGCCTGGGGCCCACGCAGCCCTGCTCGGACCCCAGGGGACCCCAGCGTGAGACACCCACGTCTCACTGCCCGAGCGGGGTGAGGGCCCGGGCCCACGGCCACCCCTCACCGAACCTCAGTTACGCATCTGAGAAATGGGCACAAAAGGACCGGCGTCCCGGGTTCTGTGCGGAGAAGGAGGGGCGCAGACCGCGCTGCAGACGCCCACCCGGGGTGAGGGGGCGGGGCGATCTGCGGCTGCCACGGCGACGTCCCTCTCACGTCCCAGCTGCCGTGGCCGCCGGCTTCTCGCCCTTCCAGGCCGTGGCACACGCTGTGTCATCATACAACGGACTAAACAGACTCTGTGGTCCGTCCCACCACTAAACGTGAGCCCCAGGAGGGCCTGGGTTTGGGGCGGGCTGTGCACGTCCGGAGCCGCAGGGCTGAGGACACGGCCTGCCTCTGCCCAACTGCGATCACGCAGGGGCTCCGACCCCAGCGGAAGCTCCTCTTCCTCCCCTGCTGGGGCCCAGAGTCAGCGCGGGCCCTGTGGGGGACAGGGGGCGGGCGGGGGGCCCCTCCCAGGCCGCCGTGTCCCACCGCCCCCCACCCCGGCAGGTCGGCTCACAGAAGGCGCGGGATCGATTGCCCGGAGCCAGAGCTGTCTGCTCGCTCTGATACCATCAGCTTCCCATTAAGCGGATCAATAGCTTCCACTGGTTTCCAGTTTTTGTTTCCAGAAATTCATCTCCCAGACACCTTTTTAATTAACCCCCTCCCACACACCCAGGACGCCCATAGATCACCCACCCCAGCCCCCGTGGGCCGACCGGGGACCACGAGGCTGGAGCCTCCAGGGAGCTGAAGGTGTGTTTATAGCTATCTGGGCGCCGTTCCCGCACCACGGGCCAGAATGTCAACCTGGGGGAGGGCTGGTCCCCCAACGCAGAGAGCCAAGGACCAGACTGGTCTGGGCAGTAACCAGGGCCAGCCTTCTGCAAAAGCCCTCCAGACTGCAGAACAGCGGGGGTCTGGCTGGCAGCAGTCCCCAGGGGGCCAGCGGCTGTAGCCTCTGGGCAAGGGAAAGGGCGTGGCCCCAGGAGGGGCCTCCCACCCCACGGGGGCAGGGGCCGCTGCCCGTCTCCGCCAATGCTGTGTCTACCGCGCCCCGCACACAGTAGGTGCTTNTAGCTGTCCGGTGCCGTTCCCGCACCGCGGGCCAGAATGTCAACCTGGGGGAGGGCTGGTCCCCCAACGCAGAGAGCGAAGGACCAGACTGGTCTGGGCAGTAACCAGGGCGCCTTGCAGGGCCAGCCTTCTGCAAAAGCCCTCCAGACTGCAGAACAGCGGGGGTCTGGCTGGCGGCAGTCCCCAGGGGGGCCAGCGGCTGTAGCCTCTGGGCAAGGGAAAGGGCGTGGCCCCAGGAGGGGCCTCCCACCCCACAGGGGCAGGGGCCGCTGCCCGTCTCCGTCAATGCTGCGTCCACCGCGCCCCGCACACAGTAGGTGCTTGGTAAATCCTTGCTGCACACACAGGAAGAGCTCTCCTTTTGTGCCAGGCATTGTCCTTGGGGTCCCACTGCATCTTCAGTCCTCACGGCGATCCCCGAGGGGCACTGCTAGGTGGGAAGACCGCAGGAGAGAAAGGTAACGTGGCCCGCCTCAGGTTGCACAGCTGGCGCGTGGTGGAGCAGGACGGGGCCTGCCATCTGACCGTGGCCATCAGCCACAGCCCAGCCGACTGCAGCCCCCTGTCCCTCCACTCTCCGCACCCTGCCCCCACCGGAAGGGCCGGCCCTCTGTCCTGTGCCCCGGGTAACTTCATGACCCACGCTCTTCATGCAGACCTGTTTGTCGAGCTAGTCAACGAGCGACTTCTGTGCTCTCTTTCTTTGAAACAGTCTGGGGGGCAAACCTGGAGCACAGCAGGCTGGGGATGAAGGGGAGGGAAGGGGAGCGTGCGTCCTCTGGGGGCCCTGAGGGCAAGCCCTCTGCCAGTGCTCGCCTGGGGCTCTCACCTGGGGCCCTCTGAGTTCACGCCGAACCTCCCTCACCCTCAGATCCGGGCTCTCTGCAGTCTACAGGGTGGGCTCAGAGCCTGATTTCGTTTCTTACATGAAGTCTTAAAACCTTGTAGTAAGTAAGTGGATTACAGCTGACCCGGCTTCCCAGGCAGCGCCAATGGAAAAGAACCCGCTTGCCAGTGCAGGAGACGTAAGAGATGCGGGTACGATCTCTGGGTCGGGAAGATTCCCTGGAGGAGGAAACGGCAACCTGCTCCGGTACTCTTGCCTGGAGAATCCCACGGACAGAGGAGCCTGGCGGGCAGGCTGCAGTCCATGGGTCGCACAGAGTCAGACACGGTTGAAGTGCCTTGGCACGCACGCACAGCTGACCCAGCATCCAGGCAGAGGCCCACTGGGGGGCAGAGCTCAGCCCGGGTCTCCTCATCCTCTCCCTCCCGTCCCTAGGCCCTGGCTCTGGACTCAGGTGCTCTCAAGGACCCCGGGTGCAGGGATCATCACAGCCCCTTGCGTTCACCCCTCACCTTTGGCCTCCACCACATGCTGGCCCAAACAACACTGGGTCCGCCTGGAGGGGCAAGCCCTTCAGCCACCCCCCGACATGCTTGGCATGCAGGGGTCTTCCAGGCCCCTCCCCGCCCAGTTTATCCCTGCGGGTCCGCACGAGCCAGAGCTCTGAGCACGCGCGTGCTGCGTCCATGACACCAGTGACTGCGGAAACTCCGCGGCTGGTCCCCGTCTCCAAGGCTTGGAGGGCACGGCCTGGACGCCCTAAGGACACACCATCTCCCGCAGCATTTCAACCCTGCGTGAGAGAGGAAGCCACACACCAGCTCCAGGGCCCGTGAAAGCCCCCAGCCGTACAGAGTTAGCCAGAATGATGGGAAGAGTAAACGACCTGGGTGGTTTTACGGAAACACTTAGATCTTAATGAAATGCCAAGCCAAAGTCACAACGAACGTGTAAAATGCCAGGAAGCCAGCAGACCCGTGGCCGGCTCGTCGCCAGTGCCCTTTTCCACGTGGAGAAGGGGACCCCCAGACAGAGACCCAGGGCCTCCACACACCCCCAGGAGGTACTGAAAGATGGTCACCCAGGGGCTGAAAGGTCAAGCCGGGGCCAATCAAAGCAGTGAGCAAAGAAAAATAAAGCCAGTTCCCACCGCCTCTCACCTTGAGCTCCAGACTCTCTAGAAACCACCCAGGTAAGTGAAGGCAGTGGACGTCACCCCTCGACCGCCAGCCCCGTGGCCCCTCAGTTAACTGGGTGTCTACTGCGGGGCCGGCACAGTTAGATGCTTCCCACGCGGCTGTCCTTCCCAGCAACCAGTTCAGGTAAGGATCAGCTCCCCTTTATGCCCGAAGAAACCAAATGGGCTCAGGGAGGTTAAGTCACTTGCCGAAGGTCCCACAGCTGGTGAGAGGCACCGGTAGGGCTAGGACCAGGGCTGTGCTCAGGTCTGAGCTGGAACCCATGTCCATGCTGGTACCATGGTGGCTCTGACTCGGTCGGGTCATTCAGCCTGGTTTTCCCAGGACTTCCACTCATGCCCATCACCGTAAACCCTGGGCTGACAGGCTGGCACTCCAGGATCCACTGGGCATGGTGGTGGAGTCCTAGCTCACTGCCAGCTGGCACAGACCGAGCCACAGATTCTCCAGCTGCAGAGCGTGGGCTTTGAGTTACCCCTGGGCATGTGGGATATTAGTTCCCAGACCAGGAATCGAACCTGAATCTCTAGAATTGCCAGGCAGATTCTTAACCACTGGACTGCCAGGGCAGCCCATTCAGGACCCTCTGACACTCATGTGAGTGGTTGTTGTGTCAACTAAGAAATGAAACCTTTATTTTCAGATAGCAATGTTATTGCGGGCATTTTGCCATCATAAGCTCCGTGGCAGGGCAGTCCTTGTTTCTATCTATGAGGAGTCTCTTCAGGAGCCCGCCCAGAGGCAGGGTTACGGGCCAAAGCCCACGGGCGCTTGGGGAGACTCAACACGAAGGCCCACACAGTCCTATGGGCCACAGTGAGCACGGTCCTGCCCACTTTCCAGCCTCGCACACCCAGCTCCTGTCTTGCACGGGGGTGTCGTCCCATGCCATCGCGAGCCAGCACGCCCAGCTCCTGTCTCGCACGAGGGTGTCGCCCCATGCCATCGCGAGCCAGTCTCGGTGGGAAGCACCTTCCCTAGCTCGGGCGGGACCGGCCCGGCCCCCTGAGTCTGGAGTCCGGACCTGCTTGGCTTCCGGGCGGAGAAGCCAGGCTCCCTAGCTGGTCAAGTCCTCTCTGCATGAACAGAGCTCCAGAAAACGCCACGGGACTCACGCAGGGCAGGCTGCAGAGAAGCACCCTGTGATCGGGTCTGTGCGGATCTCACAAGAGAAGCACGGGCCTGCAGATCTCAGAGCCCCGCCGCAGGGTTGGTGAGGAGGAGCCGCAGGGGACGCTCCCCTGCTGGGAAGTGCGCGGAAGGGAACCGGGAGGGATGGCGGGCGTGGGTGGGGAGGCCGTGGCCTCCTGCAAGCTCAGGGGTCCCACAGACAGCACATCCTTCGGGGGGTCCTGACCTCCCATGCTGACCTCCAGACAGCAACCCCGGGTGGGCATGTCCAGAGTGCGGGCGGTGGGGGAGGGCTCACACAAGGTCCGCCAGGGCCCTCGGTGCCCTGGGCTCTGTGCTGACTTACCCAGGGGACCACCCACCCTGGGTGGCGGGGCGCAGGGTGGCTTCCTCTCCATCCTCCCCTCCCTCCTCTCGAGGCAAAATACAAACAAGTGCCAGCGCATCTGGATGGTGGCTGCGGGGCCCACAGGGCCGCCCACCCTCCCCGCCCAGGCCCCTGGGTAGCTGTTCGGTGCCTCCGTTTCCCTCCCTGAAGACATTGCACCCNTGCTGACTTACCCAGGGGACCACCCACCCTGGGTGGCGGGGCGCAGGGTGGCTTCCTCTCCATCCTCCCCTCCCTCCTCTCGAGGCAAAATACAAACAAGTGCCAGCGCATCTGGATGGTGGCTGCGGGGCCCACAGGGCCGCCCACCCTCCCCGCCCAGGCCCCTGGGTAGCTGTTCGGTGCCTCCGTTTCCCTCCCTGAAGACATTGCACCCACCTCAGGGGGTCGTTACGAGCATCTGAGGTATTTTTTGCTCATATTAAATGCTTTAGAATGGTTCTAGGCACACAGGAAGAGTTATATACTGTACAGATCATTAGTTTCCTTTTCCCTAGGTTTGGAATATTTTGTAATCTAAAATATACCCCATAGAAATGTAAAATATACCCCATAGAAACGTAAATTGGTAAATCCACTATGGAAAACAGGTTCCTCAAGAAACTACAAATATAACTGCCATATGACCCAGCAATCCCACTCCTGGGCATATATCCAGACAAAGCTAGAATTCAGAAAGTTCATGCTGTGCCAACTACAGAATTATCCACAGCAACTAAGACACGGGAACAAGCTGAATCTCCACCAGCACACGATGGACAGAGATGTGACACACGGTGGAGTATTACTCAGTCACTAAAAGGAGCGACACAAGGCCATTTGCAGCAACGTGGATGGACCCAGGGATGATACGGCGTCAGACAGAGAAAGACAAGTAGACGGCATCACTTACACGAGGAGTCTCAAATACGGCACTCGTGAACTTCACCACAAAACAACCACAGACAGAGAGAAGCGGCTGGTGGTGGCCGAGGGTGTGGGGTGGGGAAGGGAGGAGCTGGAAGTCTGGTGTGAGCAGATGGCCCGGCCGTGCAGCACGGGGAGCTACCCGCAACATCCCGCGATAAACCACGAGGAGGAAGAGCATGAGAAAGAGCGACGTACACAGCAGAAATTAACACCACACTGGAAATCCGCTATGCTTCCACTACGATACGCTAAGAATCGGGAGGGAGGTGGGGGCGTTCAGGATGGGGACACGCGTACACTCATGGCTGATTCATGTGAATGTTCGGCAAAACCACCCCAATATTGTAATTAGCCTCCAATTAAAATTTTTTTAAAAAGAAAACAATAAAATAAGGAAAAAAACCTCAACCATAGAACAGTGGTTGGGCGATTCCAAACGGGTGTCCTGACAAGTGCGTCCACGGGGTTCTGCTCCGCGGCCCCACCAAGCTGCTGGCCCTGGCTCCCACGGGCCTGCGTCTGGCCCAGCCCTGCCCCGCCCGTGCGGGCGTCCCTCCGCCGTGACGCGTCTCTGATTCTCCTTGGCTAGATTTTAGCCAGAGTTGGTTTCTGTCTCCTGAACGCAAAAATGCTGCCGGATACCCCGTCGTCTCAGGGAGCTTCTGGGCCACTGAGCCCCTGGACCCCCAGCTGAGGGGGGCAGCTGCCCCAGTCTCGCAGCTCGCCGGATCCCTGCAGGGCGCGACCGAGGTCTGGAGATTTCCTCGGGATAGGGCGGGGCACCAAGTAGAGAGGCCGTGCCCATGGACCTGTCTTAGGCGGCTTAGCTGGGACCCGCTGGAAACAAGGGAGTGGCTGTGCCCAGCTGCCAGCCCGTAAGAGGAGACGCCGAGGGGGCTGGAGGGACGCGAAGAGGGGCGACCAGGACGCAGTAACAAACCAAAGGGACCCCAGTCCCGCCTGCCCAGCGGGCTGGAGGGCCCCTCCCTGCAGCCAGAGCTTGGTGTCCTGACCTTGCCCCCAGCCCTGAGAGCTGTGACGGGAACAGTCTGTGTTGGGAGGTCAGGGAGGGCTTCTCTGAGGAGGCGACACTTGAGCGGAGGTGATTTGGACACTTTAAGGGTCTCCACTCCAGACACGGAAGCCTCAGCTGTGAGTCCGGCCACGGCAGCGAGGCCGTGGCTGGCAGGCGGGGCTGCCTGTGGGGCTTGGCAAGAAGGAGCGGGGGCCGCTGGCTGGGGGCCACATCCCTCTCCCTGACTCACTGCACAGCCTGGTACAGGCCCCGGGCCAGGGCACGGCGGGCATGGGGGAAGAGGAGGGGGGTCTGAAGGACCTCAGGGAGCTCCCGGGAGCAGAAGCCCCCCGCCCAATCCTGCACCTCACCTCGAGGCCGCATGAATCAGCGTCTCATCTGCCCAGCCTCACATGCTGTTCCCTCCGCCCGGCGCGGCTGTGATCAAACCCGCCCTGCTGCACGCCGCCCCGGGTGGGAGCCGCTGTCATCTCAGGCTCCTGCTGAGCACCAGGGCCATGGGGACCCCTCCAACACCATGCCTCCCTCCCTCCCCTCCAGGGAAGGGCCTGCTGCCAGCCCTGCTCACGGGACATCTGCACACCTGCCCGGACCTGCTGTCCACTCTCCTTCGAGTCAGCAGCCGACGGGCGACCGCCTGCTGCGGGGAGCCCCCAGCGCCCACCGCCTGCACCCCGCCCCAGCCTTGCAGCATTTCCCCGGCCAGTGCCAAGGGAAGGGGCCCTCAGGGAAGGGATGGGGGGCCTCAGGGTGAAGGAGGGGTCCGGTGGTACTCAACATCCGGACACATAAAGAGCTAAAACTCAACAAGAAAAGCCCAAATAAGCCAACTCAAAATTGGCCCAGGGCTTGAGCTGATACACAGATGACCAGCACCCATAAGACAAGATGCTCAGCTGAGGGACACGTGCATCAAAGCCTCAGTGGATACCACTTCACTGCCTTACGCCGACTCCTGCCCAAACCCCACAAGACCCACACAGAAGCAAACCTAAAGGGTGGGTGAGGATGTGGAGGAACCAGGACACGCGTGCACTGTTGGTGGGATGTAACGTGCAGCTGCTGTGGGACATGGCGTGGGGGCCGCTCAGCAGGTGAGAAAGGCCACCCTCCTCCAGCAAGCCCACCGTGGGGCACACACCGCAAGAGGCGGAAGCAGGGCCCCAGAAAGAGACGCACACGCACGCAAAGGCTCTTGGCGGCTGAAATGCGGAGACAGCTCACAGATATACATGCACCCACGTGCAAATACGGCAGCTGAAACGTGGAGACCGCTCACAGATATACATGCACCCACACGCACAAAGACTCACGGAGGCTGAAACGCGGAGATGGCTCACAGATATACATGCACACACATGCACAAAGACTCACGGCAGCTGAAATGAGGAGACAGCTCACAGATACACATAAACCCATGCACAAATACAGCAGCTAAAACGTGGAGACAGCTCACAGACACATGGACACCCATGTACAAATACTCACGGCAGCTAAAACGTGGAGACAGCTCACAGACACATGGACACCCACGCACAAATACAGCAGCTAAAATGAGGAGACAGCTCTCAGATATACATGCGCACGCATACACAAAGACTCACGGCGGATGAAACGTGGAGACAGCTCACAGATATACACACACGCACGCACAAAGGCTCCTGGTGGCTGAAACATGGAGACGGCTCACAGATACATGTACACCCATATACAAACACTCCTGGCAGCTAAAACGTGGAGATGGCTCACAGATATACATGCACACGCATGCACAAAGGCTCCTGGTGGCTGAAATGTGGAGACGGGTCACAGATATATGTGCACCCATGTACAAAGACAGCAGCTAAAACGTGGAGACGGCTCACAGATAGACGTACACACCCGTCTACAAACATTCCTAGCAGCTAAAATGTGGAGACAGCTC
Organism: Antidorcas marsupialis; assembly: GCA_006408585.1. Lineage (NCBI taxonomy): Eukaryota > Metazoa > Chordata > Mammalia > Artiodactyla > Bovidae > Antidorcas > Antidorcas marsupialis. The sequence continues at coordinate 288,325 of SJYB01004649.1, read as the reverse complement.
ACAGATATACGTACACTCGTGTACAAACACTCCTGGCAGCTAAAACGTGGAGACGGCTCACAGTTATATGTACACCAGTGTAGAAACACTCCTGGCAGCTAAAATGTGGAGACAGCTCACAGATATACACACACGCACGCACAAAGGCTCCTGGTGGCTGAAACATGGAGACGGCTGACAGATACATGTACACCCATATACAAACACTCCTGGCAGCTAAAACGTGGAGATGGCTCACAGATATACGTACACCCGTGTACAAACACAAACACACCCAGCAGCTAAAAGGTGGAGATAGCTCACAGATATATGTGCACCCATGTACAAAGACAGCAGCTAAAACGTGGAGACGGCTCACAGATATACGTACACCCGTGTACAAACACTCCTGGCAGCTAAAGCGTGGAGATGACCCAAATGGCCATCGGCGCATGACGGATTAGCCAAGCCCGGTCCGCGCATCCTGCAGAGCGCCACTCAGCCTTACAGGCAGCACGCTCTGACCCCTGCTGCTGCGTGGGGACCGCGGGGATGCGATTCTCAGTGAAAACGCCAGTCACTAAGGACAAGCACCACGTGATCCCACTCACGCAGCGCCCCCGGAGGGGTCACGATCACAGAGACGGAGAGTGAACAGTGGGGGCCGGGGCCTGGGCAGTGAGTGTCTCACGGGGACAGAGGGTCAGTTTGGGAGGACGGGAGGCTCTGGAGGTGTTGCTGGGGTGGGCCGCATGACTCTGTGAACGCTCTTAAAGCCCCTGACTTGCACACGTTAAAATGGGTCCGATGGTAGATTTTACGTTATGCTGACTTTCCCTAAAACAAAGTAAGCAAAAAAAAAGAAGCCTGAGCCCAAACGAACTGTCTGATCCCTCCAGCCCCTCCTTAAAAGGGATCCAGGGGCTCACGGGGCGCAAAGCTAAAGCTTCCTTAGCTCTGTGTAAACTTGCTTCTGCCGATATTATGAGAAACAGACTTTTAAACCCAGTTCCGTGGTGGTGGAAGCAGAGAGAGGGAGCTGGCTGTGGGCTCTGAACCGTGAGTGGTGTTCAGCGAGCGTGCCTTGAGACCATCACCACGTTGCAGCTCACCGTTCATCATTTAAAGCGGTGAGTGAAANTGACTTTCCCTAAAACAAAGTAAGCAAAAAAAAAGAAGCCTGAGCCCAAACGAACTGTCTGATCCCTCCAGCCCCTCCTTAAAAGGGATCCAGGGGCTCACGGGGCGCAAAGCTAAAGCTTCCTTAGCTCTGTGTAAACTTGCTTCTGCCGATATTATGAGAAACAGACTTTTAAACCCAGTTCCGTGGTGGTGGAAGCAGAGAGAGGGAGCTGGCTGTGGGCTCTGAACCGTGAGCGGCGTTCAGCGAGCGTGCCTTGAGACCACGTTGCAGCTCACCGTTCATCATTTAAAGTGGTGAGTGAAAGCCGCTCGGTCGTGTCCGGCTCTTTGAGACCCCACGCACGAGACAGTTCTTGGAATTCTCCAGGCCAGCGTGTGGAGAGGGCGGCCTTTCCCTTCTCCGGGGATCTTCCAGACCCGGGAACTGAACCGGGGCCTCCTGCATTGCAAGCAGGTCCTTCACCAGCTGAGCCACCAGGGAAGCCTTTCCCTTTCGTAGTTCAAAGCAGAGATACTACTAAACCACAAAACAATACAATACAGTTCTGGGTTTTTTCCCTCCAGGGACTGACGCTTGTTAGGAAATAAAGGGTCAAAACCTTTCACGAAAAGAAGGAAACAGCAGCCAGGGGGCTGGCTGTGGCGGCGGCTTCTGGACCCCCGGTGGAGAGCACCTCCCAGGAGGGCTGTGCAGAAGGTCAGTGCAGAACGGGAGCGGCTGCGGATCCATCACTCACGGTGGACGGCGATGGAGCTGATGACGGGCTGGGGGACGGCCGCTGTGAGCACCCAGGGTCGTCTGCGCCCCACCCCACTGGCTGAGCACAGCGCCCCCCCCACCCCACCCCAGTGCTCTGCAGCCCAGCCTGGGAGGCGGCCAAGGACTCGGAGGGTGGAGAGGGATCCACCCCCAGCAGCTCTCGGCTCCCTTGGGAAGGCTCTGCCCTCGGAGGCACGCTCCTTGGAAGGCATTCTCTGCACACAGGCCGGCCGCCAGCCACTCCAGCTCAGGGACCAGGGTGCGCGCGGGGCCAGCCGGGCACTCTGAAGCAGCAGGGACCTTCAGGGCCCCAAGAGACAGGCTGGGACTCTGTCCTTCTCTCCTACCTCCCTCCCAGCCTCACAGAATCCAGGGCCGCCCTATGAGGTGGTGACGGTCACTGCGTCCACTTCGCAGGTGAGCACACTGAGGCTTTGGGAGAGTGACTCTCGCCACCCAGGTCTCTCCGATCCCAGCCTGGGTCCCTCATGCCGGCACTCTCCCTGAGGATGGCGGGAGGGGCCTCGTTCCGGATCCCAGCTCCGAAGCTCTTAGGCTGAGCGCACTCAGGCAGGCACGGGACCTGTCTGGGTTCCACGCGTGCCTCCCAAGGCCACAAGTGGCACACGCTCAGCTAATGCCAGTTCTCCCCCTTCCCTTCCCTGAGGAGCTGCTCGCAGTCTAGAGGGAGGCGGCGTTCAATTAGGAAAATCTTCCAGTGTGATCTAAGACGGGGAACTGAGCAGAGGGATCTCCGAGCTCCAGGGAACGAGCGAGGACAGGGCCAGTGAGGAGTCCAGCAGGCTGGGAAGCAGGTCCAGGGGCCCCAGGTCCGGGGCCCCAGGGGCACAGCCCAGGCTTCCTTCAAAGTGCCGCTAAACCAGCCGCCTCTACGGGGCTCCGGGCAGACCTCAGTCACCAGTTAAATCCTAGCTTTTGTCACTTACAGCACGTACCCCACCAGGTTAGGGGTTACACCCAGGCAACGCCAGCTGAGATGTGGCCTGCGCAGATTCAAACAGAAGGCAGTTTCGTGTAAGTCTCACCTCCGGCCTGTGTGGCCCCAGCGCTCTGCGGCCCCTGGAGCACAGCCCTCATCCCCAGAGGAGGACGGCACCTCCCCACGGCCACTGTCATCCTCAGTCACGACCGCAGCACCAGGTGCCCCTCACCTGCAGCCACCACCGACTCCACACCAGCGGTCAGCAGGCCACGGCCCCCGCCACGTCCAGCCGCGGTCTGTCTTTGTAAGTGATGCGTACATTTCGTCTAAGGCAGAGACAGCTGCGGGATAGCGCGGCCCGTGATGCTTGAAACAGGACGAATTTGCTGATCCCTGCTCGACACCGGTCTGCTGGACTCCTCACGGCCTCCTGGGGAAGGGACGCCAGTTTCTCATTTCACAGAGGAGGTGCCCAGGGCTGGGAGAGGAGCGGCCAGCCCCACGGAGGCCGGGCTTCTGGGCCGTTTCCAGCTGGCAGCACAGGGCAGGGCCGGCACGGACGGCTGCTTGCTGACTGTTTGCTGAATGGACAGGTGGACCAGTGATGGATGGGCTGGTGAAGATGCGGCTGAATGACAGTCCAGTGTGGAGTCTGGGGCCACGGGGACCTTCCTGGAGGCCCATGAGCACAGGTGCTCGCTGCCCTGGGGGGCGGTGGCACTGGGCAGAGACCTGCAACTGTGATGCACCCAACGTGTGCCAAGGTCTCAGGCAGCCGGGACCCAAGTGGACCAAGGCCAGCCCTGAGAGGACGGGGCACCAGCCTGGCCGTCACGGGAAGCCAGGCAGGCACAGGACAGGCTGATTTCGCCTCTGGAAGATGGCAGGTTTGGGGGTCTGGGGGCCTGGTTTGGGGAAAGAGAAGGGAGGCGCCCTGCTCTGCCAACACTGGATCACTAAGGGGGCGCGGTCAGGACGGGTGCTGAGCCAGGCCTGCCCAGCTCCCAGCTGTGACACGGAGGGGCCAGACAGGGCTGCCTCGAGAACTGGTGGTGAGCAGCCCTCCAGAACCGCGGCCCCCTCGGGCTCAGGGGACCACTGGGGCAACTGGAGGCTGAAAGGGGACCTCCATGTAAACCGAAGGCCCGGCCTCTGCAAGCTGGGTGCCAACCATGCAGCTCACCCAGGGGCAGCAGGCGTTCCCAGCGCCTGCCCTGGGCCGGGCCTTCCCTTCCAGCGGGGAGATGACCATCTGCCTGACCCGACAGGGGGTGGCATGCTGTGAGCCGCAGCTGCGCCCGGAGAAGGGGCCAGCCTGCAATGCAGCGGGCTGCCCAGGGGCGGCCGTGGCGAGAGGTGGCTGGCGGTGCGAAGGCCTGAGCAGACGAGGGAGCCACACGGCGTCTGGGAGGAGGGCGAGCCAGGCTGTGGGCCCGGCCGGCGCAAAGGCCCTGGGGCAAGAGCTTGCCTGGAGCCCAGGGATGGCTGAGGCCAGGCAGAGGGCGGGCAGATGGCCCGTCCACCTAGGGGGCTACGCAGGGACGAGGTCTGTGGCCTGGCCGGGCTNACAGGGGGTGGCATGCTGTGAACCGCAGCTGCGCCCGGAGAAGGGGCCAGCCTGCAATGCAGCGGGCTGCCCAGGGGCGGCCGTGGCGAGAGGTGGCTGGCGGTGCGAAGGCCTGAGCAGACGAGGGAGCCACACGGCGTCTGGGAGGAGGGCGAGCCAGGCTGTGGGCCCGGCCGGCGCAAAGGCCCTGGGGCAAGAGCTTGCCTGGAGCCCAGGGATGGCTGAGGCCAGGCAGAGGGCGGGCAGATGGCCCGTCCACCTAGGGGGCTACGCAGGGACGAGGTCTGTGGCCTGGCCGGGCTCCTCCAGAGCTCCCACGGGAGGGGCTCCGGGGCTCCCCTGACCCCGGGGCAGGGCTGGGGTTCACCACCCTCTTGAGTTTCATAAAGACCATTCAAGGCCCCGAGAATGAATTTTCCCTAGGAAGACAATTACACATCAAGTAAGACACCCACTGAGTAGATCATTAAGAAAAGGGTCCAGCCGAGAAGGCTCTGTGCGGGCTGACTGCGAGAGGCAGGCAGACACAGACAGCTGGGAAGGCCACCGGCCGCAGGGAGGTGCTCGTCCTGACGTCGGGTCTCCCTGGCCCCGCGGCTGGTTTCAGAGCCAACACTGGCATCTGAGGGGAGGCCAGCCTTCTCAGTCTGCTGATAAAAGAAGCTAACAGCAGCACGCAGGCCCAGCGGGGGAGGAAGCAGACACCCCCAGGTTGGGGGCTGCAGGGGAATGTGGTCTGTGGCCCCATCGGCCCCTCGCCAGCACACACCCGGTGGGCTCATGTCGGTGTGTGGGTTGGGGGCTTAGGAGAGCTTGCAGGACCACTGTGCCTGCGGCCGTCCCTCGATGACAGAAATCAGAGCGGCGGGCGGTGGCGGGAGCGAGAGGCAACGCCCGCCCCACGCTGGCTGAATTGAGAGGCTGTGGACTGAGGGCCGTCCAGGCCGTGACGGGCGGGGGGCCGGCAGGTGTCGGGAACTCGGGAAGGGCTCCAGCGGGGCTGTCCTTAGTGAGGTGTCTGGCTGAGGTCTCGGGGCCCAACCCTACCTCCTGACTCCACACCCAGGCAGCGCCTGATGGATAAGAATTCCTCTGCACTTTCCAGAATCGTATGCAAATGGAGTCGCACGTTTTAGCCTGGCTTCTTTGACTCAGCATAATGATTGTAGATCCATCCAAGCTGTTGCACCACGTATCAGCCGTTCATGGAGTCTTCCCGCCAAGCGGAATTCCGCGGTATGGAGGAACGGCTGAGTGTGCGTCCACCCCTCAGCTCCTGGGCGTTTGTTTACTTCCTCCCTTCAGCTATTATGGACCTGACTGCTCCTCGCCCTTGTGCACAAGCTTTTGTGTGGACGTGGCTTCACTTCTCTCGGGTAAATAAAAGCCTAGGAGTGGAAAGACTGGAGCATGTGGTAGGTATGTGTAACCTTTTCAGAAACTGCTAAACTGTGTCCCAGCGTGGTTACACACCAGTTCGCATTCTGAAAGGTTCAGATCCTCACACGTTCAAAGGTACATGCTACATAAGTCATTTTAATTGTTGCCATCCTAATAGGCGTGTAGAAATATGTCATTTCGGTTTTAATTTGTAATGAGGCCAAGCATCCTCCCTTCATTCTTGGTATTGGGAACTTTGCCTTTTCTCTCTCTTCCCTGGATTAATCTGTCTAAGGGTTTATCACCTGTATCAGTCTTCTCAAAAGATCTGGGTTTTAGTTTCACTTATTTTCTTTGTTTTCTGTTTCATTGATTTCCACTCTGATATTTACGTTTTCTTTCTTCCACTGATTTTGGGTTTAATTTGTTCTTCTTAAGGAAATAAAGAACCTGAAACTTGTTTCTGAAGGTGAAATTTAAGCTCACTGATCTGAGACCGTTTCTCCTTTCTAAATATTACTGGTATCTTGTGCCTTAAAATGTCCTTCACGTGTTGCTTAAGTAGCATTCCACACATTTTTGACATGCCGTGTTCTCATTCAGTTGAAAAGACTTGGATTTCCTCTTTCACACAGGTTCTTTAGAAATGTTATTTATTTTCCAAATATTTGGGGACTTTTCCAGAAATATTTCTAGAAGTTCTTGATTTTTAATCAATTTCAGTGCATCACAGAACATACTTTCTATGATTTGAATCTAAGGCAGTTTTATCACACAGAATTTGGTCTATCTTGGCAGACGTCCTGGGTACACTTGAGAAGAATGTTGACCTGTTGCTTTGGGGTGGAATGTCAAGACAGGTAAAGCTGGCTGATGATGCTGTTTAGATCTTTTATCTCCTTATTGATTCTATCTACTTCTGTCCTGTCAAGTATTAAAAGAGGAATAATAAAATTTCCGATTATAATCGTGGATTTGTGTATTTCTCCTTGCCGTCTTTTCATTTTTTTCCCTTTATGTATTTCAAACACATTATATAATGACATAGGACTGTCATTTTTCTCCTTATGACTTGGTCTCTTGTGACTACGTCCTGGCCTTCTCTGTCCTTGCTGAGGCCCTTTGCTCTGAGGTTTGATGTTAATAGAGTCATTCCACTTCCCTCTTTGACTGGTGTTGGTTCTTCATATTTTTCCATCCTTTTAAGCCTATTTGTATCCTTCTATTTAAAACATTTCTTGTAGGCAGTACATAATTCTCACTTTTTAAAACCATCTAATCTGAAAACCACTACCTTTTAACTGGGATATTTAGATCATTTATATTTACTGTGAGTACTGAAAATGATTAGGCTTAATTAAATCTATTTTTCTTTCTGTCCCATGGGTTGTTTTATTTTTCTTCTTTTTCTGCCTCTTTTGGGGGGAGTTGCGTATAGTATTATTGTAGTTTTGATCTCCATAAATTTAATTTGGGTTTTTAAAAAACCTATACATAACCTGTTGAACACTTCGTTATTCACAGATAGCCATGGACGTACAGTAATAGTAACTGTTTTAAAGCCTGCTAATTCTAGACTCAGTGTCTGTTTGGGTCAGTTTCGATTATTTTTTCATATGTGTCATATCTGATCACTTTCTTCACGCCCCATACTCTTCACTGACTGTGGACACAGCAGCACCTTCCTGTCTCCTTGAGAGGCCCAGGCCCGGCACTACCCGGTTCCTCTGGACAGTCAACCCCGAGGCGCCGGGGCTGTCTCACACTCAAAGGGGACCCCGTGTGACACTTTCATGCGGACAGCAAAGGGACTCCGCCATACGTGTACATGTGTCCACTACCTGGTGCCCTTTTTAAAGACTGAAGTGTCTTTGCGGCAGAACACGCTGTGAGTCATAAGCCACAACACCGCGAGCCACAGCTTAAAATGTCCTAGCCCAGTGGCAGCTATCGCTGGGCCATCGGCCAGACGGCCCATGCCCTTGGTGCTGACTTTGTGCCTAAGAGCTCCGGAACCCACTGCCCCCTCTGGTCCCTTCCCGCTTCCCGGTCCGCACTGGGAGCCGTTGGCTTGTTCTCTGCGTCTGTGAGTCTGCTGCTTTCTTGGTACAGTCACCAGTCTGTGGTATTTTTAAAAATTCCCCATGTAAGTGGTATCACACACTATTTGCCTTTTTCTGACTCAGTGTACTTAGCCAAATGCCCTCCAGGTCCACTCAGACGGCTGCAGCATTTCATTCTTTTTCTGTGGCTGAGTAATAGTCTGGTGTGTGCGCGTGTGTGTGTGCGTGTGTGTGTACGTGCGCGTGCGTGTGTGCGTGCACGTGTGTGCGTGCGTGTGTGCGTGCGTGTGCGTGTGTGTGTGCGTGTGTGCGCGCGTGTGTGTGCGTGTGTGTGCGCGTGTGTGTGTGCGTGTGTGTGTGTCTCCCCCATATCTTCTCCACCCTTTCATCTGCTGGTGGACACTTCGCTTCTCTGTCTTGACAGCTGTAAATAACGCTGCTAAGAACACTGAGCTGTGTGTGCCTCTTCCCATTGGTGCTTTTGGGTTTTTTCCAGACATATATATACACACACACCTAGAAGTGGAATTGCTGGGTCCTGTGATACTCCTACCTTTCGCTTTTAAGGAGACCTCCACACTGTTTTCCACAGCGTCTGCCCCAGTCTGCGTTCCCGCCAGCAGTGTGTGAGAGTTTTCCCTCCACACCCTCACTAAACGTTGTCATTTGTGGTGTTTTTGATGACAGCCGTCTGACAGATGTGAGGTGATAGATCACTCTGGTTTTAATTTTCATCTCTCTGATGATTAGTGATGTGGAGCATCTTTTCATCTGCCTCTTGGCCATCTTTCTGCATTTCCTGTTTGGAAAAATGTCTATTCGTTTCTTCTGCCCATTTTTAAATTGGATTGCTTTTTGTCTGTTTCTGATGTTGAGTTGTATGAGCTACTTATATAAGCTGGATATTACTCCCTTATCTGTCATATCACTTGCAAATATTTTCTCTCATTCCGTAGGTTGTCTTTTCATTTTAGTCAATGGCTTTCTTGCTGCATAAAAGCTTCATAAGTTTAGTTAGGTCATATTTATTTTTGCTTTTGGAGATAAATCCAAAAAAATTATTGCTACTATTTATGTTAAAGGGTGTTGTGCCTACATTTTCCCCTGGGAATTTCATAGTCTCTGGCCTTACATTCAGGACTGTAATCCACCCTGAGTTTATTTTGATATTCAGCCTTAGTAGATGTTTTTATTTCATTCACGGAGCGGTCAAGTTTCCCCAGCGCCACTTACTGAAGAAATGGTCTTTTCCCCACTGTAAATTCTTGCCTCCTCTGCTGTAGACTGACTGACCGCAGGTGCGTGGATATATCTCTGGGCTCCCTATCCTCATACATTGATCGATGTGTTCATGTCTGTGCCAGTACTATGCCGTCTTGATTACTGTAGCTTTGTAGTATAGTTTGAAGCCAGAGGGATTCCTCTGGCTCTGTTCTTCTTTCTCAAGATTGGCTATTCAGGATCTTTTGTGTCCATATAAATTTTAAAAATATTTTCTCTAGGTCTGCGAAAAATGTGATTGGTATTTTGAAAGAGATTGCATTGAATTTGTAGATTGCCTTGGGGAGTACAGTCACTTTCACAATATCACTATAATTCTTCCAATCCAAGAACATGTGCTGTATCTTTTCTTCTCTTTATATCGTCGTCAATTTCTTTCATCAGTGTCTTATAATTTTCCAAGTACAGGTATTTTATCTCCTTCATTTCAGTTCAGTTCAGTTCAGTCACTCAGACGTGTCCGACTCTTTGCGACCTTGTGAATCGCAGCACGCCAGGCCTCCCTGTCCATCACCAACTCNCTTCCCTCCTCTCGGGCCAGGACCCACAGGTCAGCCTTCTCATGCAGAAAGCGTCCGTTCCTGTGCGTGTCTGTCCCTCCAGTTCAGGGACCCCCTCAGGGTCAGCCTCACAACTGGCAGGAAATAAATACCACTACCAGGATGAGGACAACCACTTCTCAGAATAAGTGGGCTTGCCCGAGCTGGTCCACTGATGGAATGAACGCGCCTGCCAGCAGGGAAGCGGGCGTTGGTGTTGGGGGACACACTTTACTCTCCTGCACAATGAGAAAATCAAGGGCCAGGGAGAGGGGTCGCCTCCAGCGTCACAGCCCACCTTCCTGCCTTTTGGGGGCCTGGGGGCTTTCCTTCTGCGTCCTGGGGCCCTAAAGCCCCAAGCTTGTGTGGACGTGCCTCCCTCCCCAGCTCAAGGGGCGCTGAGTGGCCTCGGTCACTAGTCCCTGAGAAGCAGGCTCGCCCTATCTCATCCTGATTCCCGCCGACCATTTTAATAACAAAATCATATCAGACATGACAGCGACACAGTGTCTCGGTGACTCACCTCGCTTCTATTTTCTTCATCTTACGCAAATATTAAACGGCTGCTGGGGCTGTGGGCACAGGAAGCCTCGGTTTACTAGAAAAACCTCGGGCAGCTTCTCAGAAAACAAGGACAGGAGCTGACGGCACCAAGGCATCTCCAGCGAGCGGAGTGGCCTCCGGCCGCGTGCCCACCCTGGGCCCACCTGATCTGCAGGCCAGGGCGCTCACAGCACCAGCATACGGAAGCCTGGGCCCCGCTCCGATCCGCACCGCCCACAGACTCCAAGAAGCGGACGCCACGCTCTGTTCTTCACCTACAAAGGCGCCCAAACAGGGGAGCTCTGCTCACAGCAACACAGAGGCCAGAGGCTCGTTTCTGGCTCTGGCTGCTCCTGGGTCCCTCCTCTGAAGCCTTGGAAACTCCGGGCATGCTGCTGTTTGCTCTGCAAATCCCACCACACCCTCAGCAAGCCTCACACCGGGACAACTCCACGTCCTCCTCCCAGTCAGGCCGCAACACCCCCCTCCAAGCAGGCCCCCATGCCTTCCCTCCAGCCGCTGTCACACTCGTTTCCTACCGGAATGACCCAGTGGGTTCGAATGCTGCTGTGTGTGTCCGACAGGGTGGGCCTGTGGGCCCAAGGCTCAGGGCTGGTATTCACCCCCATAATCTCCAGCCCCTCAGCCTGGGCCCTGGCACACAGTGGGGATGGGGCAGGGCCTCCAGAAAGCATGAGCGAGGGACTTCCTGGTAGTCCAGTGGTTAAGAATCCACCTTCCAATGCAGGGCACATGGGTTCAGTCCCTGGTCCAGGAATGAAGATCCCACATGCCCTGGGGCAGCTAGGCCCACTCAAAGCAACGACCAGGTCCACGGCCACAACTAGAGAGAAGCGGGTCTTCCCCACAGCGGAAGACCCCGCGTGTGCAACGGAAGACCCCGCGTGTGCAACGGAAGACCCCGCGTGTGCAGCGCAGACCCTGCCTGCCACAACCAAGACCTGACGCAGCCAAATGCATAAATAACGAATGATATGGTTTTTTAAAAACCCCAGAGCATGAGCTAAATACCTAAGCTTTGCCTTCAGGAAACTTACAGTTTAGTGAAAGAGAGCTAATGACAAACGAGAAGAATTTAAGGTGCTCTGAACACAGATGAGGCAATCCTTCCCTGGTGACTTCACATTGACGCTGAGATCTTACTGGTATTAACCAGGCAAAAAGGTACAAATAGCCTTCCAAGGAGACAGGATAAAGGTGGAAGGCAGCGCTTGCGGGATGGAGTGAAAGCAAGAGTCCATGGGTTAGGCGTCAACAGTTAGGGCTGAGTTACGCTGAGTAACAAACGCTGACCCAAATCTCAGCGCCCGTCAGAAAGGCTTATTACCCTCACGCTATCTGCTCACACCCTTTCCCTCAGGACTTGGGCTGACGGAGCATCTCTATGTCACGTCAGTCGTTCAGTCGCCCTTTGCGACCCCATGGACTGCAGCACGCCCGGCTTCCCTGCCCTTCACCATCTCCCAGAGCCTGCTCAAACTCACGTCCATCGAGTCGGTGATGCCATCCAACCATCTCACCCTCCGTCGTCCCCTTCTCCTCCAGCCCTCAATCTTTCCCAGCATCAGGGTCTTTTCCAAGAAGTCAGTTTTTCGCAACAGGTGGCCAAAGTATTGGAGCTTCAGCTTCAAATCAGCCCTTCCAATGAATATCTGAGACTGATTTCCTTTGCGACCGAGTGGTTTGATCCCCTTGCAGCCCAAGGGGCTCTTAAGCGGCTTCTCCACGCCGCATCTTTATAGGATCTTCAGCATCTCTATGTGGAAAATGCCATCTCCAAGCAAGAAGGAAAGGAAGAAGGGCACGCCAGCAAAGGGCGCTGAATGAGGGCAAAGTGTGACTGGGCTCCACCCCAGGCTTAAGATTTTGACGTGTGTCCCAGGAGCGACGGAAAAGCATTGCATAAAAATTTCCATTTTTAGTGAACCACTCTAGCCATAGTGAAGAGAGCCCCAGCCTTGACTTTTGGAGATGGGAGGACCCAGCACTCACAAACGCCCCCAAAGAGATTTTCTACACCAGCAGCCCCTCTGCCACCACATAGAAACTAGAGCCCAGGGTCCTCAGGGGCAGAAAACCCCAGACCCTCCTCTGCCCTGGGTGCCCTCAGCGGCCACGGAGTGAGGAGGGGTTCAGACGCACAGCTGTGTGAGTGTGGGCTCGCCTGAGCCCAGCCCGGCCCTGGGAGTGTTGCGGTCACTGTCCATGGTGCTCACGGGCCGACGCGGCCGTGCTCAGACCCAGCCACAGGCTGTGAGGGCAGAGGGGCTTCAGGACCTCATTTCCCCAGGGCAGCGTTTTGCAGAAACGAAGAAAGCAGAAACCCAGAGTGTGTGTGTTAGCCGCTCAGTCAGTTCAGTTCAGTCGCTCAGTCGTGTCCGACTCTTTGTGACCCCATGAACCGCAGCACGCCAGGCCTCCCTGTCCATCATCAACTCCCGGAGTTCACTCAGACTCGCGTCCATCGAGTCGGTGATGTCGTCCAGCCACCTCATCCTCTGTCGCCCCCTTCTCCTCCTGCCCCCAATCCCTCCCAGCATCACAGTCGCTTGGTTGTGTCCCACTCTTTGCGACCCCATGGACTGTAGCCCGCCAGGCTCCTCTGTCCGTGGGGTTCTCCAGGCAAGAATACTGGAGTGGAAAGAGATCCCTTCTCCTGGGGATCTTCCCGACCCAGGGATCGAACCCAGGTCTCCTGCATGGCAGGCAGGGAAGACCCGTAGCGGGGAGGGATTCCTCCGGGTCACAAAGTAGGGGGCAGAGCGGGACTGAAAGAGCACCTTCAGATGCTTCCTCGGACAGAACTCATTCCCCCGGGAGCCTCCTGCCCACTACTCAGAGCAACGGACGTCCTGAAAACGCACAGCACACACAGCAGGCGCTCAGTGTGTAAAGAAGTGGGGCGGTGGTACCGTTACCAGGCAACCGTTACCGCGAGACCATCGGCCCTGCGGTTAGAGGTCCTCTGCCGGCACCACAGCCCCCAGACCCCCTACGCTCGGCATCTCTTTCTCTTGCTCTGTCTGGCAAATAGCATCACGCTGATCTGCCCACCAGGGCAGTCCATGTCCATGGGGAGCCCGAGAGCCTTGGCCCTACCCCTATGCCCCCTACTAGGACCTCCTTCCTTTGGGCCTTCAGGGACCCTACTCCCCACCTGCTCACCAGACCATGTAGAGACCCGCACTCAGGTTGGAATGACATGGCTCCACCCTGCCGTGCCCACACCTCCCTCGAGACTCCGCTCACACGCTCCTTTCTCTGCATCTTGGCCTCCATGGCAGCCCCAGGAGGGACCGAGCTGACAGCGAATCCACAGGTCAGCCCTGGAAGGCACTTGGGAGGTGAGATCTGACCGCTGAGAGGCTTTGGTTACGAGAGACCTCGCTCTTCCTGCTGCAGATGGCTCCGTGGTGCGGAAGCAGGGCTTAGGCCACAGTGAATCTGCAGCTGTTTTGATGGCTGGGGGCTCCCGGCCATGGTGGGCGTGGGGCGAGGTCTCGGAGGTTCTGAAGGCCCACTGTGTGCAGGCTGAGGAGGCACAGAGAAGAAAAGGTGAAGGCCTGCCCCAGAGGTGGTCACAGACCACTTGTGGACAGGCCAGCTGGGCGGACTGCATCACAGCAGGTGAGCTGCTTTTATGGGTGAAGGGTAGGGGTCAAGGGCACAGACCCAAGTCTGATGGGGAACTGGTGAAGGACAGAGCACGTTTGCCTGAGACTGGAAGGTTGTATCTGTTAGTTATGTGCCTGGCTGAAGTAACAGACAAGCCTACTGAGAGTGGCTTAAATTACAAAGGCACCTAACGTTTCATGTTTAAAGACAATTTGAGAGATGGGGGCCCAGACAGGGCCTGGGGGCCCAGTAGTGTCCTCAGTGATTCAGATGCCACCCACCTCTCTACTCCACCGTTACCAGAATGTTGGTGTCATTCCCTCATGGATGCAACGTGGCTGCCTCTGCCCCGGCCATCACCTCTGTTCAGTCAGCACTCACAGCAGAAGCAAGGGGGCACCTTCTTCCCTGTCACGCTTTCTTTTCAGGAAGGAAAATCTCTCACAGAAACCCTCACAGACTTCCTCCAGATATGTCACTGGCCAGAACTGGGTCCTGATCCCCTGTCCTGACCAGTCACTGGGTCCTGATCCCCTGTCCTGACCAGTCACGAGTGGTGGTGGTGGGGAAACAGTTGCCATGACGGCTTAGACCAGCTGTGATTCCTCCACGTGGGGCGTCCACAGGAAGAAGGCGGGGTGGGCTGGGCAGGGGCTTCTAGCTGAGTAACCAACACCATCCTGTCACAAGGCAGAAACAGACAGGGAGCTGAAGGTCACGGCCACGGGAAGAGCAGAGGAGGAGCAGCACGCGCGGTGGGCAGAAGCGCCAGGGGCAGCCCCAGTGGCTTGGGGTCGCCGGCGGGCCACTGCCCGGGCGCGGGGGGCGGCCAGGGTCTCCTAAGAGGTTTTGCGCCTGGAGTGAAGCAGGGCAACGAGGAGCCAGCCGCTGAGACTCAGAGAGCGATGCCAGGGCAGGTGGGAAGTCACAGGTGTGCAGAAGCCATCACGCTCAGGAGCTGAGCCGAGCCGTTCCGTGACGGGCAGTAACGTCGCTAATAGACTGCGGAGGCCTCTGTTCAAACACATGACTGCAATTGACGAGAGGGTACACGTGACCTTAAGCAACGAGCCTGCTGGGGCCGCTGCCCGTTTCTGGATGTCAGAACACAAACACTCGGCCAGTTCCGAGACAGCTCCGCCGTCACACCGGCTGCACACACACCTCTCCGCTCTCACCTGCGCCCTGCCCGGCTCAGGGTCTGCAGACCCCAGGGCACCCAAACGACCCAGTGTGGGCGAGGGAGACTGGCTTCCAGGCTACTGAGGAAAACGGAGGCTGGACGTGGGGGGTGCTCACTGGTGAGTGGGAGCGTGGGATCTCAATCCATCAGCCAATTCTGATCCCAGCATGCTTGCTGGGCGGGGAGGCCTCTTCTCTCTGTGACGCTTTCCTGAGGGCATACATGTGACCCCCAGAGACATGTCATTCCTTCTTATGACGTGGGTCTCCTGGGCCTGGCACGAGGTATACTCTGACCCATGGGGACTACAGTCCCCAGGGGCACACAAGGGCAGCTGTGCCCAGGACTGGGAGGAGAGCACCCCCCTTTAAGGTCCCCCAAAACCCAGGCGATCGTGTCCCAGAACTGAGGGGGCTTAAGTGTCAGGTGGCCATTTCCAGCCACAAGGGGCAAACCGTCAGCATCCACCGGGCACGTTTTTTAAATTAAATCACACATTTACAACCAACAGTCAAGGCCCTTTGTCAGCAGTCTTGTAACCTTCAGCCTCTCAGCTTTTATTTCTCCCTGGGACTAAGTTCTTGGCATTAAGCTGAGTCCCATTATGGACATAAATCCTGTCCCTTTCACATGTCACCTTCAGTATAAGAGCTCCCCTCCAACTCCCCCTTCCTTTCCCGCGTCAACCCCTCCCCACAGGTGAGCGGGACTCTTTTAAAGCAGTTCTGCCGATTGGTGAGCTAAGGATTTAGAATAACAGAGTGAGGAGGGGCCTGCCATAGGGCAGGGTGGGTGGCGGGCAGGGATGATTCACCTATAAACACTCAGCCAGCTGGAATGTCAGGAAAACGGCTGCCAAGGGCTGAGACGTACAGAATAAATGGTTCAGTGTCGGTCCAGAGGCCTTTGGGATGGCTGGTTCTGGAGCAAGGATCTCAGTGTGAAAGAGCGGGTGCTCCCCAGCGCCGGGACAACCACCTTCTAGAAATTGCAGTTGAGATGTGCAGAGGCTTTGAAACCAGAATACTGGGGTTCAAGGCTGGCTCCACCGCTTGGTTAGTTCAGTTTAGTCGCTCAGTCGTGTCCGACTCTTTGCGACTCCCATCGACTGCAGCACGCCAGGCCTCCCTGTCCATCGCCGACTCCCTGAGTTTACTCAAACTCATGTCCACTGAGTCGGTGATGCCATCCAACCGTCTCATCCTCCTCTTGCTTAGTAATTAAAAGCAAAAGGAGCCTCAGTTTCTTCATCTGTAAAATGGGAACGCTGAAGTCTCTCCCTCTCAGGGTTCGACGGGGGAGCAGGGGCGCTGACCGGGCTGAGGGTGGTCCCAGGACGCTGCTGTGGCTGCTACGGCCACTGTCGTCCAGGGCAGGGGCAGCACGCTTCTCCTGTGAAGGCTCAGACAGTAAGTATCTCAGGCTGCATGGGACGGCTGGTCTTTGACCCAGGCGTGGCCCTCTGCTGCTGCAGGGCAAATGCAACTTCAGCTAACAAGTCGCCCGTGCTCTCTCTCCTGCAGTGGTCTCCTATAACTGGTGCGTTGCTGATATTTTCCCCGGCAGTCTTGATTCCAGTCTGCGCTTCATCCAGCCCGGCAATCTGCATCATGCACTCGGCACAGAAACGAAACACGCAGGGTGACAATATACAGCCTTGACGTACTCCTTTCCCGATTTTGAGCCAGTCTGTTGTTCCCTGTCCGGTTCTACCTGTTGCTTCTTGACCTGCATACAGGTTTCTCAGGAGGCAGGTAAGGTGGTCTGGTTATTCCCATCTCTAAGAATTTTCCAGTTTGTTGTGATCCACACAGTCAAAGGCTTCCGTGTAGTCAGTGAAGCAGATGTTTTTCTGGAATTCTCTTGCTTTTTCTATGATCCAGCGGATATGGGCAATGTGATCTCTGATTCTTCTGCTTTTTCTAAATGTGGCTTGTGCGTCTGGAAGTACTGTTAAAGCCTCACTTGAAGGATTTTGAGCATTACTTTGCTGGTACGTGAAACGAGTGCAGTTGTAGCTTAAGCATTCTTTGGCATTACCCTTTTTTGGGATTGGAATGAAAACTGACATTTTCCAGTCCTGTGACCATTGCAGAGTTTTCCAAATTTGCTGGCATGTGAAAAAGGAGGGTGAAAAGCTGACCTAAAATTCCACATTCAAAAAACTAAGATCATGGCACCTGGTCCCATCACTTCATGGCAAACAGACGGGGGAAAAAAATGGAAACAGTGGCAGATTTTATTTTCTTGGGCTCCAAAATCACTGCAGATGGTGACTGCAGCCATGAAATTAAAAGATGCTTGCTCCCTGGAAGAAAAGCTACGACAGACCTAGACAGTGTATTAAGAAGCAGAGACATCACTTGGCCGACAAAAGTCCATAGAGCCAAAGCGGTGGCTTTTCCAGTAGTCACGTGTGGATGTAAGAGCTGGACCACAGAGAAGACGGAGCACCAAAGAACTGATGCTTTCAAACTGTGGTGTCCGAGAAGACTCTCGAGAGCCCCTCGGACTGCAAGGAGATCCAACTAGTCCATCCTGAAGGAGATCAGCCCTGAATATTCACTGGAGGGACTGATGCTGAAGCTGAAAGTCCAATAGTTTGGCCACCTGATATGAAGAGCTGACTCACTGGAAAAGACCCTGATGCTGGGAAAGATTGAGGGTAGGAGGAGAAGGGATGACAGGATGAGATGGTTGGGTGGCATCACCGACTCGATGGACGTGAGTTTGAGCAGGATCCGGGAGATGGTGAAGGACAGGGAGGCCTGGCGCACTGCAGTCCTTGGGGTCGCAGTCGGACACAACTGAGCGGCTGAACCACAGGAACTGCCGTGGGCCGCTGTGTTGGTCTCAGGTGTATGGCATGATTTGCTCTTTGTCCATATTGTGGAATGATCACCACGGCACGTCTATTTAACATCCAGCGCTACAGTTACAACGCTTCTGCTGGTGATGGGAACTGTTGAGATCTGCGCTCTCAGACCGACTCCCTTCCAAACACAGCACAGCACTGCCCACGTGCGTCGCCCGCCGCGCAGGGCTCCCCAGGACCCTTTATTATGTGACTCGGCGTTCGTGCCTTTTGGCCCCGTCACCCCCCTCGCCTTCTCTGACCCCGCCTCTGGCAGCTCCAGCGGGCTCTGTGTCTCGGTGCGTCTGGGGTTTTATTCGGGTTCCACGTGGAAGGGAGACTGTACGGCGTGTGTCTTCCTCTGCCTCACTTTTTTCACAAGCATAATGCCCTCAAGGTCTGTGGCTGAAAACGGCAGGATCTCCTTTCTCTAACGGCGGGTTAAGATTTCACGTGCACACAGACACGCACGTCACACATTCTCCATCCGTTCATTTCTCTGCAGATGCCGAGGTTGTCTCCGTGACCTGGCTGTTGTAAATAACGCCAGAGGGAAGGTGAGGACGCAGGTATTTCTCAGCATGGCGATCTCCTTCCCGTCAGATAAACACCCGGAAGCGGGACTGCTGGATCGCACGGCAGTTGTCTTTTCCTCTGTGGACTCTCCATACTTTTTCCAACAGTGGCTATGACAATTTCCATCCCATAACAGCGCACTTGCCCTGCTCACCCAGGGTCAGCTCTGGGACTCGTGGCGTGTGCGCTCTGCTGGGGGCACATAAGAGGGTCAGTCTCCGGTGGGGACGATTGGCTTTTTCCTCTGGCTGAGGGCCTCCTGTGTGCCAAGCACAGCCATCCTCAGGGTCACAGTGGGAAGGCGGGGCGCAGAGAGGCCAGGGAGCGTTTCTGGGTCACACGGCCGCAGGGGCAGGGCTGGGCTCTGACACCCCTGACGCCCAGCCCCTCGATCTCCTCTCCCCGGAGCCTTCGGGTGCCAAACGCCCGAGTCCCGCAGAGGCCCAGGGACGGGCACCGGAGCCCCCTGCCCAGTGAGCCGGGCCGCTGCTGTGAGAGGGAGGCCGGGGCGTCTCCAGAGTCCCCGAGGCTGAGGCTGCTCTCGGCGCGGCGCCCCGCGCACACTCCGGCTGGAGTCCAGCTCTGTCCTCGGGCGTCACTGTGTCCTCCGTGCCCCCGTCCCCACAGGGCTGGAAGCTGCAGCCGCCTCACAAGGCTCTGAGGGGCCTGCAGCGTCCCGAAGCCGTGCCCGGCTCGCAGGGAGCGCCGTGGGGTGTTAGTCTTATCGTCTCCTCTCCCCTTTGCTGGNGGCGCCGGAGCCCCCTGCCCAGTGAGCCGGGCCGCCGCTGTGAGAGGGAGGCCGGGGCGTCTCCAGAGTCCCCGAGGCTGAGGCTGCTCTCGGCCCGGCGCCCCGCGCACACTCCGGCCGGAGTCCAGCTCTGTCCTCGGGCGTCACTGTGTCCTCCGTGCCCCCGTCCCCACAGGGCTGGAAGCTGCAGCCGCCTCACAAGGCTCTGAGGGGCCTGCAGCGTCCCGAAGCCGTGCCCGGCTCGCAGGGAGCGTCGTGGGGCGTTAGTCTTACAGTCTCCTCTCCCCTTTGCTGGACGAGGAGGGGGCCCGGGGCGGGGTCCTGGGCTGCGTCCTGCAGGGGGAGGTGCCAGGCTGGGCTGTCCCCTGCCCTTCCGGGCATCCTCTGTCCCCACCTCCACTGCCTGGCAATGTCTTCCGGAGGCGTCTCTGTGCCTCCCCGACCCCTGCCTGCCCGGCAGCCCCTCCAGGGGTTGTTCCAGAGCCTCCTGGCCCTTGGCCCCCACACCTTCTCCGGGTCAGGTGTGGGTGAAGCGATGGACAGTCCAGGGGAGTCCGACGTCCCCGTGCACCCACGGCCTCGAGACCCCCAGAGGGGGCTGGAGTCTCATTCTTACGCTGATGTGCTCAGAGAGTCTTAGCACCTACTTGGCTGGGTGGTCTCGGGGGACAGACAGACCAGGGGACTGCAGGATAGCCTAAGGAAGGCTGAGCCTGAGCTGGCCTCCTAACTCCTCTCAGCTTTCGTCTTCTCCTCCTTCGAATGGGCACAGCCTGCTGTGAGGGAGTGGCAGCCTGGCCCACTGCCAGACACCACCGTCCACGCCTCAGAGGCCAGAGCCCACTTACGGAAGTCTGGGGGTGCGGGGCGGGCACCAGTACCATCACCCTTTCTGCAGGTTGGAAACAGGCATGGGGAGGTGGCGTGACCCCCGATCACAGAGCCCAGGCCGCCCGGCTTGCGGCCGTTGCCCACGCTGGCCCCGTCCTCCTCCGGGACCCGCAGCTGTGGCCTCAGTGCTATTCCTCTGCAGGAGCAGGGTGGGGCGTGGGGGACCCGTGCTCTGACCGCTGCAGAGAGGGGCTGTGCTGCGCTTCACCGCTGGGCACCCAGGCCCCGCCCAGCCCGGCCACGCCGCAGGGCCCGAGCCAGTGTTTGCTGAGTGGCCGCCTGACCGTCGGCATGGACCTGCACCGTGCCCCCCGTGCCCTCAGCGCTGCAGCGCCCGGCTTCACGCCTGTCACCTCATCTGCTCCGTCAGGGACAGTCAGGGGCCAGAGCTGCTCAGCAGCGGACAGAGAGCCTCGGGGTGCCTGTGGCCGCCCCAAGGCTCCCCTGGGCCATCCCAGGCCAAATCCCCAGGGGGCCCAGCCGGCTCTCAGGGTCGGCAATGAGCCCCCTCCCTGGGGGCGTGCACACGGGCGCTGAGGGGTGCTTCCTGAGGGTGACTCGGCATCCGGCGGAGCGCTGGGGCCAGACTGCTTTCCACGCCCGTCCCAAGCCTGCACCCCCGCCGCCAACACAGAGCTGGCCGTGAGGACACTAGCTGTGCGGCCTGGTCAGAGCAGACTCCCTGCCGTGTGACCTTGGGCCTCAGTGTCCTCATCTGTGATAAGGAGCTACTCGCAGGGCCTGAGGAGGGCTCACTAGCTGCTCTCATCACCATCCCCATCCTCACAGAGGAAGGGGGATGGAGGCCTGCTAGAGGGACAGGGTCACATGCCCCTCCCCCGCCTCTGAGCCACCGTGCATGCTGTTCCACCAAGCACACCCACACCCTTCCCTGTCCTGACCAGATCACACAGCGGTGATGCTTCAAGGCCCCCCAGACCCTAGCCCACCTTCTCCACCAGACGGGTCCTTACTTCACCCTAAAGCCCCCCACCTCCTGGCCTCATCTGGCATTATTCTGTCCCTCATGGACAGACGCCCAGGCTCCCTCCTCACAGTCCCGTGAGCCCCCGACCCGGGACCAAGTACACAGTAGGTGCTCAAGGCAAGCTTTCTATGTATACATCCTATTTTAAGCCAGCCTGACTTAACACTTTGCAATCACTCAAACAAGTGAACAAATCAACTGTACAGTTTTTTTTTGTTTTTTTTTTTTTACCATGTCTTCAACCTGTTGACTAATAATAGGCTTCCCTGGTGGCTGAGAGGTAAAGAATCCATCTGCAATGCAGGAGACGTAGGAGACACAGGTTGGATCCTTGGGTCGGGAAGGTCCCCTGGAGAAGGGAATGGCAACCCGCTTCAGTATTCTTGCCTGGAGAATCCCAGGGACAGAGGAGCCTGGCGGGCTACAGTCCATGGGGTCACGACTTGAGCATGCACAGCTGACTAACGGATGTTAGGGTTCCTCTCCCCCTAAAATCGCAGGCCAGGACTGGAGGGCACATGAGGGGTTAGATAGGACTGGACACCGGGATGCCCTACAGATCCATCCCCGCAGACAGTCAGCTCAGACCAAGGCTCAACCAAGCTCTAGCCTCTGCTTTCATACTGTGCATGGAATTTGGTTGGTTTTTCAAATTAAGCTTTTATACTTGTCAGCCTGGCAGGGAAGTTGTCATTTCCGAACTCATTTTTCCAGCAATAATCAAGTTACACCACGCGTGAGACGGCCTGTTCCCTGAGTTATTTAATTAGAATCTGCAGCTATTAGCCGGGAAAGAGTGCAGCATATTTCAAAACAACCTACATCTCTGGGAAGGGGTGGGAGTGGTGCCCCTGGAAGGTATCAGCTCCTGACTCCTCTAGTCGGGAGCATCAATCTTCCCGCCGTAGATTTCCAGAGAAGCACCCAGAGGGGAGAGTGGGCTGGAGCTGAGCCTGGCTGGCACCCACCGGAGGGAGGGCTGGAAACATCAGGAGAGCCATGGTCCTGAGGCTGGACCCAAGGGAATGAGAAATGTCCCCTGAGGACTGCTGCTTGGGCTAGGGAGCGAGAAATGTTCCCTGAGGACTGCTGCTTGGGCTAGGATAAGGCTCAGAGACTGTAATGGAGAGCCCCAGAGCCGAGTGGCACATGGAAGCTCCCATCCTTCCCACTGGGTCTGGAGGCAGACAGTCCAGGGCTGGTCCCAGAAGCTCCTCTCCCTGATGCCTGTCGTCCCTGAGGAGTGGCTCATCTACGTGGGGTCTCCCAGGGGCACGACCGAGGGAGAAGCAGCAGGAGCCAGCGTCTCTCTCCTTAGGACACATTTGAGAGGCTCTACAAATCTCCTCCCTTCCTGTCCTGAAGGAAGGCAGCTTTGCATGGCCAGCCTCGCTGCAGAGATGGGAGCCCTGTACTCCTGGACGGCTGTGTGGCCAGCTAAGGGTTGCTATTCAGTGCTCTGGGAAGTAGACAAGTCTATTGGGAGCCTCGGGGACACCTCAGCCCCACCCCTTCTAATGTTCTGCCCACCACCCCACCCCTCTCTACCTGAGGTCCTATTTTATGAGACTGTCGTGTGGACCAGACAAAATGCATTAAGCAATTCGTAATTCAGGAACCAGCTACATACCCTGGGCTTCTGGCTGCTGTTGAGTTTTGCTGGCAGATTGCTGGTGGGGATCCCTAAGGGACTGAGGCTCCCTCGCCCTGCCGAGCTCCGTGGGCACCTGTGGCCAGATGTGTCCTGCCAGCGGCAGGCAGGTGTGTTACTCCCCACTCATGGCTACCCCATTCTTTAGGGGGTAGCCATAGCCCCATAGCCCTCCCTGTGAGACTGAGCTTGCACTGAGGGTGAGCAGAGGCAGCCGTGGCCCAGCCCAGGCCCGGGGCTCACGGGAGAGGAGGCGACGGTCTAGGGAGGGCCCTGAGCCTCCGGCATCAGAGCCGCTGCTCCCAGGCCCTGAGCTGGGGGGCGTGAGTTTGGAGCTGCCAAGGACAGTGCACCACTGGGGGTGTCCTGCAAGCAAGGGGGCCAGGCCTGCCCCTGACTCCCCATTTCCGCCCTGTGTGTGCCTGGCACCCCGCTTTCTTCAGCCCTGTGCCTGCTGCTTTCTGTGCTCAAATTCACACATCGGGGGCCCTCCCCGATGGGGAGGGGAAAAGACCTGACTCCCGCATGACAGCCAGAAAAGCCGGCTGCAGAGGAAAGACCAAGCCTCTTCGGGGAATCACCCCCCGCCTTTTTCTGATTTCCCACACTGGCTGGTTCATGGGGCTTTACTATCCTATGACGAACCTCTGGGTCGTAATGAGCACAGACCTCAGGACAGAAGTTCCCCCTGGTCCTTTGGGAGACAGGGTGATGTTGGTGCAAGGCAGTGATGCGAGACTGCCGCACTCCCACCCTGCGGCGGCCCCTGACCTTTCCCGGCTGAACCGCGTTGGTGGCTGCTGGGAGTTGCCTGATACTTCTAAGCCGTCACCCCATCTCATTGCTCTGGTGAACTCCAAGCACCATGTCACTCCAGGGCCATACACAGCCCACCTCTGTGCGGGGAGGATGCGGGACAGAGCGTCTGTGAGGCAGCTTTCTGGAGCATCCAGTTCACGTCGCCATGGTGGAGGTGCATGGGCCCGTGACCTTGAGGAGCTTGGAGTAGTCCACGGGCGCCTCCTCGTCAGCAGGGAGGCCTCAGCGAGGCCCTGTGCCGTAGCCCCCTGCAGGCTGTACCAGGCAAAGACACAAACTACGCTTACAGCCCGTCCTAGCTAAGCTACCCACGAACTGGGGACGCTGACAACGCTGAGTATGCTTACTAACTGGCTCAGCTGGTGAAGAGTCTGCCGACAAGGTGGGCGGCCTGCCGCAACCCCTAGGTTGGGAGAAGGGAAAGGCTCCCCACTCCAGTATTCTGGCCTGGAGAATTCCATGGAGTGTATAGTCCACGGGGTCGCAAAGAGTGGGACACGACTGAGCGACTTTCACTTTCATACTAACTGTACCAGCAATTCTAGCTACACTAACTATACTAAAAATACAAAAAACAATCCAAGAGAAAAATCACAAAGAAAAAGTTTTAAAAGAGAGCAGAGGATAAAGAAAAATAAACAAAATGGGAGTTAAAAGGAAAAAACAAGCTAACTGTGTGGCCAAGGTTGTCAGGTCGCCAGAGAGAGCGTCCTGGGTTATAAGAAGGGGAAGCCTGGGCCCAGCAGGGGCCTCTGTGGGCTTTCTGCAAACAATCACAGCAGCGCCTTTTGAGGTCAGAGCAAGAACTGGACCAGTCACAGCTGGGATGAGCCACGATGATCTTCTCAATAACTGGTCTCAAGACCTCTTTACTCTTAAAAACAAACAGACAAAAAGGACCCAAACAGTTATTTATGTGAGTTATTATGTGTAGGACTTTTCATTTCTAGTTTGCAAATCTGTAATAATTTTTTACTTTTAAAGACCTCATAACATCGACCCTTAAAATATTAAATTCTTTCTCCTTAAAAGTCTGGTCTCTCGTACTACGAGTCAGCTGGCATCATGACACTCTAGGGAAATGATAAGACATGATAAGTATTTTTATTCTTTCTGTTACCATGTCAAACATGCAGTATTTGAAACCTGGGAGGTTGAGGTAAGATTCTAGGATTTCCCCTTCACAATCCGACTAACCCACACAGAGGAAACAATTAGAATAGAATAGATGGGGATTCGTTTATTATCAACTCCAAGAACTACTGGCTCCAGGAAGTGATGTGTGTGAAAAACTCCACAGAAGAGGAGAGATCTGGCCTGGGTTGGAGGCACACTGTCAGCATCTGCAGAGCTGTAAGGAAGATAGCTTCCATCATATCTCCACCAGTGATGTCGGGAGATTTCTCATCAGAAAGCTTTGAGGCACAGGCTGATGTCAATTCAAAAAAGCTGTCCACCAAGAATCCTATATCTGGTAAAGCTGTCTTTCAAAACCGCGGGAGAAATTAAGACCGTCCCAGAGAAGCCAAAGCTGAACAATTTCTTTACCACCAGACCTGCCTGCGATGATGGGTTTCCTTCCGGTTGGAGTGAAGGCTAGCGGAAATGTGAAGAAACAATCTCTCTGGTGACAGTGAACTCACAGACAGTTAGAGAAGCTGGCACTGCTGAAGCTCCACTTTGTAGGCNAGAAGCCAAAGCTGAACAATTTCTTTACCACCAGACCTGCCTGCGATGACGGGTTTCCTTCCGGTTGGAGTGAAGGCTAGCGGAAATGTGAAGAAACAATCTCTCTGGTGACAGTGAACTCACAGACAGTTAGAGAAGCTGGCACTGCTGAAGCTCCACTTTGTAGGCCAGCTTTTTCTTTCTACTTAAGAGACTAAAGTCCTAAAAAAACACACCAAACAACCATTAGCCTGTGTTTGGACACACAGGGCATAGGGACGTCAGCAGCTGAGAGGGAATGGAGTCAGAGCTGCACAGCAGCAGAGTTTTTATACTTTGTTACAGCTGCTGCTGAGTCGCTTCAGTCCTATCTGTGCGACCCCATAGACGGCAGCCCACCAGGCTCCCCTGTCCCTGGGATCCTCCAGGCAAGAACACTGGAGGGGGTCGCCATTTCCTTCTCCAATGCATGAAAGTGAAAAGTGAAAGTGAAGTCGCTCAGTCGTGCCCAGCTCTTAGCGATCCCATGGACGGCAGCCCACCAGGCTCCTCCACTCATGGGATTTTCCAGACAAGAGTACTGGAGTGGGGAGCCATTGTTACAGTTAAGTTGGTATAAATTGGCATTACAGTGCTATAACTTTAGGATGTTAAATGCAATCCCATGGTAAGCAGAAAGAGTCAAAGAATACACACGAAAGGAAATGAGGAGGGCATTCAAACGGCTCACTACAAAAAAAAAAAGTCAGCTAAACACAAAAGAAGATGGCCAAGTTGGAAAAGAGGAACACAAAGCCATGAAGCGTAAGACAGCAAGCAGTGGGATGAGAGCAGCGAGCTCTCCTTACCAGAAACTATTCTAAATGTAAGTGGATTAGAATTCCCAGACAGAATACTGATTGGCAGAAAGGATACAAAGGTCTCATTCTAGNAGGCTAGCGGAAATGTGAAGAAACAATCTCTCTGGTGACAGTGAACTCACAGACAGTTAGAGAAGCTGGCACTGCTGAAGCTCCACTTTGTAGGCCCGCTTTTTCTTTCTACTTAAGAGGCTAAAGTCCTAAAAAACCACACCAAACAACCATTAGCCTGTGTTTGGACACACAGGGCATAGGGACGTCAGCAACTGAGAGGGAATGGAGTCAGAGCTGCACAGCAGCAGAGTTTTTATACTTTGTTACAGCTGCTGCTGAGTCGCTTCAGTCCTGTCTGTGCGACCCCATAGACGGCAGCCCACCAGGCTCCTCCACTCATGGGATTTTCCAGACAAGAGTACTGGAGTGGGGAGCCATCGTTACAGTTAAGTTGGTATAAATTGGCATTACAGTACTATAACTTTAGGATGTTAAATGCAATCCCATGGTAAGCAGAAAGAGTCAAAGAATACACACGAAAGGAAATGAGGGCATTCAAACGGCTCACTACAAAAAAAAGAAGTCAGCTAAAAACAAAAGAAGATGGCCAGGTTGGAAAAGAGGAACACAAAGCCATGAAGCGTAAGACAGCAAGCAGGGGGATGAGAGCAGCAAGCTCTCCTTACCAGAAACTATTCTAAATGTAAGTGGATTAGAATTCCCAGACAGAATACTGATTGGCAGAAAGGATACAAAGGTCTCATTCTAGNGTAAGACAGCAAGCAGGGGGATGAGAGCAGCAAGCTCTCCTTACCAGAAACTATTCTAAATGTAAGTGGATTAGAATTCCCAGACAGAATACTGATTGGCAGAAAGGATACAAAGGTCTCATTCTAGTTCCAGACATGAAAACGCTGGCCACGAACAGACAGGAAGAGTCCGTGCAGACAGCAGCCCAGGAGAGCAGGGCGATCGTGCTGATGCCAGACGTCGAATCTGCATCAGGATGCGTCCAATCGCGTCTGACTCTTCGCAGCCCTGTGGACTGTAGACCGCTAGGCTCCTTTGCCCCTGGAATTTCCCAGGCAAGAATGCTGGAGCGGGATGCCATCTCCTATTCCAGGGAACCTTCCTGACTCAGGGATCAGACTCCCGCCTCTCGCGCCTCCTGCTTTGGCAGAAGGATTCTATACCACTAGTGCGTCCTGGGAAGCCCCAGGAGGCTTCACGTCGGAAAAGGCTTCAAGAAGCAAAGAGGGCACGGCACACTCAGGACAGCTAGAGGACAAAACTGCCAACACCGAGACTCCTAGCAGACCACCAAGACACGCGGAGGGAAAATGGACAGGACAGAGGGAGAAGCAGCTGCTTCTACGTAATAGCTGGAGCCTTCAACACCCCATCTCAGGGATGGCTAGGACACCCAGACAGAAGCGAGGAAGGGGGAACGTGACCAGCACAGTAAGCCAGCTAGACCCAAGACGTGCGCAACCCTACCAACCAACACAACACACGAGTTCACAGGAGGCCTTCTCTGGGACAGACCACGCGTTAGAGCAGAATTTAAGTCTCAGCAGACTTTGAAAGGTAGCTGTACACAGTATCTTCTCCAGGCACAATGGGATGACGTTAGAAATCCGTAACAGAGGAAAAGTGGGAAATTCACAATTTGCGGAAAGTAGACGCGCTTAAAAAGAACCCGTGTCAGAGGGGATCATGGGGAATTAGAGATTACCTAGAGACGAAGGGAAGCGAGGACGTATCCATCTGAGAATTGGCATGACCACAAATAAAGAACCCAGCTCTGTGCAACTGAGTAAACTAGAAACAGGAGAACAAATTAAACCCGGAGCTGCCGAAGGAAGCTCACAGCACAGACTAGAGCAGACGGCAAAGCAGCAGAGAAAAGCAGCAAAACCCAAGGCTGGTGCTTTGGAAAGATAAGCCATCTACCAGACTGTGAGCTCAACCGACTAAGGAAAAACGAGGAGGCAAGTTATTTAAACAGAAGTAAACATGGGGACATTATTACTCATTGCAGAAAAATTGCAAGGATTATAAGAGAGCACCAGGAACAACTGTGCTCTAACGAATGAGAGGACTTGGATAAAGCAACAAATTCCTAGAATCACAGAACAAGGCCAACAGTTCACATGCAGGGGTGAGGCC
The DNA here is from genome assembly GCA_006408585.1 of Antidorcas marsupialis. Taxonomy (NCBI): domain Eukaryota; kingdom Metazoa; phylum Chordata; class Mammalia; order Artiodactyla; family Bovidae; genus Antidorcas; species Antidorcas marsupialis. The sequence continues at coordinate 260,090 of SJYB01004649.1, read as the reverse complement.
AGTTCAGATGTGGTGAGACCCTGACCCGCAGCACACACTCGCTAAATGGCATTATACTTCATTCCTACCAGTGAGGATGAGTCCACTTTAAGGGGCTGATGAGAGCCAGGAGAGACAAGATTGCGCTTGACCCTGCAGAAAGCCTCTGCATCTTAAGCACAGTATCAGCCCTCCTGGGCGCTCCATGCAACTCTTCATTCTTTCCAAACTCTACACTCTGCAAATCTCTCCTTCTTCCCCCTAAATGAATCATTAAAATGTTCCAAGTCTGGCCCTCGGGAGCTTGCCCTGGAATGGAGTGAAAAGCAGACACATGCTCCCCAGGCACAAGGAGCAAAGCCCTACGTCTGCAAAATGGTCAAAAATGAGTCATTTCATTTGCGGAAAATGAATACATCTGATCTTGCAAATGTTTCGCCTCAGGGAAAAGAAGCGCATGCAAATTCTCAAACAGGCTTCCCTTGGTTAAATAGTTGCTGGCTGTTCCGCGAGGCTGAGACATCCAAGCAGCAAGGCGGCCCCTCAGATGGTCTGCGTCTAAACGGGCCCCAAGGAGGGTGGGGAACAGGGGTTCTCCCTGGATTCAGCTCCTTAACATTTAGCAAAGAGCTCACAGCATCCATCAACACCTCACTTGGCCAGGCTAATGAAACCCAGGCATCTAAGGCGGCCCCTTCTGCCCACTGTCTGCAGTCAGGGTTTGTTGTGGATGTGGGGACACGAAGGAGTCCATTGGGCAAGGTGAATGGCTCACTTTTTTCCACCAAATTCATGGTCTGAAAATATTTATGGGTCCTGGATCCAACAGAACTGTTTTCCCCTGTTCCACGCAAGACGTGCTGCGTCTCCTGGTGATGCCAAGGCAAATTCATTCCACTAAGGTCCGTGGGCCTGCAGTGTGCCTGGGGGTGCCGGCCCCCCTGGCCTCGTCCTGGGTCCCTAACTCTGCCTGGGTGAGTGAGACAGGGGCTTGCGTCACTAGGACACAAAGCAAGGACCTGGATATTAAAAGTGCACACGGCAGCCATGGAAGGCAAGTGTGAAAGCCGAGCAGGACCCGGGGGGCATCCTGGGCACGGGAGCGTTCCTGGGCAGCCTCCACGACCTTCCCCGAGTTCCCAAGCGCAGTTCAAACAGCTGCCGACAGGGAAGGGAGAGGACGCAGGACAGGGAGAGGGCAGTCAAGAAACGGCCGTGCAGCCTCGGAGCAGGGCCCTGCTTTATCTCAAGGGATACACGGAACAATCTCTCTGAGCTCGTCACAGAACTAAAGCCCAAGCAATGGAAGGTGTCAGCGTTCTTCACACCAGAGAAGCCCGCCTGAGGCCACAGTAAGGGAGCCAGAGACGTTCACCCGAGCCCACCTGGGGCCAGGCTACGGGAGTGAGCTAGGCCCTGCACACACCCGCATCTTAGCAGCAGCCCCGCTCTTGAACCATGCTCTAAAGCTTCTCAGCCAAGCCTCCCAGGTAGGGACACACAGTTTTCAAGAGCAGGAGTCCACCGTGTCCCCCCGTGCCTCGCAGAGCAACAGAGCTCTTCTGTTCTGCTTCACCCCAAACCCTTGTCCCCGAGATTTGATTCGGCACTGGTGCACAGAGGCTGAACTTTCAGCTTCAGTGGGAGGAGGGGAGAGCAACACGTCAGCCTCACCCCCGCCCCCAAAGCTTCAGGGCAGCTTGCGGGGGATTCCGAGTAGCCAGAGGTTCGCCCGGGGGAGAGGGTGGAGGAAATCGCCGAGTCACACCCACAGGCCAGAAGGCAGGCAAGGAGGCGGTGGCCACATTTGGAAGTCGGGAGCACTGCTCTGCGGGTACAGCTTGAGGGGGACTCAGAGGAAAGCCAGGCTGCACCGGCGGGACGCGCTGGCCGGGCAGCAGGGATCGTGGGGCAAGAAGCAGGGGGTCTGGGTTTCAGAGCACTCCTTCTGGTGGGGGAGAGGGGGCTGCAGGGAGGCCGCCCGACAGGGTCTGGGTGCACAGACAGAAGACACCCTCCCACACGCCTCCCCGGACACCCAGCTCTGCAGCTGACCTGCGGGGCAGTCCCGAGCACAGGCAGAACAGAGGGCCGAGTCAGAGCTGAGTGGGCCGGGGGTCGCCGGTCCTCAGCAAGTGGAGGGCCGTGTGTGTGCTCCTCCCACACCCGAGCACCGGCTATGACGTGTGGCAGAGGCCTGAAGCCGTGTCGAGAGGCCTGGGATGAAACGCAGGATGGAGCCTGGTCCAGGACGGAACCCGGCACCTTCACGTTCTGACAGTTTCCGCCCATGAGCCAGGCGTCCACAGGACCACGCGGACTGGAGCCGTCAGGCCGGGTCCTCACAGAAGAGCGGAAACGCAGCCTTCTCTGCCCGCACGCCCAGCCGAGCGCCTCCCTGGCCAGCTCCTCCGCTCCAGGCCCCTGCCGAGAGCCGTCTGGCTGGAGCTGGGAACATGTGTTCACTCCGCACGCCGCCCCCCGTGTCCCAGGGCCGTTCCTGTTCCCGCCAGGCGGCCGAGCCGTGTGGCTCTGCGTCCTCACACGAGCGTTCCCGCCTCCCCCGCACGGACAATCCTCACCACGGCCTTCAAACCCCGCTTTCCTGGCCCCCCACCCCCCCGTGGGGTGCGGAGGCTGGAGGTGGGGGGTGCGACCGGCTCGCCAGCTCTTCGGGCCCATTCAGGCCCCGCAAGGCCCCGCCCCCGCGCACACCGCCCGCCACCGCCCCCGGGAACGGGAACCGCAGCCCTCTCGGGAACCGCAGTGCGGCTCTCTCAGCCGCAGCACCTGGGCGAGCGGGCCGGACGCCGGGGGCAGGGAGGTCCTCAGCTCCCCCGGGGGGGGCCGGTGGGACCCCGCTCTCCCCTCTCCTTGCCAATCCGCTTCCGACGTCGTGGCACGCCCCCACTGCCGGGACCCTCACTCCCTGCCGACAGTGCTGGACTTTTAATGGGCTTTCTGGAGAGGTCGTCCACCGGTCCAGTCCACAGCCCAGCAACTGCCCCAGGACTCAGAGGAGGCTGGCGGCCACCCTTCCCTGCCTGCACCCTGCCCCACCTCCTGAGGGGACAGCCCACTAGCTGCCTGTGTCTCCTGCCCTGGCTTTTTAATGCAAATGTTATAAAGCAAGAAATCACATTCTTCTATCTGACTTCCTTACCTAAAATGTCACATGACGTCCAGGCTCTCTTGCCCCGTCTCTGTTCGCAGACAGCACCCTGGGCCTCCTCCTCACCAGCAGCCGGTGAACAGCCCTCTCAGAGCTGCAGGCGGCTCTCATGGACCCCAGGCGGTCCCAGAACACCCACCAGGCCGCCCCTGCCCCCCGCCCCCCCAGACGCCATCTCCCAGAACACCCACCAGGCCGCCCCTGCCCGCCCGGACGCTGTTGCACACAGCATTGCCTCCAGCCCCTCAGGCCTAGGGTGGCCGTCCTTCTTCCTCCTGTGGCGCTCTATTCAGGCCCCTTGAGGGGCCTCTGCTGCCCGTCAGCCCCAGCCCCCTCTGCGGCCCCCGCTCTGCCTCCAGGGCTTGGGACCCTGCTGGCACCTGCTGGTCCAAGAGCCTCCCCAGGACGCAGGCACCTTCACTCCGCCTCCAGCCCTGCCCCGAGGACCCCGCCCCACCCAGCTGCAGCCCCGCAGGCACCTCCTCTACCCACTTGGTCAGGGGAAGGCACCCTCTGGGCCTGGGGGCCTGTGGTTCTTAACCACCTTGTGTCTCCTCCTCGCCCCCACGCTCACCACCAGCCACTGTCTCCCATCCNACTCCGCCTCCAGCCCTGCCCCGAGGACCCCGCCCCACCCAGCTGCAGCCCCGCAGGCACCTCCTCTACCCACTTGGTCAGGGGAAGGCACCCTCTGGGCCTGGGGGCCTGTGGTTCTTAACCACCTTGTGTCTCCTCCTCGCCCCCACACTCACCACCAGCCACTGTCTCCCATCCCCCATGGCCTCCTTGGTCCCCAACTCAAGCCCTGAACTCCGCTGCCCCAGCCCCTGGGCTGAGGCACAAACACCCGCCTCTGGGTCCAGTCAACGCATGATGCCAGGGATGGGGAGGCACAGGGCTCTTGGCCGCCAGGCCTGTGAGGGTGCCATCAGTCTGTGGCACGCACCCAGAGACACACTGCAGGCCACGGGGGGCCTGTCCCTCCGGACTCCCCAAAGACTTGCCCCACGCACCCAGCCTGGTCCCAGGGGCTGTCTGAGCCGAGAAGCTGCTGGTCCTACGTAGGTCACAGCCCAGGCGAACCTGGCCCCACTACCCTGATGGGAAGAAACCACCAGCAGGCCAGGGGACCTCTGAGAAGACCATTCTGAGACCAGGAAAGGCCCAGCGGTAAATGGGCACTCTCACTCCAGGACGCTGAGCCGGCACAGTGCGGCCCTGGGCGCTGGGCAGGGCTTCGACCCCCCGACCCGTGTCATAGAGAAGGGAAGCACATGGTTTCGCTGATGCCGCCTGCCCAGGACAGACAGACAGACGCACAGACAGAGGCCGACGAGACACATACCTGATGCTGCGGGAGCTTTCTCCTTCTGACCTGCAACGAGAGAACAGACACTCAGAATGTGGGCTGGATGCAGGGGACCCGCCTTGGAGCACCTTGGACATGGGGCCTGGGGGTCCCGCCACCCAGGACCCCCGCTCCAGCCTCGCAGACTGCCCCTGGCCCAGCCCCAGCGCCACTCCTGAACACTTTGGGGCTCCTAGCCCGCCCCCGTCATGCTCGTCACTTCAACTGGAACTGTTTTTGTAGGAGGTGGTGACCAAGCCTAGAGTTGGGGGGTGGGCTACGGTTCCAGAACTCTGTGAGGCTGCAGCCCCAACGGCCGAAACAATGAACGCATGTGGGCACGGCGCCCACCTTGGGGCCCCTCCTTGCTGTTCGTGGCGTGTCTCCCCACTCCCGGCTTTATTCCCAAGTACCCAGAAATCAATTCCACGGCGTTACAACGGAGACAAGCCTGAATGTCAAGAAACCGGACAATTAGATCGTATCACGCGCACATGAACTTTCACGGAGACTAAGAAATACCCGGGCATCCATCAGCAGCAACGCCTTCCGCTCTATAAACCACGGGAAAGGGACTTTGGGATTAAACCGCACGCAGCTCAGGGCTCAAGAGGCTGGTGGGCTCCCTGGGTCTGCGGGAGCGCAGGGCTGCCAGCAAGCGCCCTGGGGATTCTAATCCCCGAGCATCACAAATCGGATTTCACTGCCAGTGCGCCTGAGAAAGAGAAACACTCAGCCCAAAGTCAGACGACTTTTCTCTTGGCCAACAGCCTTTTCAGTCATCATGCAGACAGGCTGCCCGGCCCCCCTGGGCACGGAAGACAGGGGGCAGCTTCTCCTGCTGAGGCAGCTTTGCTAACCTCAGGACACCAGCCTGCGCCCCGGCCCTCTGCTTCACTGGTGACGATGTCGTCCTGAGGGCCTTTCAGGTTCACTGCCGGCCATGTGGCCGGCGCAGGGCAGTGTCCGAGCATCTGGCGGCCGTCTAGCATCTCCGTGTCACGGGCTCTCACTGCAGCTGCGTGACGCCTGCCACGTTCCGTCAAACCTTGGTGCCACCAATGGTGACACACCCCTTCCTCAGCCCTCCCTGTGCCAAGCCCCGGGCTGGGCCCTGAGGTGGGTTGTCACAGACCATGCCAGCAGCCTGGCGGGGCCGGTACGTCCCAGCTGTACTCACGAGGGGTGGAGGGTCCTGGGGGCCAAAGGCCCTGGGGAGAAGGCCGCCATCTGCCTCACAGCACCCTCTCCCATGCGAGGGCCCACTCACTGCCCAGCCGTTGGCAGACTTCTAACTGCTGAGCAGTCCATGGTAACGTCTCACAATCACTGTGTCTGATGCCCGGCCCCCAGGTGCACCTTCAGTTCAGTTCAGTTCAGTCGCTCAGTCGTGTCCGACTCTTTGTGACCCCATGGACTGCAGCACACCAGGCCTCCCTGTCCATCACCAACTCCCGGAGTTTGCTCAAACTCATGTCTATTGAGTTGGTGATGCCATCCAGCCATCTCATCCTCTGTTGTCCCCTTCTCCTCCTGCCCCCAATCTTTCCCAGATTCAGGGTCTTTTCAAATGAGTCAGCTCTTCACATCAGGTGGCCAAAGTATTGGAGTTTCAGCTTCAACATCAGTCCTTCCAATGAACACCCAGGACTGATCTCCTTTAGGATGGACTGGTTGGATCTCCTTGCAGTCCAAGGGACTCTCAAGAGTCTTCTCCAACACCACAGTTCGAAAACATCAATTCTTTGGCACTCAGACTTCTTTATGGTCCAACTCTCACATCCTTACCTGACCACTGGAAAAACCATAGCCTTGACTAGACGGACCTTCGTTGGCAAAGCAATATCTCTGCTTTTCAATATACTATCTAGGTTGGTCATAACTTTCCTTCTAAGGAGTAAGCGTCTTTTTAATTCATGGCTGCAGTCACCATCTACAGGATTTTGGAGCTCAGAAATATAAAGTCAGCCACTGTTTCCCCATCTATTTCCCATGAAGTGATCGGACCAGATGCCATGATCTTAGTTTTCTGAATGTTGAGCTTTAAGCCAACTTTTTCACTTTCCTCTTTCACTTTCATCAAGAGGCTCTTTAGTTCTTCTTTGCTTTCTGCCATAAGGGTGGTTTCATCTCTATATTGGAGGTTATTGATATTTCTCCGAGCAATCTTGATTCTAGCTTGTGCTTCTTCCAGCCCAGCGTTTCTCATGATGTGCTCTGCATAGAAGTTACGTAAGCAGGGTAACAATATGCAGCCTTGACATACCCCTTTTCCTATTTGGAACCAGTCTGTTGTTCCATGTCCAGTTCTAACTGTTGCTTCCTGACCTGCATTCAGATTTCTCAAGAGGCAGGTCAGGTGGTCTGGGATTCCCATCTCTCTCAGAATTTTCCACAGTTTGTTGTGATCCACATGGTCAAAGGCTTTGGCGTAGTCAATAAAGCAGAAATAGATGTTTTTCTGGAACTCTCTTGCTTTTTCNCAATCTTGATTCCAGCTTGTGCTTCTTCCAGCCCAGCGTTTCTCATGATGTACTCTGCATAGAAGTTAAATATACAGGGTAACAATATGCAGCCTTGACATACCCCTTTTCCTATTTGGAACCAGTCTGTTGTTCCATGTCCAGTTCTAACTGTTGCTTCCTGACCTGCATTCAGATTTCTCAAGAGGCAGGTCAGGTGGTCTGGGATTCCCATCTCTCTCAGAATTTTCCACAGTTTGTTGTGATCCACATGGTCAAAGGCTTTGGCGTAGTCAATAAAGCAGAAATAGATGTTTTTCTGGAACTCTCTTGCTTTTTCGATGATCCAGCCCCTGCCCCGCCCCATTACAAAAAATACGTTTCTCATATGCAACTGGTCTTCACCGGCATTTCCAAGTCAAAGCTTCCAGAATCCTTGGGCTTTCCCGAGCGCTTAGAGTCGTGGGCGCAGCCCTGAGGCAGACAGAGCCTTCTCGTTGCCGCCCAAGGGTATGAGGTCCTGGGGGAGGATGACTGCCCAAACCTGCACGCACGGAGGCGAGGTCACAGGAGTGGCCTCAAACCCCTTCACCCACCCCCAGGGGACCGCCCCCCGCAGGTCATCCAGAGCCAGGATGAGGCTTCACACGTGTGTGCCTAAGGCAGGTCAGCGATGCCTTAGACTGGGATGCTCAAGACACATTTGGAAATGAGGGTTCTTCTGGCACCAGAAGCTTGCTCGGGAGGTGAAGGCTAGCGGGTAGGGGAGTGAGAAGAGGAGCAGCAGGTGCTTAATAATGGCTGTGATCGACCGCCTCCCCCCGTGGGAGACCCCACTGTGGGCAACAGGGATCGGTCCACCAGGGCAGGGAGTCCTGGGGGCCGGTGCAGAGTCCCCACCCAAGGGGTCAGATTGCTGGGGTCCTGCTGAGTGTGCTCCAGGGAGACAGCAAGTCTCCACATTTCAGCCTGCCACACGGGAGGCAAGGGGTCGCCAGCCTCAAGAGAAGACCCCAGGCCCAGAGGTGCTGGCGGCTGGACGTGAGAGGCGGGGGTGAGGGGCTGTGTGATCAGTACGCCCTGGACTGAGAGCGCCGCTGCGGTCCTCAGATGCCGCCATGGATAACTGAGCCGCCGTGCGGACTTCAGAAGGTCAAGGCTGCAAGTGACCATCTTGCCCTCTGGTTTCACTGCAGCGGTGTGCCCAGCAGACGACTCACCCAGCGTGTGTGCCACCCCCTGCCTCCCTGCCCTGGGTACGTTAGCCTCTGGAAAACCGAACACTGCATTTCCCAGACACCCTTGCAGCTAGGGTTCGCCTGGTGGCTTAAGCTCCTCTGGACAGATGTCAGTGCGAGATTTAAAAACTGGAAATAAACAATACAGGCTGGTGGAGGGATGGGGCTCCTGGCTGGCAGGGAACAGGGGCGCCTGGCCCTGGGCACTACAGGCAGCGGGGTTTCCATGACAACAGGGTCGGATGGGGCTAAGCGGCGGTCCGGGCCATGTCGTCCCTGGTGGTGGGGTCCCCTGGTAGTCCTGGAATCTGAGTCCTGACGCCCGGGAATAAGTCCCCCCTCTGCTCAAATCAGAAAGAGTGGACTCTGCCATCTGCAGCCAATCACCGTGACTGATACAAATTCAGATTCTGAAATCATCAGTCATTGTTTTCTTGTGTGAAAGAAACACAGAAAAGCTTAACATGAGTGAAAACCATCTGCAATCCTACCACCTGGAGGGACTGTAATATTTTTGCATGTCTGTCTCTAGACTGTTTCTTATATTATTTTCATATATAGTGAAAATGATGCAGTTTATGTCATTCTCTGCCAGCTCTGCTCACTTAATATGGATTATGAACATGTCCCGTGGCCTTCTCCAGGAGGCCTACAGCTCCTGAGGCCAAATCAGTTTCCTTTCCAACTTCTCTCTCTCTTTTTCATTTTTAACTATCATACTGAGGTATAATTGACATAGAAAAAGGTGTATGTATTTAATATATACGACTTAATGACTGTGGAGAAAAGATTAAAAGCAGAGACATTACTTTGAGACAAAGGCCCACATACACAAAGCTACGTTTTTTCCAGTGGTCACGCACGGACGCGAGAGCTGGGCCATGAAGAAGGCTGAGCACCAAAGAATTGATGCCTTTGAACTGTGGTGCTGGAGAAGACTCTTGAGAGTCCCCTGGACAGCAAGGAGATAAAACCAGTCAATCCTGAAGAAATTAACCCTGAATATCCATTAGAAGGACTGATGCTGAAGCTCCAATACTTTGGCCGCCTGATGCAAAGAGCCAACTTGCTGGAAGAGATCTTGATGCTGGGAAAGACTGAGGGCGGGAGGAGAAGGGGGCAACAGAGGAGGAGATGGCTGCCTGGCATCACGGACTCGACGGACATGAGTCTGAGCAGGCTCTGGGAGATGGTGAGGCCTGGCGAGCTGCAGTCTCTGTGTCGCAGAGTCAGGCATGATTGAGCGACTGAACAGCAACAACATTCTGTAAAACCATCATCACAAACGGGACATAAAGAAACCCATCAGCTCCAGAAGCTTCCTCCACCTTCTTTCTTGTCTCTTTGTGATAAGAACACTTAACACAAGACCAACCCTCTTAACCACGTTCCAGCATATAACGCGGCATCATTGTCTACGGGTCCCATGCCGGGCAAGCGTCTAGAACTCACTCTGGGTGTGTGACTGAAGCCTTGTCCCCCTCGACCATCACCTTTCCATCTCCCCCTCTCCCCAGCCCCTGGCGACCACCACCCTCCTCACTCTCGTCTCTGAGTCTGTTTTATTCTTTTACATTAATCTCTGTGTTTATTTGGGCCCTGCTGGGTCTCACTGCAGGGGCTTCCCGAGTCGTGGCGAGCAGGGGCTACTCTCTTGCTGTGGAGCGTGGGCTCCAGAGCAGGGGTGTAGGAGCCGAGGCACACAGGCTGAGCTGCCCCGCAGCATGCTGGATCTTCCCGGCCCGGGGATCGAATCTGCTTCTCCGGCACTGGCAGGCGGGTTCTTCACCACTGAGCCACCCGGGAAGCCGGAGTCTGACTCCTGTAGACTCTCACGTAAATGTCGTTATGTAGAGTTTGTCCTTCTCATATCCCGCTGTGCACCACATCCTCCAGGTTTATTGATGCTGAGATACGACAGGCTTTCCGTTTTTGAAGGCTGACGAGTAGCCCGTTGCCCATGTATACCATACCTCGTCTGCCCATTCATCAGTCAGTGGATGTGCACGTTGCGTCCGTGTCTTGGCTACTGTGAACATTGCCGCAATGAACATGGGAGGGAGACACCACGTTGAGACCCTGACTTCAGTTTCTTTGGGCACATACTCAGAAGTGGGGGTGCCGGATCCTATGGTGGCTCGATTGCTAATTTTTTTTGGTCTGGCTTTAGTATCAGAGTGAGGCTGGCTTCGTGAAAGTAGTTCAGAAGTGTTCCTTCAGTTTTTTTGAAGAGTTTAAGTAACAACTGGTATCAGCTCTTCTTTAAATGTTTGGTAGATTTCACTCGCGAAGACATCTGGTCCTGGGTTTTTCTTTGTTGGCAGGTGTCTGGCTACCGATTCAGCTGTTTCACCCTCCATATTTACTGTCGTCCCGTTCAAGCTTTCTATTCCTTCTTGAACCCATCGAGGCAGGCTATATGTTTCTAGGAATGTGTCCATTTCTTCTAGCTTTGACTTACTGGCGTGTGACTGCTCATGACAGTTTCTATGCTCTTGGGCTGCAACACCCTCTGTCCCTGCCTCTGGTGACCTTGTTCAGTAACGTCTCCGGAGAAGACGTTACTGGCCCCATCACGGAGCGTGGATATGTTTAAGGCTCCTCCACACGCCCGGCCACACCGTCCTCCAGTAGGCCTAACACCTGTCCCGTCACCCCTGAATGCGGAGGCTAAGAGACAAGAGCGGGTCTGTTCTTTTCACGTATTTGGTGGTGTCAGGTCTTAGCTGTGGAACGCGGGGCGGGGTCTTTCGTTTCAGTGTGCTCAGGGGCTTAGTTGCCCCTCAACACGTGCGAGCCTGGTTCCCTGGCCAAGGACGGAACCCGCGTCCCCTGCCCTGCAGGGTGGTTGTTATCCGCGGGGCCACAGGGAAGTCCCGGGGGACGAGCCTGCAGATCAGCAGCGCACACTGATCGCCCGGAGCCCTGATAAGAACTCACACTGTGACACAGGCGGCCTGGGGGAGATGCTGTGTTTCTGACAAGCTCCCCGAGGACTCCCCCGGAAGCGCTCATTCCTGTCCGTGTCTGGGGTCCGTGCTGACCCGGCGCCCGGTGCCTCAGCGTGCCAGGCCAGCAGCTCCGGCAGGATGGCCCCTGCCTCCCCAGGCCCTGTCTCCACCCACGCTCAGCGCCAGGCCCCAGGGCCCCAGGTGCACGTCTGGTCCTCCGGGTTCTGGGTGGGTTTTCCACTCGGCGTGGGGTGGCCTCATCCCTCAGGTCCCCGGGTGCCCGCTGCCCGGGGGTGGGGGGAGACACGGGGAGACTACGTTTCCTGCCTGCCCTCTTTCTCCTCATCTGATGCCAATAATACCTCTTGTTTTTATTTTGAAGACCCTCACCCAGGCACCCGGGCTTTCCTAGTCCCCGTGGTTTAGGCAAAGTTAACCCTCTGTAATACCAGAATAACCGCAAGCTGTGCACACGCCCTCAATCTCTTCAGTCAACAGAGCTCACCGTCTTTGTCTCAGTAACCTGTCTGAGGATGAACGTGTGACCTGGGTCCAGCAAACCCACGCCAGGACTTACAACCGTTGTGGAAGAGGGATTTTCCTGGCGGCCCTCTGGTTAAGACTACACACTTGTCTGTGTGTGTGCTTCCAAAGCAGGGTTCCACCCCTGGTTGGGGCACTAAGATCCCACATGCCACTTGGTGTGGCCAAAAAATAAAATAAAAAACTATTGTGGGTGAGACGCTCTCTCCCCTCTGAGGGGCCTGCCAGGGCCACTGCATGCGGCTCACTGCCCAGAGAGCAGAGCGGAGATACCTCCTGAGGGCGTAATTTGAGCCCCTGGGTCAAGCCGGACCTGAAGCTGACTTTGATCTGGGTGGTGGTGGGCCACAGAGGAGCCAGGACCAAAGCCATCAAACCAGGGTGCCAGCTTGGCACTGAGGCTGGCGTGTGTGTGAGAGTGTCTGTTCAGCACAAACTAGGGGGAAGAGAAGCTCTAAAGAGAAACCCAAACAGCGTTGATGCCCTCTCCCCCCGCCCCACACACCCACACCCACACGCACAGGGGCCACGCGCAATCCGGCCAGCGCAGCAGAGGGCGTGGTGGGAGCAGGCGGAGCGCCGCCGACGGAGGAGGGGACCCCTCCGGCCTGATGGGAGGGCTCACGACATTACTGGTATCTTCCCACGATACGCAATTAGCTTCAAAACAAGAATAAAAATACGGGACGCATTAGGCGGCTATTAAGTAGCCTAATGGGAGCGTGAGTCAAAACAGCATTTAAATACGGTACGGCGGCCAACTTGGAGTCTTCAAACAGCCACGCGGCTTCCATCTCTCCCTGGGGAGGAGGTCCTCGGTCTTGTCTTCCCCGTGTGCACGTACAGGCCCTCAGATGCACCCTCTGGGGATCCCAAGGTCACACAGCCCAGGGGCACAGGCGGACACACAGACAAAGCTCCTCTACTGAAACCCTGGGTTTGGCTCCCCCTCACGGGCAGCTTTCCAGGCATGCAACGGATGCTGAAACCCCAGGGCACGCACTTGTTTGGCGCCATCTTAGACCTGATACACCAAATCCTGAGTTTTTTTTCTTAAAAAGCACCATGCTTTAGGCCCCCCAAGGCATGGATCAGCCCCAGCTCCCCTCCCACCCGTTTCCCACTTCCTTCCTCCCACTCTTCAAGAATCCCAGGGCGTTGTCATAAACTTGAGACAAGTACAAGGCGTCTGCTTCCAGGGTGTCTCTGCCCACCCTCATTGGCAGTTTCTTCCCTATTTCTGATGATTTAGACACTTGCTATACAAACGGCATCTACAGGGACCCATTCTCAGAACTGCTGACGTGCCTCTTTCAAGGGCTTCTGCATCTTAAAATAAAACCACATCCTCCTGCTTCTCCTCGGGCCTGCCAGAAACGGAGAGGCCCATGAGAAGCCCCCAGCCCTCCAGAGTCACCCCCACCTCCGGCCCCCTGCCCTCCAACCTGCCAGGGCTGGAGGAGGGTTAGAAGTCACAGCTGTGGGCGCCAGGGCTTGGCCCTGACTTGGCCTCCATCCAGACACCCCCTGTCTGCCCTTCAGGGCTTGTCAGACTCCCGGGGCTGCCTGTGGCACCAGACTAAAGGGGCACACCTGCCTTTCCCACCCCCGTGCAGAGGAGCCCCCAGGCTTGCAGCACTAGGAGGGGGCGTGGGGGCCTTCCACAGGAGCTGGCGCTCTCACCAGACCACCTCCTACCTGGAACAGGTGACCCTCAGCATCCCTGGGGACCCCACACCCCCAGTATCAAAGAGGACCTCACGTCTCTCAGTGACACGACCCATGCGCGCGATTTTGCAGAGCCGCTNGGGGGCGTGGGGGCCTTCCACAGGAGCTGGCGCTCTCACCAGACCACCTCCTACCTGGAACAGGTGACCCTCAGCATCCCTGGGGACCCCACACCCCCAGTATCAAAGAGGACCTCACGTCTCTCAGTGACACGACCCATGCGCGCGATTTTGCAGAGCCGCTCGAAATAATTACTATTATTACCGTTACAACAACTAGCATTTACTCAGCACTTGCCACATACCAGGCCCTACGCTGACCGCTTTGCAGGGCCTGACTCGTCTAACCCTCACTGCGCCCCGGGAAGAAGGCAGTACTTTTATTTCGTGTAACACGTCCGCTTGCCATTTACTCAGCACTTGCCACATACCAGGCCCTGCGCTGACCGCTTTGCAGGGCCTGACTCGTCTAACCCTCACTGCACCCCGGGAAGAAGGCAGCACTTTTATTTCGTGTAACACGTCCACTTGCCAGGGCTGCTTCACTGCACCTACGAAGGGAACACGCACTCCTTGGAGCAAACAAACCAGAGCAGGGGTGGCGCAGAGCAAGGGCGCAGCCTGCCGCTCTCACCCCGTCCGCCCGGCTCCACCTCCTCTCCCAGCACAGCCTGGGAGGGCAGACTCACGCGCTCAGCCCGCCTTATGCCAACATGTGCAAGCACGCATCGGAAGCCTCTCTTAAAATCAGCCCTCCCGTTTTGTGGATAACAAACGACAGCTCAGAGAGGTTAAGTGACTTGCCCAAGGTCACACAGCAGATGGAGGAGCTGGCCGTTACCGGACTCCCAAGTTTAACGGCAAAGCCTGTGACCTTACCCACTAGCCTCCACTGCCTCCACAAATCATCAGCTTAGCGCGAAAGGAGTGATAACGATTATAACAAAACAGCAGCGCAGGTTCACTGGGCGCGGATCACAGGAGCATCGATTCAGGTGCGTCGCACACATCTGATGCTTCTGAGCTGTGGTGCTGGAGGAGACTCTTGAGAGTCCCTTGGACTGCAAGGAGATCNCGAAAGGAGTGATAACGATTATAACAAAACAGCAGCGCAGGTTCACTGGGCGCGGATCACAGGAGCATCGATTCAGGTGCGTCGCACACATCTGATGCTTCTGAGCTGTGGTGCTGGAGGAGACTCTTGAGAGTCCCTTGGACTGCAAGGAGATCCAACCAGGCCACCCTAAAGGAGATCAGTCCTGAATATTCGTTGGAAGGATTGATGCTGAAGCTTAATACTTTGGCCATCTGATGCGAAGAACTGACTCTGGAAAAGACCCTGATGCTGGGAAAGATTGAAGGTGAGAGGAGAAGAGGGCCACAGAGGATGAGGTGGTTGGATGGTATCACCGACTCGATGGACACGAGTCTGAGTAAACTCCCGGAGTTGGTGATGGACAGGGAGGCCTGGCGTGCTGTGGCTCATTGGCTCGTAAAGAGTGGGACGTGACTGAGCGCCTGAACTAAACTGACACACGTCGGCCTAGACGTCCCCAAGGCTGGTCCTGGGATGTGCACAGCTCCCTACTCCCAGCCCATTTCACAGATGAGAGAATCGAGGCTTCACAGGGGGAAGCCCCTGGCCCGAGTCACACAGCTCTTGGCAGGACTCAGGCTCAAGTCCTCGGACTCCCTCCGCCCAGGAAGGCAGGCGCTGCGTGGGAAGGGGCAGGGTTTGGCACTGAGTCAACAGGCAGAATGGCCGCCGTCTGCACCCCAAGCTCCCGCTGGCGACCCTGTGGCCCAGGGGCAGAGATTCACCTGCCAAAGCAGGAGAGAAGGGCTCAGTCCCTGGCCCAGGAAGACCCCACACGCTGCAGATTAACCAAGCCCACGAGCCACAACCATGAAGCCTGGGCTCTGGGGCCCAGTGGCTGCAACTCTGGAGCCCGTGAGACGCAGCCACGGAGCCCGGGTGCCTCAGAGCCCGCGCTCTGCAGTGAGAGAACAAGGCCCCGCTCCCCGAACCAGGGGAGAGGAGCCTGCACAGCAGTGAAGACGGCGCAGCTGAAAACACACAGGCATGATTTTCCTAAAAACGGAGGTCCTGCTCCCCTGAGCCTTGAGTAGCCAAGATAATGCCCACTACGCCTTCAGGGCCCCTCAAGCCCTGGATGAACCCCCAAAGGAGGGGAATTTACCCCTCCTTTGCTACTGAATTCTTGAAGCCGAGCAGGGCATCTATGCACTGCAGACATGGGATAAACACATGCCCAGGAAACTAGTGTTCAGGGAATAACGTGGTCCTTCAGGGGAAGGCTGAGCCAGGCTAAGGCGACACGGTGCATGAAGGACGTAGAGAGGCACGGGGCCGGGTGGGGAGTGCGGCAGGGCAGCGGGCAGGCCCAGCAGGGTCAAGGTGAGGCCGGTGGGGAGGGCAGGGTTTCTGAATAAAGAAGTGAGGCACACGAGGACACTCTTGCCTCCCCTCAGGTCCTAACGGGAGACTCAAGTCTAACAAGCCCAGATGGCTCTCTCCACTGCCCTTGTTAAAATCTTCCCCAAGGAGCGTCCATCTCCCAGCGAGAGCGCGTGAGCACTTGGAGGCAGGACGCCACCAGCGGGAAGGACGCTTGCAGGGCACCCGGCCAGGCCGTCCTGACCGGTGAGGCCAGCACTGGGCACTCCTGGGCCCCCGTGCGGAACTGCACCGTCAGCCCGGCTTCCAGGGGTAAGGAGCCTGAGAGGTCTCCCTCTGTAAACGTTCAGTCATAAAAGATATTTGTGGCAAAGAATCGATAGCCCTGGATCAGGCTGAAGGCAGCGAACCGGAACCTTATAAATGTTCCAATCAAAGCCTCGCGCACGTTAAACGCTCCTGCCGTCCCCTTGGTGAGAATTATGAACTCCTTCAGACAGATGATCTTCGGAAAGGGAGGACGCGCTGAGAATGTGAATTAGGTGTCCACGCAGGCTCCATCGGACCCTCTGCAAGCGTTGCGTCTACAGCAGCACCGAGTTCAGCCTCACATCTGGCCTCGCGCGTCTCCTGGAAACTCTTTCCCGCAGTCACCCCGTCCGGCTCCAGGGATGGCGGGGGTGGGGCGGGTCCTTGTCAGTGAGATCTGGAATTCCAGGGGGAGACCCAAGTGTGTCTGGTGGGGACCCCCAGCTGGTGAGGCATGGCCGGCAGGGCTGCCCTCAGACTTGGCACAGCTGCCCCGGGGCAGGGGGGCAGGCAGAGCCAGCGGCGTGACCGTCTCCAAGGCCCCTTCAGCCGCTGGGAGAGGTCAGGATGCGGAGATCTGACCGTCCCTCCCTATCAAAGCACAGCCAGGCAGAGCAGAAGAGGGCAACAGAGGGTGAGGTGGCTGGGTGGCATCACTGACTTGATGGACGTGAGTCTGAGTGAACTCCGGGGGTTGGTGAGGGACAGGGAGGCCTGGCGTGCTGCAGTCCTCGGGGGCACAAGGAGTCAGGCAGCACGACAAGGAAACTGCTCGGGGCAGGCTGTGTTTCGCAGGTAAAGCAGCTCCCACATGACGAGTGTGTTTCTGTCTGTCCCCGCAGGTCCTTGCACAGGAAGCGTGTGAAAAGCCCAGCTGGTCCTGGGGTGGACGCCAGCAAAGCCCAGGAGGGCCTCTCAGGGCCCGGCTCCTGGATGGGGGATGAGGGTCCGCAACGGGGCACAGGCTGAAGGGTCGGGGGACAACGAGGGAGGCTTCTGGAAGGAGACGGGAGGGCAGCCGCCTCCAAGAACCCGGGGGAGGGCTGCCGCCCGTCCACACTTCCTCGCCCTGCCCTCCCCATCCAAACCACACTGTGAAAACAGAAAGCCTAAGACTTTCTTCCTCCCCAGCTGAGGACGGGAGACGGTCTCTGTCTCCAGGTGGCCCAGGTACTCGGGGCCGGGGCAGGGGCGGGCAGGGCCGCACGCGGGGTGTGTGTTTTCCAAGGTCCAGGTCCCAGGGAGCCCAGCAGGATCTGGAGTGGAGAAGCGCCGGGTGAAACACCCCAGAAAGAGCACTTTAGTCCCAAGGAACAGGTTCCCGGAAGACCGGGGCAAGGGCTTGTCCAGAACAGCAGAAATCGCTGAGATCAGTGCTCACGGGGCGGGGTGACGGGCTGCGTGTTCTGACCTGAGGTCTCTATCAGCTGTCTCATCCTTTGCTCACACAACTCTCAGCGGTGGTGGTGGGGGGTGGTGGCCACTGCCTTTGTACAAACGAGCCCAGCGACCACCCTGAGGTCACACAGCAGCACGTGGTGGCTCCAGGCCTGCCTGCACCAGGGAGGACGGTGTGTGCCCCCATCCCCCCACCGCCTCTGGATCTTTAACTACAAACAGGGGTGAGAAACACCGCCCCCCGTCCCTCAGGGAGGTTGCCTGTGACCCAGAGACCCCCCCATGCTTTCCCACCGCACTGCAGGCAAATGGCACCAAGGAGAACCCCCCCCCTCCCCCCTGCCTTGTTACTTCCAGAAGAAGGAAAAAACCCAAATGATTTCTTTGAAAGGCCAGTGGTAACCCAACTTGCTCCTTGGAAGACAAGTTATGACAAACCTAGACAAGATATTAAAAAGCAGAGATGTTACTTTGCCAACCTTTGTCCGTCTAGACCTTTGTCTGTCTAGTCAAGGCTATGGTTTTTCCTGTGGTCATGTATGGATGTGAGAGTTGGACTGTGAAGAAGGCTGAGCGCCGAAGAATTGATGCGTCTGAACTGTGGTGTTGGAGAAGACTCTTGAGAGGCCCTTGGACTGCAAGGAGATCCAACCAGTCCATTCTAAAGGAGATCAGCCGTGGGATTTCTTTGGAAGGAATGATGCTCAAGCTGAAACTCCAGTACTTTGGCCACCTCATGCGAAGAGTTGACTCATTGGAAAAGACTCTGATGCTGGGAGGGATTGGGGGCAGGAGGAAAAGTGCACGACCGCGGATGAGATGGCTGGATGGCATCACGGACTCGATGGACATGAGTTTGAGTGAACTTCAGGAGATGGTGATGGACAGGGAGGCCTGGCATGCTGCCATGCATGGAGTCACAAAGAGTTAGACGCTACTGAGCAACTGAACTGAACTGAACCTAAGTCCCTGGCATTTTGAATTTTTTTTTCCTCAAGAGGAGTCTGGAAGGAATTACACAGTGTTCACAAAGACTGGAGAACTTCCAAGGATTTGAGAATTCCCCATACGTGCCAGCTCCGAATCAGTCACCTTGAAACAAGAGCCCACACTCTCTCAGTGGGCACCTTGGGGGGAATTGTTCCATGTCCTCCGGCCGAATCACGTGCTTGAGGACGTCCTTGCATGCCCTCCACCAGCACAGTGGGGCCAGGAGCCTAGGTCTGGCAGCCCTTCCTCCTGGCTGGGACCCTATTAGGGGCAGGGGTGACCTCAGTGTCCAAGTCTGCCTGGGGTCTCGGGCCCAGCAGACCAGACCCAGGGCAGCCTTGCCCAGCAGGATGGAGGGTTCCCCTGCTGCTGGGGGAGGTCAGAGCCCGGAAGGGTGGGCCTGCAAGCCCTTCTTTGCGCTGGAGAGAGCCTGGGGCCTCCTAGGGGCTCCGAGGACCCCTCAGAGCCCTACACAGTCAGCACGGCCCTGGGCTCTCAATCTTCCCCAGTGCTTGGAGAGTTCTGTCTCCTGCTTCAGCTAAACAGCTCCCGCCTCCCATGAAATCAGCACAGGTTAAAAACCAAGCCTCCACGGTCAGCCCCGAGCCACCAGGACGCCTGTCCCAGTGGACCGGCCCCACGGGGGCCGCCCTTCAGAGGGGAGCCGGGGCAGCCGGCTTGCCATCACCCTCAGCAAGCCGCGTGAGCCGTCGGACACCCTCAGCAGATTTAAAGCACCATCACCAGTTCCGTCAGAGCCAGGGGAGAGGGTTTAGGGCTCGCCTGCTCGACCCGAACGACACCAGGGACCAATCACAGCTTCTCTGGAAGGTTCCACGGCTGCCTCAGCAGGCGGGCGGCCTCAAGGGGACACAGGCAGCCAGACCCCAAGTAGCAGGGAACCACCCAGGGCCCACCTCAGGCTGGAGAGCGAGGCCCCAGGCGAACTGTTTCTGGGAAGAAGTTCACCCCAAAGTGCAATTTCGGCTCATGAGCAAGTTTTGAGAATATGAGCATCTTTAAATAAGAATATTATAGCTGTGTCCTTAAATGTGACTTTAAGGAGGCATTGCTGGGCTCCCCTAGTGGTCCAACGGTAACGAATCTGACCGCCAAAATAGGAGACACAGGTTCGATCCCTGGTCCGGGAAGATTCCACGTTCCCAGAAGCGACTAAGCCCGTGCTCTGAAGCCCGCGGGCCCTACAGCCTGCATTCCGCAACAAGAGAGGAGCCCCTGCTCGCTGCAACCAGACACATCCTGAGCGGCAGCAGCAGAGGCCCAGCTCAGCCAAATAAGTAGCTCTTAACTTTAAAAAACAGAGGCCACTGCCTTCTTGCTCGGGAGTCGTTGCATCAGGGGTCAAGCTCACCTCTGTTTCTCGCCCCTCCCGCCCCCTCCCTTCTCTCTGAAGGAGAGGAACTTCCCTTTCACAGGGACCGACTCGGTGGCAGAGCGCTGGCCGGGGCTCGCAGGCACGCAGTGAGCCCGCGGGTGGGGCACTGAAGCCGTGAGGCTCAGAGGGGCCTCGGGTCGTGGCCGGGCCCAACGTCCACACCGAGAGTGCATGCAAATAAAATTACACCCGTCGGCCCCACGGCCTGCCTTTAACACATCTTTGCACGCTTAGGACTGAGCCCAGCGTGTGGCACACAGCAGGCGCTTATCAGCAGAGTGGGCGTGTGGGAGAAAAGCCGCCAGCGCGGCGGTGCTGAGCCAAGGCATGTGGAAAGACACACGCAGACACCCCGGGCTGGCGCGTTTGCTTGACACCTGGATTAAGCCTCACCTGAAGCCAGGCTTCCCCTGGAATTCAACACCATGAACCAATGCACGAACCCTCTTCTCTCTCCCAGCTTTTCCGGAGCATCTGTTTAAACCGGACTTCCCATCACTTACAGCAAAGTTCACACACACTCTGCAAGCGTGGAGGTGTGCCTGCGTGTCCCGCCGTGGACTCCGCCTCAGCGGAGGACAGGCAATCCCCTTTCCTTCCGTCCTCCCCCATCACGCCCCCACTCCGAGCCTCTTGCTCTCCGCCGCCAGCCCCAGACTCCTGTCCTTCTTTCTGACGCTGCGGACGGCTGTTCCCCCAGCGGGACCTCGGGTGCAGCCAGCACAGCCCTGACTCAGGGCCTTTGCACCCGCTGCTCCCTTCGCCAGAACCTCACGTGTCCCACTCTGTCCTGCTCCCCGCTTCACTCCAGATCCGATCGATCATTGCCGCCTCAAGAAATCTGCTCTCCGCCACGCTGCGCTGAGCTCAGCCTGAAGTCACACCACTTTGCACGTGGATTCTCCGCCACCCCTGGAGCGTCCGCGCCGTGAGGGCCTTGCCATGGCCCCAGCACCGTGCCTGCTGTGGATGGAAACAGTGGCAACCCCAGAGCTTGAGTTCAGGAGAGATCTTTTCTTAGACCGTGAATTGTGATCAAGGAAGGAACAGGGACAGAATCTATAAATAAGGTCCTCATCAGAAATGACAAGTCCGACTAAAAGGGGGTTTACAACGGCTGCAAATGTCACATCTGCGAAGAACTCATTTGTGGGCATGAGAGAATCCGCGGAAAGGGCTTCCGAGNTCCGCCACCCCTGGAGCGTCCGCGCTGTGAGGGCCTTGCCGTGGCCCCAGCACCGTGCCTGCCGTGGATGGAAACAGTGGCAACCCCAGAGCTTGAGTTCAGGAGAGATCTTTTCTTAGACCGTGAATTGTGATCAAGGAAGGAACAGGGACAGAATCTGTATAAATAAGGTCCTCATCAGAAATGACAAGTCCGACTAAAAGGGGGTTTACAACGGCTGCAAATATCACATCTGCGAAGAACTCATTTGTGGGCATGAGAGAATCCGCGGAAAGGGCTTCCGAGGTGGCTCAGTGGTAAAGAACCCGCCTGCCAATGCACAAGAGACGCAGGTTCAATCCCTGGTTGAGAAGATCCCCTGGAGGAGGGCATGGCGACCCACTGTTGCCTGGAGAATCCCATGGACGGAGGAGCCTGGCAGCCTACGGTCCCCGGGGCTGCAAAGAGTCAGACACGACTGAAGCGACGGAGCACGCACGCAGGCGTGCTTAAAGGATGTGCCTGCTCTGTAGTTCGGAAGGGGAGTGGGTGGCTTGGGTCAGAGCTCCTGGCGCTGGGGGAGGATCCGCTGATGAACGCAGCTGAGACGTCTCAGCATCTTCAGACAAGCGGGAGCGTCCAGGGATGAGCTGGCGGTTCTCTGAGAGCCGGGGCGTGGCCGAGCTCAGGGAGGACGGCACCACAGCTGACCTTCGTGGGCGGGCACTGGCCGACCGCCCTGCAGGGCATGCAATGCCCCCTCCAGCCCAGCCTCGGCCACTGCGTCCAGGGCAGCAGCTTCCCCCCCGGGGACAGAGAGACCGGAAGGGCAGGGCCCTGTCTTCCTCCCTTCCAGACTGCGCACTCATTCAGCTCCCTTCTTATATTTCTCCTCTCTTCTAATAAGCCTCCGCAGCCTGGATGCCGGGGCAAGAAGTTTCCTGAGGTCGCCTGGCCCAGCCCTCCCTGGTGCTTCATCCGCTTGCACTCACCAAATTCCCAAAATCAATATATACCTTTGAGAAAAAAAAAAACCCACAAAACTAACAGTGCGCTTCCAGGCCATAACCTTCCAGCCGCCAGTCACTTTCATGGCAGCTCCTGGCAGGGGCATGGGGCCTGGCACCGAGTGACCCACGGCCGCCCCAGCCTGAAGGTCGGGAGGCCTGCGATCCCAGGAGTGAGGCGGGACAGACACGCGCAGCCTCTCCGGGCCACCCGGCAGGAACGGCGTCCCCACCCTCCAGCCCCAACGCCCCGTAGAAAGGGGTGGGAGCTGCAGGAACGTCCACACCCGAGACAGATGCCAGCAACCCTCTCATCAGCCTCTGGTGACAGCCTGCGGGCGCTTGCCCCCTGCATTCGGCTGCCAGGGCCCTCTCTCGATCGCAGAGGCGCCCGCGTGTCCAGCGTCTGTCGTCCGCTCCCAGGCTCAGCCCCAGGAAACGCGTTTCCCAGAGCAGCGGCCATGCGGCGCCAGCAATGCCCAGGAACGGGTCCGTCCACTTGGAGGCCNCGGGCCACCCGGCAGGAACGGCGTCCCCACCCTCCAGCCCCAACGCCCCGTAGAAAGGGGTGGGAGCTGCAGGAACGTCCACACCTGAGACAGACGCCAGCAACCCTCTCATCAGCCTCTGGTGACAGCCCGCGGGCGCTTGCCCCCTGCATGCGGCTGCCAGGGCCCTCTCTCGATCGCAGAGGCGCCCGCGTGTCCAGCGTCTGTCGTCCGCTCCCAGGCTCAGCCCCAGGAAACGCGTTTCCCAGAGCAGCGGCCATGCGGCGCCAGCAATGCCCAGGAACGGGTCCGTCCACTTGGAGGCCACTTGGAGGCCCGTGGCCCCCGTCCTGAACCAGATGGGCTCTGACTTCCCCCTGAAGGATTAAAACCAAACAAAGCCAAACACAACCATGCTGAGGCAGGAGGCCAACTGCCTGCAATGACCATCCATTTCCAACCAGCGTGAGAGAGGGCCTTCAGGCAAACACGAGCCCCACACACAAACCGCCAGCCGCCCTGAAGCCCAGGACCGTAATAAGAATAATTACTCTCACCATTCCTGTTATAATAGTAGCTTGCACTTAATAGTGCTTTGCAGTGTGAACAAAATCACCACAGATGCGTAGAGAGAATGTCCTCTGCACAGGCTGCCGTCGAGACACTGGAGGAAGCACACTCTTCTTGGGGGGACAACGGAGCCCATGGTTCACTGACCCGAACCTCACACCCCGCACAGGAATGGACTCTGCACTGATCGTGGACTGACATGCAAAAATGAAAAAAAAAAAAACAGAAACCCAAAAACCATCAGGAGAAAACCAAGGCCTGGAACCGGAAGCCTCACTGAAAGTGCAACCAGAAAAGGAAGTGTCAGCAAGCTGGAACTCAGGGAGTGTAACAGTTTTGCCTCATGAAAGGCTCTACCGAGACGGTGAAGAGACAGGCTATCAACCGGGATGAGTGTTTGCAAACCACGCACCCGACCAAGGAGTGGCGGTTAAATTTATCCAGATTATTGAAAGAGTGCAGACAGTTCAACCGAACAAAACCGCCAGCCCAGCTGGAAAACAGGCAAGGGACACGGACATGTCGCCTAGTCAGACAGACAGGCGGCACCGATCAGCACGTGAAAACATTCAACGTCACCAGCCGTTAGGGAAACACAAGCAAAAACCAGGGAGTTCCACCGCCCGCCCATGGTGACACTGAACGTCAAAATTAGCGGAATGTCAAATGCTGGGGAGAATTCGCTGGGACTGCCAGACAGCGGTGCGGCCACTCCAAAGAAGATGTGGTGGTGGTTTCTGATAAAACTAAAGATACAATTACCACGCAAACCAGCAATCATGCTCTGGGGCATTTATCCCAGGAAATGAAAACCTCTGTTTGCACAAAAATCTCTATAGAAACGTATGCTGCAGTTTTATCGTAACAGCCGGAAACTAGGAGCAACCCGGGTGGGCTTCCGCGGTTGGTGGTTAATCAGATCCCGGACCGTCCACAGCACAGGACGCCGCCCGAGAGGGAAGGCCGCTTGGATGGATCCCAAGGCCACAAGCCAGCGTGGAGAGAGCCAGTCCCAAGAGGTTATGCGCAGTCTGCTTGTGTTTACATCACATTCTTAAACAACAGAGTTACAGAGACGGAGACAGAAGACTGGTTGCCAGGGGTGACGTGATGCGGGCAGGAGCCGCGTGTGGTTGCGAAAGGGCAGCGAGGGGAGTCCTGCGGTGGAGACGCTCCTCTGTGCCTTCTGCACCTTGACAGTGGGGGTGGACGTGCGGCCAGGACCATCTCTCTCTGTCTCTCTCTGTCCCTGGATGCCCACCAGGCTCCAGGGACGCCCACACCACACGGAGCGGCTCTGACAGTCGACAGCCTCCACCAGACCCCGNGTGGAGACGCTCCTCTGTGCCTTCTGCACCTTGACAGTGGGGGTGGACGCGCGGCCAGGACCATCTCTCTCTGTCTCTCTCTGTCCCTGGATGCCCACCAGGCTCCAGGGACGCCCACACCACACGGAGCGGCTCTGACAGTCGACAGCCTCCACCAGACCCCGAGATGACACCAGCATCATCAGCGAGACGGGGAGCGGTGGAGACACCAGGGGGCCCGGCCTCTGCCCCAGGTCGCCCTGAGCCTTGATGCCCGCCAGCCAGTGCCCCCACCGTGGTGGCTCAGGCCACACAGCTCCACGGGGGCTGGCATCACATGGCGTGAAGTACTGAGGTCGCAGAGTGTGGGTCCCCGGCCGAGTCCTCCTCCCTGCCCCCCGAATCAGGCCTGCGGTCCTGGCCGCCTGTCACTCAGCTCCGCCTCCTAGTCACTGGCAGGGGGCAGTGCGCGGATTTGGGGGGGTTGCGAGCAGCCCCCCAGGTCTCCTTGCTTCCATCTTCCATCCAGAGACTGCGCGCGTCCACAGGAGTGGCCCAGTGGGGTGACAGAGCGCAGCAGAGCCAGCCCAGAATCAGGGGCTTGTCTCAGGCAGAGGCACGCGGGGTCACTGAGGGGGGCGTTTCCAGGGCTGCTGCAGACAGGGCCCCCGCCCCCAGGGCACCCCGACCTGGACCTGCAGGGCTGCCTCAGCTGGNTCTGTCTCTCTCTGTCCCTGGATGCCCACCAGGCTCCAGGGACGCCCACACCACACGGAGCGGCTCTGACAGTCGACAGCCTCCACCAGACCCCGAAATGACACCAGCATCATCAGCGAGACGGGGAGCGGTGGAGACACCAGGGGCCCGGCCTCTGCCCCAGGTCGCCCTGAGCCTTGATGCCCGCCAGCCGGTGCCCCCACCGTGGTGGCTCAGGCCACACAGCTCCACGGGGGCTGGCATCATGTGGCGTGAAGTACCGAGGTCGCAGAGTGTGGGTCCCCGGCCGAGTCCTCCTCCCTGCGCCCCGAATCAGGCCTGCGGTCCTGGCCGCTTGTCACTCAGCTCCGCCTCCTAGTCACTGGCAGGGGGCAGTGCGCGGATTTGGGGGGGTTGCGAGCAGCCCCCCAGGTCTCCTTCCTTCCATCTTCCATCCAGAGACTGCGCGCGTCCACAGGAGTGGCCCAGTGGGGTGACAGAGTGCAGCAGAGCCAGCCCAGAATCAGGGGCTTGTCTCAGGCAGAGGCACGTGGGGTCACTGAGGGGGGCGTTTCCAGGGCTGCTGCAGACAGGGCCCCCGCCCCCAGGGCACCCCGACCTGGACCTGCAGGGCTGCCTCAGCTGGATGTCTTGGATCACAGGCCAGGGCTGCAGGCGCTTCAAAGGCAGCCTCGCCCTGTGCTGTGGAGTCGGGCAGGCCTCTTGGGACCCACAGGAACCTTCCCAGAGAGGCCACCCAGCCCTCGTCTCCCTTCATGAGAGCGGGCGCGCCTGCTCTCTGTGCAAGTGGTATTTACAGCCTCAGCTCTGCCCCCTGAGGCGTGTCCTCAGAGCCAGGAGGGCTTCCTGAAGGCGGCGTTCTGCTAGGCAAGACTGCGCTGCGGGGCCCTGCGGGGCTGGAGCAGGGAGTAGGTGCTTGTTCTGTGAATCCCCCCTATATGCAACCTGGAGACAGGAAATCGCGCCTGGCCCATCTCCTGCGGGGCGGGAGGCTTCTACACGGCACCCACCCCCCGCCCCCGGCCAGCATTTACAGCTCAAACCAACTCCAGGGTGAAGCCAGAGACGTGACTTGGAAACCCACTGCAGTCAGCGCACAGGGTCCCCAGGGCCTCAAGCGTCATTAGAGAGTGACTAGGGACCCCGAGATGGAGCCATTCTGTCCCTATCAGTGGCACCTCAAGGAGTAGCCAGACTGGGCACCGAGGTCCTCACAGCACCAGGCAGTCACCAGGGGGAGCCCATCTTACAGATGAGACTGAGGTGCAGAGAGGTGACCTGCCAGGCATGGCTGGCATCTGGCATCAGAACCTGCTGGGGAATCTGTGTGCCCATTTTACAGGTGGGCACACTGAGGTCCAGAGGTGCCTTGTGTGACAGTGGGAAGAGCCAATGCTCTGAGCAGCTAATTTAGAGGAGACTTTGGGGGGACTTGGTGTCAGCTGGGGCTAGGAAGGTCCAGCCTCTAAGCTCAGGAGAGCCCGCTAGTTGCCAGCCACCCTCTCTCTCTTGCCCCAGCTGGCCTCCAGCCCACCTGCCCCAAACGGGCCCTGGGAGGCAAGGGGCTCCCGCAGCCAGCCTGGGTCCACCCCAGTTCCATCTCAGTGCAGGCCAGGCCCTAAGATTCAGCAGAAGGCTGGCCGTGAGGTATGTGGGAGTGAGCCCCCCGTTAGAACGGAGGGAACCACAGGCTCAGAGGGCCCGAGGGACCTGCCCAAGGTCACAGGCCTGGGGGCACAGCTGGAGCCTGCAGCCGCCCGTGCCCCCCACCTCCCTGCTGCAGGGACTCTGCCTTGCGCCCCCAGAAGTGTTTCTAGTCCGAGCGGCACGTCTGAACTGACAGGGATGACACGCCTTCCCAGGGACAGCAGAGCAGAGCCCGCCAAGCCCGCCCAGAGCACAGCGAGCCAGGGGCCTGCCTGTTTCCCTGATCCGCACAGTCTCCTCTTATCCCCACAGAGGGCCTCTGTGATTCTGCCCTGTGGTCAGCCAGCTTATCCGAACATTAAAAGTTAATTTACTCGCTGCTTCTCCTGCCTGTTATAGCCCGTCTGTGGGCTTTCTTCCCTCCAAAGCATAAGCCTTGCCTCCTTGTAAACATGAAACATTTAATCGGCAATTCCAAGGCCTGAGCCTTGGCGTCCGATCGCATCTTCCCGGGAGGCTCTGTGTGGCCACAGCCATGGCTTAGCACCATGTGGGCCCCACAGAGGCCCAGCCCGAGAACTCCCCCGTCGCGGCGGGCGGGCGCGGGGAGGCACTTGGCCAGAGTCAGAGGCGAATCCAGCATCTGGCATGAGGGGGGTTCAGTGCTCACACAGTGCCGGCCTGATGGAATTTTCTGCAGCCACGGGGAGCCCTGTCCTGTAGCTCTGGGCCTGTGTGC
Organism: Antidorcas marsupialis; assembly: GCA_006408585.1. Classification (NCBI taxonomy): domain Eukaryota; kingdom Metazoa; phylum Chordata; class Mammalia; order Artiodactyla; family Bovidae; genus Antidorcas; species Antidorcas marsupialis. Next base: position 232,518 of record SJYB01004649.1, on the reverse strand, counting down.
TGACAGTGGGGGTGGCCGGGTGGACACGCGGAGTCAGACCCGGCACAGGCCATGGTCCTAGATTCTGGATCCACCCCCGGCCGCTGACGCTCCTGTGTTCCTGTGAGACACTGGGCAAGTCCCTTCTGTTGCCCAGGCCGGTGCTCCTCGGCCATAACGTGGGGTCAAGACCAGCCACCCCCAAAACACTGACGTGCGGAACGTGAAAGCTTAGGCCCCGTGCCCTCCGAGTCGGGGGCCCATTCTGTAGGAAAACTGCAGCCCACAGTTTCTGCTGCGGGTAAGAAAGCAGTGCGTTGATGGAGGAATGTTCTAGAAGGGAACACACAGTGATGACTCAGGGCTCGCGTAGGCTGACGGGCCAGGGATTTTTTTTTTTAGCCTGGATTTTCCAAACTTTCTGTGCGTTTCTGTCTTGCGTTGACAATAAAATCATGTACGTGTCGTTGTTCAGTCGCTCAGTCGTGTCCGACTCTGCGGCCCCGTGGACTGCGGCACGCCAGGCCTCCCTGTCCATCACCCACTCCCAGAGTTTGCTCAGACTCACATCCGCTGAGTCTGTGATGCCATCCAGCCGTCTCATATTGACATTCAAATAGTGCATCTGATCGTCTGTGCATTCAGTAGCCACGTGCTGCCTGCTGGCGGCGCTGGGGGAGACTGGGAGTGGCCCCGTGTCACCAGAGCTGCGGGGTGGACAGGGGGTTGAGGAGCGAGAGGACTTCCTGGAGGAGGTGGCGCCTGCCCCTTCTCAGGGGGTGGAAGACCTGACAGGCCTTTGTGGAGGGGTTTGAGGGCAGACGTGGGGCTCAGGGCTCGGGCCATCCCCCCGCCCCTCCCCAACCCCTGGCTGTTAGGACTCAGAAAACACGATTATGTGTCGACTCTCATCCTGGAGCATGCGGCAAGCACCCCAACTTCCTTACAAGGGACATCAGGGGTGGGGGCCACGCACAACTTCTCTGCAGAGTGACGCCCCTCAACGCCGAGCCGGGCCCCCAGGCTGGGTGGGCCTGCATCCTACACCCTGCAGGGGCCCCAAGCCCAGCCTGCTCAGGGGCCTGCCCAGCTGGCTCGGGGCACCGTGAGGACCCAGGCGGGCGCCCGCAGCTCCCCACGTCCTTCGCCACCTGCTTGCCGGCCGGCCTCTCGGGTCCGTGCTGCCACCGCAGAGGCCAGACCCGCGGTCAGCGGTCAGCCCGCCCCCAGGGTGGTGTCGCGTGACTGCTCGGGGTCACGCAGGCATCCTTTATCAAAGCCTGCGGTGGCTGTCGGGACTCCCACGCGCTGCCCCGGGGGGCCTGCTAGACTAGAGGGACACCCCCTCCAGGCCCTGCGGCCGAGGCTGCCGGGCTGCCCACGGTGCCCGACGGCCTCCTTCCCACGGCGATGGGTCCAAGTCCCCCCACCAGACCCTCTTCCCTGCAGGTAACGGGAGCAGACACAAAAGCGGCCCGCAGGGCTCTTCCACCCTGGCCTCACTAGGTGTGCCTGGACCGGAAGCACACACGGAGATCCGAGAAATGTACATTGTGAAACACCGCAATCAGACCGATCAGCACGTCCGCCCCTCACACCTTCCTTCCTCTGGGAGGCGGGGCTGTGGTGAGAAAACTGAAAATCTGGCTCCAAGGTGGCCCTAGTGGGAAAGAACCCACTTGCCAAGGAGACGTGGGCTCCATGCCCGTGTGGAGAAGATGCCCTGGGAAAGAAATGGCAGCCACACCAGCGTTCTTGCCTGGGAAACCCCACGGGCAGAGGAGCCTGGGGGGCTGCAGTCCCTGGGGTCGCAGAGAGTCGGGCATGACTAAGCCCACGCACACGGCCCCGTGTGGCACACTAGACCCCGGGACGCGCTCCTCTCACTCTAGACCCCGGGACGCATTCTTCTTATGAAGGAAAGTGAGCGCCCGTCAGCCAGTGCCTCTCCCTTCCCCACCCTCAGACCCTGGCAACTGCCAGTCTCTGGCGACTTAAGCATTCTTCATGTCGATGGGATGTCTTTCTCCCCCACTTATCTCACTCAGCATAAGGCTCCCCAGCCTCTTCCCTGCTGTCAGGATGGGAGGATATCCTTTGTGGCTGAACAGGACTCCCTCCAGCCAAGCCATGGAAGCGAGCTGAGCGGCCTTCCACCAAGAAGATGCACAACACGGACACAGTGGGGTGTCGGCCTGATGGGGGGCTCAGGGCACAAGCCCCACCCCGCCACCACCAGCGAGCAGCTGCCCAAGTGGCTCCAGCTGTGAAAGGGCCCCTCGTCGGCTGGCGGGAAGCCCCCCGATGGCGACAGTGTCCCGGACTCCCCAGACCAGAAACGTGACCGTGCTCCGCCTGTGTCTCTCGGAGTTGGAGTGTGTCACCGGGCTCCTCTCACACCGAATGTGCACGCGCACACACGCACACCCACGGGCGTGCACACGCATGCCCACCAGCACACACGCACGCCCACGGGTGTGCACACACATGCCCACCGGCACACACGCATGCCCATGGGTGTGCACACGCATGCCCACCGGCACATGTATGCCCACCAGCACACACGCATGCCCACGGGTGTGCACACACATGCCCACTGGCACACATGCACGCCCACGGGCATGCACACGCATGCCCACTAGCACATGTATGCCCACCAGCACACACGCATGCCCACCGGCACATGTATGCCCACAGGTGTGCACACGCACGCACACCGGCACACACGCACGCCCACTGGTGTGCACACACATGCCCACCAGCACACACGCATGCCCACCGGCGCGCACCCGCATGCCCACTGGCACACCCGCATGCCCATGGGCATGCACACGCATGTCCGCCAGCACACACACACCCTTCAGGCCGACAGTGGTCACGGCTCCCTGCTGGGGCCCGTCCTGGGTGCTGCCCCAGTCCCACTGGCCTCCTTTACCAACTCACCCCTCTGCCCATCGATCCTTCTTACTCCTCCCTGGGAGGGGGCTCTCGGTCTCCCCAGCACCCCCGAGCCCATCCCTTTGCTAACACGCACTGGACAAATTCCTAGCTGGGACCCTCACAAACTGCAGAGGCCCGATCCTATCTGGAGACGTCCGCCCTCCAGGCGTCCAGGAGACAGGGCTGCGAACAGAGCGCCCGGGACACAGAGAGCACCCCCCACACAGGGGCGCCAGGGGCGGTCACCTCGAGAACGCACAGACTCGCTAGCAGCAGCCGCAAGCGCGCATGCACCATGGTTCTGCGGATCAGGACGATGCCAGGGAGGGGGCTGATCTTGTAGCTTACCTACAAGTCCGGGAACACATTCACTGAATCAGAAAGGGCTCTGGGAGACTGACAGGCAGGGGCTCCTGCTGGCAGAGGGCTGACCCTGGTCACGCCGCCCCAGGTCCAAAGTGCAGTGCTCCCTGGCCCCTGCTTCCGTCCCGTATCTACTCAGCACCCACACGTGACAGGTATCAGGAATTCACTCAGGAACAGTCAGGGATGCAGGTGGGCGTCCATAGGAGCTCCCGGGAGGCATGCCCCCCAAAGCTCAGCCTTCCGCCCTGTTCCCCTGGTCCACGTCCCATCCTTGCCAATGGTGGAGCCGGCCTCCCGCTCAGAGAGGTGCCCGCTCCCCCACCCCCGCGCACGAGTGGAACCCCTTCCGGGTGGGTATTGTCCAGACTCAGAAGTGGGGAGGAAGGCATTTTCGCCCCAGAAGGGGCCACGGTGATGAGTCCCTGCTGGTCAGGGGAGAGTACAGTCCCCATAGACCCAGGCAGGGCCGCAGGGAGTGGGCATGGCCTCCCGCATCTCCTGCGGCCTGTGGGGTGCCAGTGACAAAGAAAACCCTTGGCTCGCAGCTTGGGCGTCAGAAAGGAACCTGGCATCATGACGAGCAGCCGTGCCCTCCATCTCCAGGGCAAGCCCGAGTCAGGCCCGCGAGGAGCAGCACCACCTTGGGCTGGGCATCTGCAAAGCCCTGTGGGACTATCCTCACAATTCCTCACGTTACCTGACCCCAAACCTGCCAGGCAGGCGCCCTTCTCATCCTTGCTTTACAGTTGATGAAACTGGGGCTCAGAGAGCTGAGGAAACTCACCCTGACGGCTGGAAGCCTCAGTTTTCTGATCTTCACAATGGGGCCGGGGCACTCGGCTTTCAGGAGGCTCATGCAGGCTACCTGCAGCGCGGGCGCGGAGGCCCCCCCGGGGCTGGCACAGGCAGCAGGAGCAGGACCCGCCTCGTGCTCCTGTGTGCCGCCCTCTCCCACCTCCACCCAAGCCATGGGTTTCACACAGAAAATGTCCTCCCGCTTATACTTCCCAGGGTGGAGTCAGCTCACTCCCATCCTGAACGGTAAGACCAGAGCAGTAAGGTGACGCAGCGTCTACCTCAAAATCAAGCCACCTTGCAACACTGGGGCCATTCTGTGCCCCAGATTCTCCTCCACATGAGAATCAGCAGACTCGTTCAGCCACTCAGCCCGCCAGAACCCCAGACAGGACCCAGACACTTACCTGCACTGGGACATGGGAACAGGAATAACTGCTGGGACATGGCAGACTGGAGGTGCCTCCCGGCCCCCCCAGCAG
>SJYB01004649.1:215655-227893 GCA_006408585.1 Antidorcas marsupialis | reverse complement strand
CAGGTTATCCAGTGCACACTCTATCCACAACTGGATTTCCCATTTGTTCTGTAAATAGATGCATCAAGTGATCAATGCCGGTCTTTTAATTTTTATCAGCATCTCCTCTCTGGTCTCTTCATTCTGAATCACCTGCAGACTGAACGTCCTGCTCTTGTGTGTCCATCTTTCAGAAAGTCTGCCTATCGCATTTACACAGAAACGAGAGTGAGGCTGAGTGCGTACCTTGTTCTCCAGGGACACACCCTCTACCCCCAGCTCAGAACCGTGTGGACCCCTGTCTGCACCAAGGCAGCAGAGGTGAGGCGAGCCTCGTGCTTCTGTCCTCGCAGCTGACACGCCCTTTCCGCAAGGACGCGGTTCTTCCCTTGGTCTGATGTGGACGCATCTTGGCGCTGAGGATTCGATGAAATGTTTCCAGGACACTGCGGGCTCTGGCCTGCGGGCCTGGCGCGTCGCCTCTGGTAGTAGCAGCCTCGCGGGCCCCTCTCTGTGAGCGTGAGGACCGTCAGCTCCGCGGTGAGCATCACAGGAGTGCCCTCCGTGCCCGCTGCCTCCCTTCCATCGCCCCCACCTCCTCTCCCGGCTTCCAGCTGCACTCACTCCGCTCGCGCGTCTCCCTTTCCGACACTTCCTCCACTTCAGCAGCGCCTCTCCTGTCTGTTCCTCACTGCTCCTGATTTATCTATCTGCCCCTTAAACATGCTGCTTTGATCTTCAATTCTTTTCCTTGGGTCTTCAATCTCCCTTTTTATCTCATCCTGATTTTCTTTTCATCTTATAATTTTTGAGCTAACTGAGAGTTCTTAAGCTGCTTTATAGCATGAAGCAATTATGCAAAATTTTCATTATGTTCTTTGTTTTCTTTTTTTAATTTTGAGGTGGGATTCTTTTTTCTTTCTATCATCATATTACAAAAATTTTCAAACAGAGAGACCAATTAAAAAGAGCTCAGAAATTGCTGATATGTGACCATTTTGACCTCTGAAGCTAGCAATTTCATGGTTCAAACTGATACCGTGAAAACTCAGTTGAATACTTATTTATATACTTTTCTTGCTAAAAAAAAATAGTAAGTTACCAGGATCACGATACTTCACGCCTAAAGATTTTAGCTCGCGTTTCCTAAAGGGGACACTGTTCTACAGGAACCACAGCTCCATGCTGGGTAACTTGCATGTCCTCACTTCCCGCTGTCTTTCCATCATTTCATCTTTCTCGTTTTACCCTCGAAAGAGTCTACACAGCCTGTCTCCTCTCCCGGACGCACCACTGACTCTGATGTGGAGATCGTGGATTCCCCCCTTTCTCTCAGGGTCCACTGTCCTCTTCTGGGCGAAGAGTAAGGGCTAGGTAGCTGGGAGTCCCACCCCCTTCCCAACCCAGAGGCTGCGAGCTGCAGGCACACAGCTCGGCCCTTGTTAGGGCCACACTGTCCCAGGACACCCCCCAAATCCCAAGTCACGCTCTGGCCCGGTACACCCCCAAATCCTAGATCACACGCTGGCCCAGGACACCCCAAAATCCCAGGTCACACTCTGGCCCAGGACGGCAACCCTGAGTCGTCCGGGGGCTGTCTGCAGAGGGCTGGGGTGACCTGGGAGATGGGGGAGGGCATTCCAGACCTTTCTGCCCTCTACTGGGGGACCCCTCTGGCCCTCCCCTTTGCCCAACATGTCCTCTCCTCCAGGTAGCCATCCATGTTTCCCTCACAATGATTTAGGGGACCCTCCTCTAGATGCCCAATGTCCTAAGGGTTTTCCCATCACCCCCTTTTCACGCAGGGATGTCACTGGTGGACTCCATGTCTGTCTCCTCCTGCAGGACTGTGGGGCTCTGACCAGGGTAGTAGATCTCCTCCACAGACATGCTGGTAGCAAACGGCCCGTAGAGACATTTCACCAGAAGCAAATTCTGGAAGCTGGGAAATTTCTGACGGACAGGAAAATCACGAGTGGGTCCCGCTGCGAACCCAACAAGGGGCAAGGGCACACGCGAGGCAGGAGCTTTCCTCCTCCTTCCTTGGTGGGAAGCACAACGCTATTCGGAAATTTGATTCTCCGCAAGCATGCCTGTGCCAATCCCAATCCTGAGTACAAACGTGTGCACGTGTGCCCCGAAGTCACAGAATACCCAGCGGCAGTGAAAGTGAAGCAGCGTGGACCCGATGACATACAAAACCACGTGCCTCTCACACAGTGCTGGATGAGAGAAGCCAGACTCAGGACACACGCGCTGTGCGACTCCACTGACGCGAACACGACACCCACAGCTCGTCTGCTCCGGCGCAGCTCAGGCCAGCGACGGGGGTGGGCTGCTGGCTGGAGGGGCCACCGGGGAGAATTCTGGGGCGCTGGTGTTTTCTTCATGTCTGTGGGAGGCACGTGCGTGCTGTGGTTCTGTTCAGCCACCCATCATCTTTGGGGTCCTGCGGACTGCAGTACGTCAGGCCTCTCTGTCCCTCACCTTCTCCCGAAGTTTGCCCAGGTTCCTTTCTATTGCATCGGTGATGCCATCCAGCCATCTCATCCTCTGCCATCCCCTTCTCCTCCCGCCCTCAACCTTTCCCGGCATCAGACAGACTCTTTTCCAATGAGTTGGCTCTTCGTGTCACGTGGCCAAAGTACTGGAGCTTCCGCTTCAGCATCAGTCCTTCCAATGAGTATTCAGGATTGATTTCCTTTAGGATGGACTGTCCAAGGGACTCTCAAGAGTCTTCTCCAGCACCACAGTTCAAAGCTATCAATTCGTTGACACTGTGTCTTTCCTATAGGCCAGCTCTCACAACCAGACGTGACCGCTGGGAAGACCGTGGCCTTGACTAGACGGACCTCGGTTGGCAGAGAAATGTCTCTGCTTTTCAACACACTGTCTAGCTTTGTCATAGTTTTCCTGCCAAGAAGCGATCATTTTCTGATTCCAATATGAACATAAAAACTCAGTGAGCATGGGACTCCCCTGGTGGAGCAGAGGATAGGAATGCCCCTGCCAGGGCAGGGCACACAGGTTTGATCCCTGGTCTAAGAAGACTCCACGTGCCTCAGAGCAAGCAAGCCTGCGTGTCCCGACTTCCTGAAGCCCACACGCTCGAGAGCCCAAGCTGTGAAACAAGAGAAGCCACTGCAATGAGGAGCCCCACGCTGCAACTAGAGAATCGACCCCAGCGCCACAGCCAGGGAACGCCCATGCCCAGTGATGAAGACTCCTGCCAGCCCCAAATACTTACTAATTAATTAAAAGAGAAAACTCAGCGAGCGAGCGTGGAGATGGGCCTGCCCTCTGTGCAGGCGCAGCTGAAGAAAACACTTTAAAATCAGCACAACGAAACAAGCTCTTTGGCACACGCTGCGCACTAAAGTGCGGAGGGTTAGACAGAAGACGCAGGGCAGCGGCCACCCTCACGGGGGTGGGGCTAGACGGCCGCTGCGTCCCCTCCCACTGCTGGCCCACGACTCCCATCTGTTCCCGTCTTGGGGCGAAGGGAGCAAGTGGGGCCAGGCCACCGTGGGGTTCTGCTTCCTGTCCTGCAGGGAAGCCCACCGAGTCACGGCCGACAGCGGGGGGGCAGCCCAGGCTGGGGTCCAGAGGAACAGTGTCCCTGGGGGGAGACGCCAGGGCTCCGTGGGGTGCTGTCCCGGCCATGTACCTGGATCCTCTGGACCCCCAGTTGCTGCAATGCCCCTGACATCCTCTGACGACTCTAAACTAAAGGGGAGACCTGGGCTTGCAGTAAACACGGGGTGAGCGAGGGAGCAGGTGAACGGATGTTTCCAGGCCGCAAGAACGTCCTGCTCAGAGCAGACCCTGGGACGGGCCTGAGGACGCTGGGTGGGTGTGTGAGCGCCTACTGAATGCTTTGAGCAGCACATGCCAGCTGGGCGTGCCCTAGGCTGGGGGAGGCGGGATACAAGTGAAGGGGACTCCTGACTTCCCATCGTCTCTCCTGGTGCCCACAGGGCGGGCAGCACGTCCATCACTACCAGGAGAGGGAGGCTCATGGCACAGAGACAGGAAGGGGGAGAAGGAGGAAGCAGAGGTCCCAGGAAAAACCACCCGCCATCATGCACTTGCCTGGAGGACAGAGCATGCCACGTCCTGGCTGCCCCGTGAAATCAAGGACACACCGATCCAATCAGAGACAAAAAAGGTGTTAGTCACTTAGTCATGCCCAACTCTTTGCAACCCCGTGGACCCTGCCAGGCCTTCCATCCATGGGATTCTCCAGGCAAAAAGACTGCAGTGCGCAGCCTTCCCTTCTCCAGGGGCTCTTCCTGACCAGGGAGAGAACCCGCATCTCCCGTACCGCAGGCAGATTCTTTACCATCTGAGCCTCCAGAGAAGCCCAAGAGACAGAATCAGCCACAACCAGAATCACTGCTGGGGCCTGTGCTCCAGGGACCCGCAGGGGGCGAGGGTCCCACGGCCAGCATCACTATCACCACGACGATCACCCTCTCGGAAAAGCAAGGGGTGGCGATGACACAACCTTTATCTTAGGAACAGTCCAAGTCTGAACAGCTTCTGAGCCCTAAGTGGCAGGCAGGGCAGTCTGCACGTGAGACGAGGACATTCCTGCATGTCTCGGGGGCTGGGGCAGGGCGGCAGGACGGCAGGGACAATGAAGAGACGAGGTCTTGCAGCATATCCGCAGCACCGACACGCGAGGTGTGGACGGGGTGCGGAGAAGGCGGGGTGCGGCCTCGGCGTCTCGCCCCGGCGGGCAGCGCGCGCCGCCCCTGTCCTCACGCCATTTCCACTGACGCCCCCACCCTGGGGCTCAGAGGGCCCTGATGGCCAGTGCCACAGCTGGGGGGCCGCTGGGCATGGCTGGGGAACCCGCCTCTGCCGGGGCCTCAAGAACATCCCGTGACTTCAAGCCTGCGGGCGCCAGGGCAGGGGCTGCTGGTAGAGCCCACAGGACAAGCACCCTCGAGGCTCCAGCAGAACGGGCCCCCTAAACCACCCTGCTGCTCTCAGCCCTCGAAGCCAGAGCCCGTGCTCCTCACGGACTCATCAATGATCCTGACGCTGGGGTCGCAAAGAGTTGGGCATGACTGAGCGACTGAACGGAACTAACTGAACTCAGGCCTCCTATTCGGCAGCAGGAGAGGCCTTGGAAACCACGCCTCACCACACACCCGCAAACCCTGGCATGAACCCCCCAAGGCTCCCCAGGCGCTGAGCACCGCCGCCGGCCCCCACCCAGCTCACGCTGGGCCCCCCAAGGCCCGCTTCCAAGTTCACTAGCACGAGAAAGCCTTGGGCAGCAGCCCCCACCACCTGGCAAGCAGTCATGGCGCCCACTCCGTGCGGGCGCAGAAGCGCCCCCCCGAAGCTGCTCACAGTGACGTCACCCCCAGGGACGCCCCCTGCTCCAACACTGGGACCATCTCCGGGGCCCTGGCGGCCCAGCTGGGATGGCCCACCCCGCTGGGAAGCCGCAAGAGGCACTCATGGAGCAGAATGCTGCCTCATTCATATTCATCACAGCCTCGCTGCCCGCCTGCCCGCCGGGTCCTGGGGGAGCGCAGGGAGGATGTGAGAAATGGACTCATTAAGATGTTAAATAATTCAGGACAGGCAGCCCCTGCCAAACCCTCGCGCTTTCTGCTCTGCAGCGGCACTGATGCTCGTCCACGGCTCAGCCCAGGGGACAGCCAGCCACGTGGCCCCCGGGCAGCGTGGGCCCCCCAGGGACTTGCTCGTGTGTCACTGCGCGTCTCAGCAAGGCCCTGCAGCCACTCCCAGCGCGTGTCACAAGCTGACGCCACCCAAAGCGGTCGAGGAAGGCACCTTCAAGACGTGAAGGTGTCTGCAGAGAGAGAACCCAGCCAGGTGGGGCCTGGGCCAGGGCGGCCGGTCCCCAGTGACGGCTCAGCTTTGGGGCCATGTCTTTCTAGAGCCCCAGATTTCAAACCTGGACACATCGGCTGGGACCACAGGTGGCCCCTCAGCAACATCTGGGCATCCAGGGAGGCAGACATCCTAATAATTACTCAATCAAGTGACTAATTAATACTGAAGTCTACTTTCTGCAAAGCAAGGGAGAGCCTGAAGGCAAGAGCTGACTTACTCCTTTGGTTTTTTAAATTGTCTTGGAGCAGTCCCCCGAAAAGCAGAGCCAGATATGTCCAACCTTAACGGGACCTCCTGTCCAGCTGTGCAGGGCGCGGTCCCCCTGGACACCGGTGTCCCGGGCCCAAGGCTGAATCAGCCACGTTGGTGCCTGGCCGCCTCCCCGCCCCCGGCACACGCCCCTTCATCCCGATCTCCATGGATGGGGTTTGGCTGCCGAACTCCTGCTACTATTAATAGCTGCCAGCTTGGGAAGGCTTATTTCTCAAACGGCGTTGGGAGTGGCTCACTCTGGGGGGGGAGATAGAGCGGGGACCGCGAGGAGGCTGAGGGTAGGGTGGCTTGGAAGCCGGGGAGCAGAGGGCCAGGAGCGCCCACCGCGTCTGTCTCCGAGGCCACAGGAAGGCCTCCAGCAGAGGCGAGGGAAGCTGCTGGGGTGGGGTGGCTTTTCTACCCCCCGAGGGCTGGGTCAGGCCCCATGGGCAGAGGCCAGGGTGGGGTCACCTCGGGGCAGTGCCCAGAGGGTCACGCCCGCCTGCCTGCCTGCCCACGGTCCCTAGGGTGGACGCAGGGCTCAGGTTGCCGGCCCCCTGCCCTCTGCAGATCGCTCCGGGTCAGCCGGAGGTTGACGGGCCCAAGACCCTGCAGGAGGAGCCACAGAAAGGGCAGAGGAGCGACAGACCCCCCCTGCACCCACCACAGCGTCTCCACGAGGCACGTGGGGAGGCCCCCTGTGAGCAGCAGAGCTTACCCCCTGCAGCCCACCGGCCACCTTGGGCCCCATGCCCACCCAGCACTGGGTCTGGGACCACCCTCCACCCCCATGCTCACAGAGGGCGTGCTCCGGGGCTTCTGGGAACAGACGCTGTGACGCGGGGTTGGGGGGGCCTCCGGAGCTCTGGCACCGAAGCCGCTGCAGCTCAGAGAGTGAATCGAAGGGGCTCCCGCACCAGCAGCAGCCGTGGACAGGGGGTTTCGCCCGAGCTTCATGGTCTGGAAGGCGGGGCTGGGCGCCCACGGTGATGGGAATCACAAAGGACCTCAGGGCCTGGCAGCGGCTTAACTGGGCAACTTTAAGTGTTGCAGAGACGACCCCAGACCTACCCACCACGGCCCCCATCAGAGGCAGGAGCCCCCAGAGCAGAGCAGCAGAGGTGAGGAGGGGCAGCTAGCCTAGCTCACACCCCTGCAACCCCAGGAGGACTTTCTATTTATTGCGATGAAAATTGAAAGTGTTAGTCGCTCCGTCATGTCTGACTGTGACCCTATGGCCTGTAGCCCTCCAGACTCCTCCTTCCATGGGATTCTCCAGGCCAGAATACTGGAGTGGGTTGCCATGCCCTCCTCCAAGGGATCTTCCCAACCCAGGGATCGAAACCGGCTCTCCCACACTGCAGGTGGATTCTTTACTGTCTGAGCCAGAGAGGCCTAACATGAAATTCACCACCTTTAAGCGTTCGGTTCAGTGCCATTCAGCACATCCAGGCCATTGTGAGATGGTCCTGCCAGCATCCCCAGAACCTTTTCATCTTCCTAAACTGAAGCTTCCCCATTCAACACTGACTCCCAGCCCCTGGCACCCGCCATCTGCTGTCTGCCTCTATGAATGGGGGCCTCAGGTAAGTGGAATCGTATAGTATTTGTCTGTTTGCGTCCGGCTCGTTTCACTGGGCAGGGCGTCCTCAGGGTTCACCCACGTGGTAGCAAGTGTCGGAACGGCCTTTGTTTTTAAGGCCGCATAATGTTCCGCTGCTTGTAGAGACTACGCTTGGCTCCTCTGTTCCCCTGTTACTGGACGCTTGGGTTGCTTCCACCTTCTGCACACAGGTATCTGTTTGAGAGCCTGCTCTCAGCTCCTCTGGGTCCGTGCCCAGAAGTGGAGCTGTGGGTCACGTGGGAACGCGGGGCTTCGTTTCTCGAGGCACTGCCACGCTGTGCTCTGCGATGACCAGACCATCTGCATCCCTACCGGCAGTGGAGAGTGTGGACGGTTCCAATTTCTCCAGTTTCTTCACTGGAAGGACAGAGACTGAAGCTGAAGCTCCAGTGCTTTGGCCACCAAATGCAAAGAGCCAGCTCATTGGAAAAGATCCTGGTGCTGGGAAGGACGGAGGGCAGGAGGAGAAGGGGCCCTCAGAGGATGAGAGGGTTGGATGGCATCACCAGTTTAACAGACAGGAGTTTGAGCAAGCTCAGGGAGATGGTGAAGGACAGCTGCATTCCTTGGGGCTGGTTGACCTGCCGGGTGAGAGGAAGCTGGGGATGGATGATGGACAGGAGAGGCGGGTGGTCCGGCCCTGCCACGGAGACAGGGTGGGAAACGGCCTCCCGCCCAGCCTGCCCACGCCTTCCCCAGCCGTCACACAAGATACCAGAGTCCAAGCTTCTGCCCACAAAAGGTATGTCGGGGACGCCAGAGAGACGGCGGCCATCCATGGAGGAAGCCAAACAAAGGCATTAGAGGGAAGAGGAAAAGCTTATTAATTTTTGGGCCCCAGTCCAGACTTCACACCTGGCCCATTTCAGCATTTCCCGAGTTCACAAACTCCAGCAGAAGGAAGGACATCTTGTGTCCTAGAAATTCACCGCCTGGAGCCACCTACCAAGGGGATGCTGATGCAGAATCCCAGGACGTTAATTAGCTTTGGGAGGGAGGGAGAGGCCAATACCAGTGGGGAGGGGATGGTGTCAGAGCTGGGCTCTGAGGCTGTGCGGTCAGGCTGAGTCCTTACCCAGCCTCAGAGCTGCCGGGCAACCATGAACAAGTTATGCAGCCTCTCTGAAGCTCTAGTTCTTTATCTGAGAAACGGAGACAAGAAGAAGCCTCCTGAGACCGTCATGAGGTGTAACTGGGGGGAGACAGGGAGTGGTGCCGTCCAGGGTCACGTGGAACAAGAGGGGGCGATGGGGACCCTGAGAACCAGCTCCCCTGAGCCTTCCCTGGTGCTCCATCCAGTGGTTAGGAACCCGCAGGGGATGCAGGTTCCATCCCTGGGGCAGGAAGATCTCACGGGCCATGAGGCAGCTCAGCCCTCGAGCCCACAACGTGCTCAGCAGCAAGAGATGCCACCACAGTGAGAACCCCACGCACCACAAGAAGGGTAGCCCCTGCTCAACACAATTAGAGAAAGCCTGCGCACAGCAGTGGAGACCCAGCGTGGCCAAAAATAAAGAGGAATCAATCAAAAAAAAAAACACACAAGACCTAGCATCTCTAACTCCCCACCCAGGCTGGGAGTCCCCCACTACAGCCGGTTCGGCCAAAGGGAGGGAGCAGAGGGGCGTGGCTTGGCTTCCAGGTCCGGCAGGAAGAAAGATGCTCGCCACATCCGGGTACCAGGCCTGGGTGGAGCAGCAGACGGGACCCTCGGAAAGGTCTTCAGCCAGTCTAGGGCCTGGGATCAGTGCGGCCAGGATGCCCGCCCTCCCAGGGTCCGTGGGGCAAGGGGCCCTGCACCCACTGGGGGGCTTCGGCCTCCTGACTTCATCCAGCCCAGCCGCTTTTCCATCGAGACCCCCAAGGGTCGCGATCAGCACCATTCTCTCACTCTTCACTACCGTGTTAGGCAAATACTAGAGCGGCTTCTTTGACGCCCACCAGGGCACGGTTTAGGGTTGACTCCGCGTTCAGAACCACACGACTGTCAGGCCACCGTCCACGGAAGAGGACACGGGATGGAGGCACGGCATCCAGCGGGGGTCCTCCTCTGCTCAGCCACCACGTCCCCATCTCGGGGACCAGGCAGGTGTGGAGGCTGCCCTGGTTTGAAACCTTCATGCCCCACGGGACCAGGATCTCCACTCACAGCTCCACCGGCACAGCGACCAGTCTCCCGAGGGACACAGCCGGTGCGAGAGCCGCCAGGCTCGCAGAGCTCAAGCCTGGTGGCCCGCCAGGTGTTCAGGGCCCCAGCCTGTGCGGGCGTGATGACCAACCAGGACACATTCTATCTCAGGCCACACTGCCTAGAGACACAGGAGACAGACTCAGTTTGTCTGGTTCCCAGGAAAACAAGTAGGAAGTTATCAAAGGTCAAATTCTCATGTGGTAGAAAGGGTCTTGCTTCCCTCAGTCCACACCTAGGACCCTCGGCTAACACCATCACACAGACGGCTCACTGATGGCCACAGGACTGTCACTGCCCCGTGGAGACAACCAAGCAGAGGCTGTCTGCCAGTTAAAGCTGCGGTCTTCCCAGTGGTCATGCACGGATGTGAGAGCTGGGCCATAAAGAAGGCTGAGCACCGAGGAACTGATGCTTTAGGATTGTGGTGCTGGAGAAGACTCTTGAGAGTCCCCTGGACTGCAAGGAGATCCAACCAGGCCATCCTAAAGGAGTTCAGTCCTGAATATTCACTGGAAGGACAGATGCTGAAGCTCCAATCCTTTGGCCACCTGATGCAAAGAACTGACTCTTTGGAAAAGACCCTGATGCCGGGAAAGACTGAAGGCGGGAGGAGAAGGGGACGACAGAGGATGAGACGGTTGGATGGCATCACTGATTCAATGGACATGAGTTTAAGCAAACTCTGGGAGATGGTGAGGGACAGGGAGGCTGGCGTGCTGCCGTCCATGGGGTCGCAGAGTCAGACACGGCTTAGCGACTAAACGACAACAGCAGACCCTGCTTCTGACCAGTTCACTTTGTGGTTCACACAGTATCTTGATCCTGGGAATTTAATGTAACGTTATACTGAGTAACATCCAGTGTGTGTGTTTCACACACCAAAGACGGCAGTGTTTCACCAGCAGCATTTCCCTCGAAATGAATGGCATGGAGGCTTATCATTAGATAGGACTTTATTAGGTTGTTATGATTTGGACCCATCTTTCTCTCCTTGGAGCATACGGGCAGAGTGAAAACGAGAGCTCGTCAAACAGGATTCAATATGCATGTATTCACCCAGCAGGCTGCAAGTGCCAGAAACACTTCCCGTCACACATTCAACAAATATTTATTAGGCTTCTAACATGTGTGAGACACAGGCTGGGTGAGACAAAGAAAATAAAACACAGTGCCCGCCACTGACAGACTCAGAAAGGGGATTCAGAGGGACACGTAAGTATGTGGCTTCCTGGGGCTCTGATGAAGGCATATCCATCGGGCAATGAAAAGAAGGATGGGACAGGAGTGAACTCTGTCCAGGGAAGGAGCAACTTAGCTTGGGTTCTGGAGAATGAATAGGAGTTCTCTAAAGGAGTGGGCATCCTAACCATGTGCCAAGGAATGGAGGCAGGACAGAACCAAACAGAAGCAAGGTTTGATGATTTACAGCACAGGGCACACGAAGAATCTGGAAAGGCCAGGTGATGCACTGATCCCTCACTTTTAAAACTGGAGAGGCACAATAAGTTAGAAACTAAGAATGCAGATTCTGAAACCAGTATCCCAAACCATTTGCCATCTAGGACCCAACGTGGCCCCGGGTTAGTTACTGAATCTCTCAATGCCTCAATTTACTCACGCGAAAAATGATGACACCATACTCAGATCCCGGTTCATTCCTGCAGCACGTAATTCCTGAGCGCCTACTGCATACAGGGGCTCACTCTAGGCACCGGGCGGCATTAGGGAACAAAACAGGGATTCCCGCCAGCTTGCAGCTCACACTGCCGTGGGGGACGGGAGCAGAGTGGAGGACAGGCAGCGGACGAGGGGAGGGCGACAAGGGCAGCAGGTCCAGGTACCTGGGTGAGGCGGGCGCCGTGGGCACCGAGCAGAGAGGGACGAGGGCCAGGCCAGGAGACTACTCAGGAGGCTGGCAGGGGTGTGGCCCAGGCAGAGGCGGGAGGGGTCACTGGGCTATTCCAGGGGAGGGCCACCCAGGCAAGCTGATGAATAAGGTGGGGGGAAGGCGGAGCAGCTGAGGGCGCTCTGCGCATTAGATGGTTCAGTTCCGTTCAGTCGCTCAGTCGTGTTTGACTCTTTTCAAGCCCATGGACTGCAGCACGCCAGGCCTCCCTGTCCATCACCAGCTCCCAGAGACCAACCAAACCCGTGTCCATCGAGTCGGTGATGCCATCCAACCATCTCATCCTCTGTCGTCCTCTTCTCCTCCTGCCCTCAATCTTTCCCAGCTTCAGCGTCTTTTCCAGTGAGTCAGCTCTTCACATCAGGTGGCCAGAGTGCTGGAGTTTCAGCTTCAACATCAGTCCTTCCAA
>SJYB01004649.1:173117-186692 GCA_006408585.1 Antidorcas marsupialis | reverse complement strand
AGTGAGGTGGGGGGGTGGGGGCGCGGGGGAGAAAAGTGCTTTTGTACATAGCAGGTACTCAAGTAATAATATCTGCTTCCTGCCAGCCTCCCCTCGCCCTAAGGACAGAGAAACAGCTGCCTGCCGCAGAGACCCAGGCCTGGGCTCACCAGCCAGCGGCACCGGCGAGCGCTCAAAGCCCGCGCGGGGGGTGGCCGAGGAGGCCCTCCAGGCCGGCCCTGCTCTGCATTTGGCCCTCGTCCCTGAGCTGCCGGTCAGCATGCAAGAGGCCAGCACGACACAGGCTTTGGAAAGGATCCTTGAGATCAGAAGATTTGCTGGAGTGGATATAAATAGCCCAAAGCTCCCAGCCCAGCTGCTGAGCCAGCGATGCGGGCCAGGCGGTCAGGGGGACTCCCTAAGCCTGGGTCCAAACTCGCCTTTGTGGAGCGGCCGCCCCGCAACCTCCTCTGCCCTTCGGGCCCTGTGCTCCACCCCGACCCCATTGCCTGTCCAGTTCCTCTCTCCAAATGCAAACTGCTTCTGAACTAAGGCAGNCAGGCGGTCAGGGGGACTCCCTAAGCCTGGGTCCAAACTCGCCTTTGTGGAGCGGCCGCCCCGAAACCTCCTCTGCCCTTCGGGCCCTGTGCTCCACCCCGACCCCATTGCCTGTCCAGTTCCTCTCTCCAAATGCAAACTGCTTCTGAACTAAGGCAGAATCATCCACGGGCCCCTGGTTTGCTGTGGAGGGACTCGAGGAGCCAAGGGGCAGGGGGCACGCGTGGGCAGGGACACCTGGGGTGCTGGGGGGTGTAGAGCTGTAAAGACACCCCCTGTTGTCTGTGACCCCAGGCCAGGGCCAGTCTTGCTTTCACCCGATCCCTATAACGAATCTCATTAGTCTCGAAATCAGACTGCAGATACGGCACCGTCAACACTAGTGGAAGGCATTTCTGACGGGCACACAGCACCCCTTCTCCTCCCAGCGCCCTCCCCGTGCCACCTCCCATCAGATCTGCACCCCCTGAGGGGGGCTGGACCCCTGCATCCCCCTGGGTGCCCGTGACCCTAGCCTCTCTGCTCCAGCATCCCCCACTCTGTACAGGCTGGCACTTACGAGGCTTGGCAAATAACTAGTTATATGAATGAATAAACGATGAGCCTCTGGCGAATGCAACACACAGGGGAGAGAATAGACGGTCTGTCTCCGCGTCTGTCCCTCTGTCTGTCCCTGTGTCTGCCTTGTCTGCCGGCAGCCCAGGTGGTACCCTATCTGTCACGAGACACATACCATCCCCGAGGGTCTAGGGCCCCTTGCCCGACCCACCACCTCTGTGTCTCACGCTGTAAGAATTAACCAGCCCTCGTGGCTCATGTCAGAGTCTGGAGGTAAGCAGTCCAGGCTGTATGGGGCAGCCCCCCCCAAGAGCCCCCCAGGGGCCCTGGCACCTTCCGGCTCACTAGCCCTGCCCTCCCTAGAGTGCAACCACTGTCCTCATGATCCAGAATGGCCACCTGTGCTCCAGCCATCACCTCCTCATTCCAGCCAACAGGAAGAACAAGAAAGGGGGAAAGGACCCACCTCTTCCTTTAAAGACACTTCCTGGAAACTGCACACTGCTTACCTCTTACTGGCCAGAGCAGTTACACAGCCATGTCTAACTACCTGGGAGGCTGGGAAAGATGTTCTTTATTCTCTCTGGCATTGTGGCCATATTAAAACACAAAACACACCAAAAATGAGGTTTTAATAAAGAGAAAGCAGACACTGGGAGGCAGCCATTTAGGTCACACGTCCTCCCCACCCAGGCCAGGGATCACCCCCTTTCCCCCTCCAAGACCCCTTTCACCATCTTCCCCACAACCTGTCAAATAATAAGGCTCCCCCTCTCCCATGCTGTGCTGACCGGCTCTGTCCTACCAGAAGGCCTCTATTTCTCCTTATGCCCACTTTCCCAGGTGAGGAGGAAACTTGCCAGCCTGCTAGGATGAGGCCAGGACCCAAACCCAGGCCCCTGTGCTCCCAGCTCAGCAATTTGTTTTAATGAAACTGCACTTGGCAAGCTAGGCCTTGAGCGGGCCCCCGGCCCCCGACCTCCTCACGGGATGGAGCAGCCTGAGACGCACCTGCCCTGGAGAGGTCCCAACGGTGAGGAGTGCCCCCGCGCAGTGTGGGTCTGACTGCACCAAGGCTGGCCTTTCACGGACAGAGAGCCAAGCTCCGCCTGCACCGTGGCCGGGCTGGGCTGAGCCTGCAGGCCCCAGGCGGGCCACTGGGGCTCAGGCACCCCAGCTGGGTGCACAGAGAGGTCCTCGTGAGCTTGCGAGCTGGAGACGGCACAGTCTGCTTCAATCAAACGAAAGCAGAGGAGAGCTATCCAGGGAGAAAACCGGTGAGCTCTGGCTGAAGCTGTCACCTTGAGAGACGTCAAACACCAAGCCTTCCTAGAGGGACACGCAGAGCCCCGAGGGCTGTGAAAGAGAGATACACGCCCACCTGGGGCTGGCTGTGCCTGCCCCTGACACCTGCCCCCACGCCCTGCATGGGGCAGAGGGGGCACCTGCTTCCCCAGAGGTAACGAGGCACCTCCCTGCGCCCCTAACCCCCAACCCTGCACACGTCTGCACACAGCAAGGCTCTGAAACTTGCTGGATGGAACCTGGAGCGTGGGTTCAGTGGACAGGGAAAGACAGTGCCTCCAGGCTCAAAGCAGTCCAGGCAGAGGAGACAGGCCGAGGTGCGGACAGAGCAAAGGCAACTCTCCCCCCTCCCTCCACCCCAGTCTCCTGCAGCTCAGGGCACGAGGCAGTTGGCATCTGGTGAATGACAATCCGGGGAGACGGCCGTGAATCAGCTCCTCCCCTGCTGCCCTCTCCCTCTCGGACCAGAGTCGGCAGGCTTCTTCGTAAGGAGGTCGCGCCCCACGGATGCCGGTCCTGTTCGGCACTGTCCTGCTGATCCACCCTCACCCTTTCTTCCTGGCCCGGAGCTCTCAGCTCTCCTGGGACGGGAGAGAAGGGGCTCCCTGAGCCCTCCCCACAGGAAGGGGCCCTTGCGGGCCTTGTCCAGCCCGCTGCCAGCAGGACCACCCTCCCATCACCGCCACTGCCTGGCCCCCGGGCAGAGCCCCAGGGCAAGCAGACGCGGAGCAAGAACAGAACACGGGTATGCTCTCATCTGGCCCTGCCCCTTCCTAGCTGTGCAACCCCGGGAAAGATGCTCCACCACTCTGAGCCTCAGTTTTCTCATCTGTAAGGGGGGGGGGGTGCACACAGATTTAAAAAGGGGTCAGGGAGCACACAGCAGGCACACAGCCCACCTCCCAGCAGAGACCGCATGCCAGGAGAGCCACCGACTCCAGAAGACAAGCAGGGAGAGCCCAGCTGCAGGTGAAAATGCCAGGCGCTAGGCTTTGCTGAGCCCTCCCTGCCCAAAGAGAGAGTGGGCACGTGTCCACACGATAACTGCATCTGCGTGCATTTACTAATCATGTGTGGGCACAACCGCAGCAACGTCACACGTGTCACAAAAGACTGCCCCCAAAAGACACTGAGGACGAAAGTCAAAGCTCAGTGGAAACAGAAGCCCCTGTGCCTCCAAGGATGGCACTGCCTGCCCCTGGGGTGCACACACCCCTTCCTGGAGCCCCTGGACCTGTTCAGGTGTCAACTGTGGACTTGTTTTAAATGCTCTTTTGTTTTCTTGTTTAGTGGCTCAATCACGTTGACTCTTTCTGACCCCCTGGACTGTAGCCCACCAAGCTCGTCTGTCCATGGCATTATCCCAGCAAGAATACTGGAGAGGGCTGCCATTTGCTTCTCCAGAGGATCTTCCCCAACCAGGGATCAGACCCGTATCTCCTTCATCGGCAGGAGTGGCTTTACCACTGAGCCACCTGGGAAGGCCCTCATTTAAAACATCTCATCTGAAACATAAGTGATTTGCTGGGCGGGCATCTGAAGGGAGCCAGGATCCGGCGCGGCCAGCTCGATGGAGGGGAGAGGCAGGGCTCCCAGCAGGGCACCGCCGCAGCAGGTCGGCTGGGACGCCCCAGGGGACCCAGGGCCGCGGCACACGCAGAAGGCAAGGCCCATTCTAACGTGGATCAGAACCACGAGGAGTTCCAAGAGGGAAGCCGGTCCCTGCGGAACACAAGGCAGAGGGACCCGCGTGAGCCAAGGCACAGAGCGTGGAAACTGCACGCGTCGGGGTGAGCAGCAGAGGGCCCTGCTGGCGGCCACCCCGCCTGGGGCAGGTTTGGGAGCAAGAGGGAGCCTGCAGGGAAACGATGTCTGGGCAAGATGTCTCGGGACGGGGGAGAAACGGAGAGGGAGGAGGGCCGTGCTCCTCAGGCTCCCTGCGAGGCAGGCAGGGGCTCCGCACACCCCCGGTGCGGGATCCCCACCCCCACAGGCCAGCGGCCCCCTCCCCAGCAGGAGTGAGGCTGCTCAGGGCGCCCGCGAGGCTGGGGGAGCAGGGGTGTGCTCTTAATTACCGCAGTTATCACAAACGCGTCAGCCATGATCAGTTCCTCCAGACCACCCCCCACCACCACCGCCCTCCTCCCTGGATGTTTTGGCGGCTCCGCCATATGGCGGAGTTAAAAATACAGCTTAGAGTGAGGGGGTGCAGACGGGAGTGGGCAGGTTCCCGGAGTGGGCAGGTTCCCTGCGTGGCGGGCGGGCATCTGGTCAGGCCGGCCTGGGACACACTCTGAGCCCAGGTACCCAGCTCCTGCTGGGCTACAGCTGGACAACGCCCGTCAGACACCTGGCACCACGGAGAGCGACCCACCAGGGGCCGGACCGGCGCCAGAGCCCACACAGAGAGTGGCCCTTTTGGCCTGGGGGGAAGCGACAGCATGGGGCCTGGGCACCCTGAGTGCAAGAGGGAAGAGGGCTGCAACTCCTTGCTCTTCCTCCCAGGGAGGGGCGTGTCCAGTCCCCTCCCGCCTGAAACTGGCCTTGGGATCTGCTTGACCAATAGCAGGTGGCAGAAGTGACCTCGTGGGATCCCCAAGGTCAAACCACAGGAAGCCTCAGAAAGTGGCATTCCCAGCCTCCCTCCAAGCCTCAGAACCCTGGCTCTGGGGTCTCCAGACTCCCGAGCTGGAGATGCCAGGTATGGACACTCTGGTCCACAGGGCCAGCAATCTGGGCGTCTCCACGGGTTCCCAGATCCCCGAGGAAGGTGCTCTGATGCTCCAGACTAGCGCGTCCACCATTTGAACACCACTGAGTAACTCCCAGCGGCCACACAGGGGGCAGAAGACCCAGCTGTACCAGCCCCGCCCTGCAGCATCTCAGCTCGGAGGACGGAGCTTGCCTTAAGCCTCTGGATTTTAGAGTAATCTGTTACTCAGCCACAGATAACTGGAACACTCATTCATTCACTGACTCACTCATGCATTCATTCAACATGTATTCATTAACATCCACCCCCAGGCAGCCACCCAGGGGAGGCGGACGTCCCTGCCTGGGCTGCTTCTCTGGAGGGGTGAGTGAGGGGTGCTGGAGGCAGGGTCCAGGGGGTCAGCCAGCCCCACCCTCTCACCAGTCCAGAGACACCACAGACAGCACAGGCCAGCATCCGGGCTCCTCGCTGTTGAGTCACTGAGACGTGTTGGGCTCTTTGCGACCCCATGGACTGCAGCGCCCCGGGCTTCCCTGTCCCTCACCACCTCCCAGAGCTTGCTCAAACTCATGTCCATGGAGTCAGTGATGCCATCCAGCCATCTCATCCTCTCCTCCCGCCTTCAGTCTTTCCCGGCATCAGAGTCTTTTCCAAGGAGTCAGTTCTCTGCATTGGTGGCCAAAGTATTGGAGCTTCAGCTTCAGCGTCAGTCCCTCCAAAGAGTATTCAAAGCTGATCTCCTTTAGGATGGACTGGCTGGATCTCCTTGCAGTCTGAGGGACTCTCAAGAGTCTTCTCCAACACCACAGTTCAAAAGCATCAGTTCTTCGGTGCTCAGCCTTCTTTATGGTCCAGCTCTCTTGTCCTTACATGACTACTGGAAAACCACAGCCTTGACTAGATAGACCTTCATCTTTCTGGTTAAGCAATGAGCTCTCCCTTCCGTCTGGACAGGCAGTTGGAGGGTTAGACAGGATGGGGCTTGTTCCTTTTATCCAGAACCCATGTGCCCTGCTTGCCTCCAGGACCCCCAAGTCCTACAGCATCTCCCGCAGCCCCTGCTCACTGGTTCCCCCTCCTGGAGCCAGGAGTCCTGTCCAGTGCCCTCCCCCAGGCAGCTCTCCGGGGACGCCCAGCGTCTGCTCCCAGAGCCCCTGAGGACCGCAGCTGCTGGTCCTGCCCACCGCAGCTTCCCCTCTCCTCTCCCTCGCTGTCCTCTGGGTCCCTCCGCTGCAGACACACCGGTCTCCTCACGGCACCTGGACCATGCCAGGTACACTGTCCACTCAGGCAACCAAAAGGGGGACCCAGTGACCACTGTCCCTGCCAGAGACAGCAGTGCCAGGGCCCCGAGAGAGGGCCCTCACCCTCCAAGGGGAGCAGCAGGGGCGGGGCCTCACCCCAGGCTGACCTCCCGGGCCACCCGCCCACCCACAGTCCTCCTCAGGCTGCCAGGGAGCCCCGAGGCCTGTGCCATGAGGGCCCTGGTGCCACGGCTCTCCAGGAGGATGCTGGGGTTTCACAGGGCACCTCGTGCCAGCCCCGCCCCACTGGACACCGAACGGGCACGACCAACCTTGAAAGCCAGGTCTGCCGCCAGGACGTGGGCTGCGGGAGCCCCATCTTCTGCCCTCAGTGGTCCCGGTCCCCTGGGGGGCAGAGGGCTGTCCAGGGGCCTCAGGGTCCGAGTGGTCTGACGTTCTCCATGCAGAGCAATCAGGCCCCTCCAGCCAGCAAGATGGGGGGCAGAGCCGGGGCGGGGCCAAAAGGACCACGTGCCCAGTGTGTCCCGAGGGTCAACACGCTGGAGAGGCCTCAGCGGCAGGCCGGCCCGTCCTCACCATGTGCTTGGGGAAACGCACCAGTCCAGTTGGAGCCTGACAGCTTCAGAGTCCCTGCCCTGCACACGGCACCTCCTGCTCGCCACCACTCCATCAGTGGGGGCCACCACCCCCATCATTTTGCAGGAAAAGGACTCGGGCTCCTGGTGTTGAAGCAACTTCCCCAAGGAGACCAGAGTGTGGCAGAGGCCAAACCCGACACTCAAAGGGAAAAGGCAGGGCTGTCCCAGGATGGACGGCGGGGCTGGAGACAGTCCTGGCTCCTGGAGCCGAAAGCCCGGGTGCGCCGACCACGCACAGCCAGAATCAGCCCCAAACACCCACACCGCACAGCGAGCAGCTCTGGTGCGACAGTGCCCGGGTTCTAGAGGCAGACAGGCCCGCNCGAGACAGTCCTGGCTCCTGGAGCCGAAAGCCCGGGTGCGCCGACCACGCACAGCCAGAATCAGCCCCAAACACCCACACCGCACAGCGAGCAGCTCTGGTGCGACAGTGCCCGGGTTCTAGAGGCAGACAGGCCCGCATGCGAATTCTGCCTCTGCCCTGGTGACCACCGGCAACCTCTCTGAGCCTCAGCGTTCACATCTGCAAAACGGGGTGATGGTAGCCCACACGTATCATGGCGCTGGAGCACCGGGAAAGGCTTCGTTATTACCAGGGCTTGATCGTTGTCGGAGCACTCCGGAGTTTGGGTGCCCAGAGCCCAGGATCACTGCCTGTTCCTCTGTGAACCTCGGTTCCTCCAAGAAAAGCTGAGCATCTCGCAGCGAAGCTCAAAGCACAGCTTGGCTGAGGGTGAGAGGCCTTGTTCCCCACCCCCACCCTGCAAAGCTGAGGCCGGTTCTCAGCAAGCGCCCTGGGCTTCTGTGCCCACCCGGGCCTCGCCTGCCCACTGTCCCCACTCCCAGGCCCGGCACGACCACAGGCAGCACGTCCAACCCCAGACAAGCTGTGCCCCAACTTCCTGTCTCAGCGCCCACGTGTGCTGTCTGCTGNATTTCAAATAAAGCAACCCTCAAGGGCTGTCTGGGTACCCTGTCCCTCCCCCGAGCCAGCGTCCCTGGTGTCCTGCAGCGCCAGGCGCCCCGCAGTCCAGCAACCTGGTCTCTGGAGCAGGGCTGCCTCCCCAGCCCACTGGCCTGGGGGCACCTGGGGCAAAGCCTGCCTTACTCCATCCGTCCTCCCCCTGGGGGGTGCATGAGGCTGATGGGTGCCTGCAGACCCTAGCAGGGCTGAGCAGCTGAGGCGTCATCATGGGGGCCCCCAGAGAGTCCCTATGAGGCTGGGGAACGTGGATTGCAGAAAGTGTTTAATAGCCTCAAGGCTGGGGCTCTTCACTCAGTAAAGCATAAGCATTCGGCGTCCCTAATAACGCGTGTGGCATCGCCCGTCAACACAGCACTCCTGGAAGAGCAGGCTCCGGACACTGAAGGTCACGGTCTTGGGGATCCCGAGCAAGGCCGTCACTCTGGGAAGCTTGCTCTGAAGTTAGGGCCTTTTCTGCTGCAGCCTGACCTGTGTCTGCCTGGTGGTGGGGCGGAGGTGGCAGAAGATCCGAGGCCCCCTGATTTCCCGGCTGCCTTGCGACCTCCTCTGTGCCTTCTGCTCCGTTTCAGTGAGGTCAGCTCACGTCCCCTCCCAGAGCCTGCCCGACGCCCAGCCGGTCACTTTGTTCCCACTGCTCTGTGGCCAATTACACAGATGACACCCTGACTCGCTCAGAATGGTGCCCTCCCCAAGTCGGGCAAAGCTTGGCTCTTTCTTACAAAAGCAGAAAGCAGGGAACAAAAAACCCCGAGATCAGCTGTCAAAACAATGTCATCGACGAGGCAGCTGACAAGCAGCCACGCAGCTGACCGAAACTACCCCTGACCCCAAACTCCTGAGTGCAGACCTCACAGGCACAGCCCTGAGACCTCTGCAGGCTTGGAGGCCTGAACCAGATTTATCTCAGGATTTATCCTCCAGGCTGTAACAGAATCACTGGCTTAGCGTGTCGGACGGCCGGGAGACAGCGTCAGAGAAGCATCTCCTTGTTTCTGCAGACTCGACCATCTGCCTGAGAAAGATCGGCTCGCCCTGCTCCCTGGGACGTGACCACGTGTTCTTCAGCCGGACTGAGGCCCTGCAGGCACAGAGCAGCCCGTGCCCGGCGGGGGGACGCCCTCCCCGGCACCAGCTACTTGGCTGGGAGAACAAGAGCATCATTGAGAACAGGAGCCCGGTATCTCTCTCGGCCGCCCCCTCCGCCCTTGCAGATCAGAGAAGCCTGCTCAGCCTCTCCTGGCCTGTGCGAGTCCCGGGAGGTGGAATCAGAGGCGGCCGGGACGTCCGACCCTGTAGCCCAGGTCTGAGGTTCCCCGGCCGCTCTGAAGATAAATGTGCTCTCGGAGGCTCCAAGCCAGGACCCACCCTGTAAGGTGTGTGAGTCCCCTCCTCCCGCCAACCCCTCATCGCCGGTCACCCTCCAGCATCACCCCTTCCCGCTCCCCTGAAACTAACATGCCTTCGTCATGGTTAATATCAGCAGAGACAGGAGGAGCACCCGTTTGGAAAGTCCCCAGAGACTGATTGCCCCTGGAAACCTCCCCCGGAGTGAGTCACCAGCTTGCAGCTCCAGAGAGACGTCCTCTCCGGTGAACTGACAGTCCCCGAGGGCTGGAGCGGACACGGGTGCTGAGGGAGGCGGCTCCACCAGGCCTCCCAGCCTCGTCAGGCCGAGGCTGACTTCTGCTGGAAACTCAGGAACAGAGGCCGGAGGCAGCGGCCCATGCCACCCTGGGCCCCTCTGCATGGCAGCCTCGGGTGATGCTGCAGACCCGGCCTGGGTGTCAAGGGCCCAGGAGGCAGGACAAGCACCATGCATGCCGGGCCTCCTCCAGCGCCGCGGGCTGGGAGTCACGCAGGACCGTTGGGAGGATGTCTGATCACTGGGGAGTGTGAAGGGCAGGTGCGGGCGGGGGGTGAGAGCAGGGTCCCCCACTTCTGGCTCCACACTGGACAGGCGGAGGGCCAGAGCCGGTCCTGGGACCTCTCTGAGCATCAGTCTCTACATCCATGAAATGGGAGAGGCCACTGTCCCCGCCTCGGGGGAGCAGCGCTGGGCCCACGAAAGGAGCTGGTAAACGCGAAGACTCGGAGCAGGGCGGGCGCATGGGGCACCCTTGTGGACACTGCAGCGACGCACGCACCTGCTTCCCCCGCATCTGGGTCTGCATGCTCATAGGCACAGCTGTACCCTTGAAAGCCCATGCTGACTTTCTAATGGAGAACACACGGATCCTAATCAAGCCCCCCGTGTTCAGCAGGATCTACTGAGCATCTATTATGAGCCTGAATTCCTAGAGGGTTGGGAGGGGCCAGTTCTAGAAACATTAGGATGGAGCTGACTGAACACTGGATGTGAATTTTGATGTCACCAAAAAAAAGCAGTAAGACACTCAACGGAGCCAAAGGCATCCCATTCCTTCCCTGCTATTAGCTTCTTTTCCCCAAAGCCGAGAGACTCATGATGTCAACCTTCAGCCGAGATGGGACGGGGACTTCCTGAGAAGGGGTGAAAGGTCTTTGGGTGGAAAGGTTTCCCCCACACCCAGGAACTCCCCCGAGGACTGCCTGGCAGGGGCGGTCCAGAGACGACTGGCGTCCAGTGTGACCCTGTCCCGCGGCCTCCGTCTTCACGTTCCCTGCTGTGCCTGCCAGGCAGGTGGGGGCACCCTGTCCAGCCGCCAAGGGGCCAGGGGTTGCTGACTCAAGCCAGGCCCAGCCGAGCCTGCCTGCTCACTGGACCCTCAGCCTCAGGGGCCTCGGTCTGCAGGTGGGGGGCAGGGCCTGGGAAAGTGAAGCGGGTCCTCCAGCAGGAAGCAGTCTCAATGATGTGGACTCGTACTGCCCGTCGGCTCGGGCCAGCCAGGTACCCCAGGGGGCCGACCCCCACCCCCGCCCCACCTTCGGGACTGTCTCCTCCAGGGTGCTGTGCTCCACTCCACATGCCCCAGAGGTCTCACCAGACCTGTGCTCACCTAGCCCCCCAAAATGAGACCCTGCCTGACAAGGAAAGAGTGTGCCGTGCATTAAGCACCCACTGTGTGCGTTTCCTGCACACCTCTATCTTCTCTTTATACTCAGGAAGAGCCTGGTGGCAGCTGTGGCAGCCCTGTTTCTGTGAATTAAACACCCCGAAGCTAAGAGGAGACCTGTCCCACAGCCCCTGGGGCCTGGCCGCCTGCCCGTGCTGTGTACCCCCTGGCTGCCTCCTCCGCTCTCCATTTGGGGTCTCCAGCACATCACCAATGGCTCCGCATCCAGTAGGTGCTGAATAAAAGCCAGTTGCTCTCAGGTGATTGGTTACCCCCTTGCTTCTTAGGCATAAATCACCTCTCTCCACGGATGGGAAGGGGCCTCTCAAATGTGGTCTGGAAAAGCAGCCCACAGCTCACTCCCCCACACCGCAGGGGTTAGAACCCACCCTCCAGAAGGGAGAAGGCACGTATGTGCCACCAGCCCAGGGCACAGGCCCCATGGAGGGGGGAGGGGGGGGGCTCTGGCACCCTCTCTCCTCAAAGGCTGGGGAAAGACACGGACAGGGAAGCGGGCCCCTAGTCCTGTCAACACGCTCCAGCCTCCCAGCCTGACTCCTTACTCCTCACATGTGGCTCCAAAGACGCAGCACCCTTGCCGCCAGAAGTCTGTGAGACCCTCAGGCCCTCTGGCTGCCCCGCTCCCAGACCCATTGCTCAGCATCTGCTTCTTAGCACCATCCCCAGACCCCTGTGTGCACCTTCTAGCCTGAGACGCCCCCCTCCACCCAGAACTCGGTGTTGCCACCGTCTCTCTTGAAAAAGACGCGACCACAGGCTCTGAAGCCACGCTGGGGATGCGGGACCCAAGCCCCGCCTCAGCTCCCCCGGCTCCCTCTCTCTGAGCCTGCCGCCCACACCAGCACTGGGGGTGGGGGTCCCCAAGCAGGCTCGAAGCATTCTCCGGCCACACCTGGTCACCGGAAGTGACTCTGAAGGGGAAGAAGGAGCCCTTGGACGCTGCTGCGAGGCCCCTGCCCACAGTACGTGGCCCCGGGGCCCTGCCTGCCGAGCCGCTGGTGGCTTCCTCCGGGCCCGGCTCTTCCATGAGTCCCTGCCTGGGGGGTCAGGACTCAGGAGAGACCAAGTGATAGAGGGGTCTCGGAGATGCCGGAGAGCCAGGGGCAGGAACCCAGAGGCGGCGCGGGGCCTCTTCCCTCTCCAGTGATCCTGGCTGAGAGCTGTTCCATCCTGCCTCTGCCCTCCCAGCACACAAACAGAAAGAAGTTTGCCACTGGCCTGGCACCGCAGAGCCACCGGGCTCACTCGAGCCCTGACCCACCCAGGCGCCCCTCCTCCTCCAGTGCCCACTAGAGCCTGGAGCACGGCCCAGGACCTCGCAGGGAGCCGGCCGCAGGGAGGCTTCTCTGTCCCGTGACCGCAGCCTGCACAGCCCAGCCAAGGGCAGAGGCACGTGGGGTCTCGGGTGACCAGAGGACCGGACAGCCACACCTGGACGCCTGGGAATCAGTAGCCCCTCCCCCGAAGGATTTTGGAGTCGGGGTAACTCTTCCCCCATCATTTCTGCCCACCTCTAACCTCCCAGAAAATCTTCCCTGAAGCTGCGTACCACTGGCACTCCACCCCCTACCCCAAAACCCACGCAAACAGTTTCTCCTCCGCCCCAGTCCGTGGTGTGTGGCCAGGCGGTCCCAAAGACGCGGGGACCGAGGGGTTAGACAGGGAGCAAAGCACGCAGGAGCCCCACCCCCGGGAAACCCGGGCCCCGCGCTCCTCGCCTCGCCCAGATGGGCACCAGGACTGGTGCGGAGCGGAGCCGCGCACACGACTTCGGATCCACGGGAGGCAAACCCGCGGCAGGGACGCCGGGGCCCGCGCGGCCAGGCAGTCCTGCCCCATCCCGTCTCCGGCTTAATCCTCGCTCCGAAATAGCCCCGGGTAATCCCAGGGCCGAGAGGGCGGGTATTAACCCGGAGCCGCGAAGGAAGAGACGAAGGCGTCCCGAGGGAGGAGGGCTCCGCGCGTGCTGGGCTGGAGGCAGCAGAGTCCCTCCCCGAGGGAAGCTACCCGCGAGGGACCCAGGCCCGTTCGAGGGCGGGATCTGCGCCTGCTGCGCCCCCGCGCTCCGGGTCTGGGGTCTCCGGGTCAGCGGTTCCGGACTCGCCACCCAAAGCCCCGGGAGCGCCCGGACAGCCCTCTGTGGCGAGACCATCCCGCATGCGAGCTCCCGGGTCGCTGGAACCCGAGTCCCGAGCCGGCCGTCCGCGGAGAGCCGGGCGCGCGGGAGCGCCGGACAGCGCCCCGAAGCCCCTTTCCCCGGGAGCTCAGTCCCGCAGAGACCGCTTCCCGGGGCGGGCCGCGACCCCGCCGGGGTTACCCCGAGGTGCCCCCCGGCCGGGCACCCTCCACGCCGAGCCCTGAGGGGCGCGGGGGGCCCCCAAGAAGTTCGCGCGCCCCCGACACGCCCGCCGCCCCCGGGCCCCACTCACTTGTCGCGGTGGCCGCCGAGCTCCGGGGTGGCGCCGAGCGGCTGCGGGCTGGGGCCGGGGTCGGGGCGGAGGGCGCACGCGGCCAGGTGCCG
>SJYB01004649.1:151648-162229 GCA_006408585.1 Antidorcas marsupialis | reverse complement strand
GCGGGAGGCGGCGGCGGCGGCGGAGGGAGGGCGCCGCCTGCCGGCCCCGCGCCCCGCGCCCGCGCCCGCCGCCGCCTTGGTCGCTCTGAGATGCTGATCTCACCAACAAATTCGGCAAAACAGACGTTCCTACAGATTATCAGCCGACGACTGGGCTGTGAATAGCAAAATAAGGCACTCAGAAGCTCTCTGGCATTTTTTTCCCAAGTGTGATAATAAACGCGGGGCTCGTTCTGTTGCCCAAGCAGGACAAGTTTCCCAGGCCGTCCGTTGTCCTAGACGGTTCTAGGTGCCCGGCGGCTCCGAGGCCTCCACGATGCGGCTGTGGACCAAGTCCCAAGGCCCGGGCAGGGACCTTCCCTCGCACCCCGGGTCTGGTGCGCCGGGCCTGCGGTCCCAAGACCCGCCTCCAAGGTGGCCCTGAGCCTTTCAGCAGTGCCTTTCGTCTCTGAGCCTCAGGTTGCCCAGAGAGAATATTTTCTATTTCTTGACTTTTAATAACCTTTTATCCTTTTCATTCTCTAAATTTCCTTAGGACTAACCTTGTTCTTTTCCTGCCTTCTTGGAGAGCTTAGTTCTTTCCACCGTTTGTTTTCTGGCAAATGTTATAAATTTGCCTCTGGCTGAAGCTTTAGCTACATCTCGTGAGTTTCTAAAACCTTGTAATAATGTACATTTTGATGGTGTAGTGTCTCTTTGTTAAGGCTGGCGTCACACTGGCTTTGATAAAACTTGGTATCCCACACCCATGATTGTTGATACCCCTTTTACCTCAAGGAGATGATGGACCCCACCTAGAGAGACCCCTGACCCTCCAGGGCCCTGAGGCCTCCTTGGGTGGCCCCTGGGCATGGCCTGTGAAAGAAAGAACGCAGGGGGAGCTGTTTCGAGGTCCTCAAACACAGTGCTTTTCCTAGGCTACTTATGATGTTGTAGAAATTAATACTGTTTTTATAAATCCTGTAATTATTTTCTCTAGGGCAAATGACATCCTGCTTGTGTGTGTAAAATGTGTTTATCGTTTCAGTTTATATTTTGAAAATATACCAACCTCTTTGCAAGCCGGTTCTAATATTTCCTCCCTTTATAGAGATACCAGGAGCTTTCCCAAAAGGGATATGACCTTAGCATCTAGTGAATTATTTGGGAGACCTGACCCTCAGGCCACACATATGGGGGTCTCTGCCAGTTTGGGAATGAAGGAAACTCAGGTGTAAATCCTGGGGCACTTGAGTGAGGAGTGGGGGTGAGGCGCAGCTTCCCCCATCCCCCCACCCAAATGCCATGTGCCTGTCCCCACCCCACCCCAGCACCCNGGAGCGGGCATCAGGCCCGCAGAGAAGGGAGGCGAGAAGAGCAGCGGGGCAGGCTGACGGACCAGCCCGGGCTGCTGGAGCATCGCCCCACTTGGGGTGGGAGGAGCCGAGGCGGCTCAGGTGCTCTGAGCTGGGCAGGAGCATGGAGCGGCTGGCACTGCCCTTCAGGACTGCGCTGCACCGTGCTGGTTAAATCAGGCTGCAGCTGGCAGAGGAACCGGCCCGCGGGGCCGCCCAGCACCCCCACCCCTGCTGGGGCCTCTGCGGCTCTGTCTCCCGCCTGCCGAGAGCAGGGAGGCCCCGGGGTGGCAGCTGTGCTCCCTGGGGACGCGGCTGCGGTGGGCAGGCGGGCAGGCAGGGCCCCGGCCTTGGGTCTCTCCCTTCCTGGACCTCCAGGCTTTTGGAGCTGGTGCCTCTGATCAGAGTCAAGGGGGACGCTGAGGCCCAGGGAGGGGAAGGGCCTGGCTGGACAGTCAGGACTGGAAGTCAGGGGGAGCCTGGCTAAAGGGCCAAGGGGCAGAGGTGAGGTGAGGGCACATGTTTCCCCCAAACACATCCCGTCCACTCTCCTTGGGCGGAGCAGTTATCCTGCCAACTGTCACCAAGGGGACTCAACGCTCACACACACAGTGACCCCCAGAGTACCCCTCCGAGCAGCCATTGGCCACGACACGCCCACTCAGGCACCTGCCAGACGGGGGGCAGACTCCCCACCACACACAGCGGGGCTCACAGCTCTGCGTACCCCCTCAGAGCATCTCCATAAAACTCACTCCCCCCAGGTTTCCAAGGTGACATCTGTGGTCTTTCATCCTTGGTTTAAAGGTATACTCTTATGAGTAGGACATAGAGCATATTAAACACTTTACAGGTTGAAATACAATGAGGATTGACCCATAATTAGAATATTTTATACCATGACTTGATATAATAGCTTTTAACTGTCATATGAGATAACCTACTCGGAATCTGAAATTATGTGAAAATGTACTGAAGGTGGGCTTTATCCAATTTGTCACTCAAAAAGTGAGAAACTTAAAAAATGTAAGAGGCCAGTTAGACTGGGAAGAATTAACTTTAGAAGTTAATTAACTGACTTCTCTCCAGGTGTCCTGAACCCAGCCATGCATGCCCCTGGGGAACGCCACAGGCCTGGGGGACACAGAAGGCCTTGTTTGAATGCACTGACCCATCACCCCAAATCAGCACTTCCCTGCACCCCCTAGTTTGGGAGCCAAGAGCTTTTTATACCCAGAACAATAGGCCATAACTCGTCCCCGATGGGTGAGGATATGAACCCAGGCCCCAGTGCGTTCCTTCTCACTGCTCACTGCTGCCCCTCGAGGAGGCTGGGAGTTTCTGATACACCTGGTCACCCAGCCATGTCCGATCCTTTGGACCCTTTGGATTATAGCCCGCCAGCTTCCTCTGTCCATGGAATTCTCCGGGCAAGAGCAGTGGAGTGGGTTGCCATTTCCTATTCCAAAAGCAGCTTCTGACCTGCGGCTCACACTAGCCCCTCTGACGATGTCCCACGCCTGGCTCTGACTCCCCTCCTCCTAGGAGCCTCCTCCAGTCCAGCCGCGTCCCTCCACTGAGGCTGCCGCATGCCCCACCCATAGGAGCAGCTCTGAGCCTTGCCGGGTCTCCCCCTGCCCCACCAGAGAGAAGCCTTGTCTGACTCATCCCTCCAGCTCCCACCCTGCCAGCTCCTGGGGGGAGCGGGGCGTTGACAAAGGCCGCCAGCATCTCCTGGAGGTGGTGACATCACCTCACCCCTCCTGGCTCAGGGAGCAAAATTGCTGGCTCGACAGCCGACAGGAGTCTGCCTCCAGCTTGCGCGCCTTGACCATTTTCCTTTGCTTTAGACCGTGAGCTCCCGTTCCTCCCCCACAGGGGGGCGAATGTCGTTTCAGTGGTTCCTGAAAGTAAAGTACTACATTTACACACACACCTTACCTCTGCCCATCAATGCCCCCCAACCTGGACCCAGTGGGCAGTAGGGGCAGGAAGCGGGGCCTACCCCTTCTGCATTTTAAGATGCTTCGGGTCCCAAACCTATACTCTTGAAAAAGAGGAAGAAGAAGAAAACAGACACTCCAGCACAGAAAACACCCTTTACCCAGTGCCTCTGTCTTTGTCAGCTGCCAAAGAAAAGCAGATCCTTCCACGTCTGGTTATGAGTGAGCTGAGACTGGTCCTTCCCTGCCTCGGAAATGAGCGTCTTGGGAGTACGTTAGTGGGCAAGATGGGACCCCTCGCTTCCGCTGATACCAGCTAACTGGCCGTGGCTGCTGGAATGCTGGACTGTAGGGAGTCCGAGGCAGAGTCCTGCCCGAGCAAGAGAGAGAGTTCTGGGAGTCATTCTAGCAATGTCTGCCAGGGACACAAGAAGGGGCTTGGGGGCACGCACGTGCCAAATGCTTACTGTTTATGAAGAAACTCAGCTGAAGGCTGGTGGCCTGAGAGCAGGTTTCTTTGGCCCCCACAAGTTGGTTTTTCTAAAAAATACATATAATTTTAAACTTTGTTACCAATATGTATAAACTGGAAGGTTTTACCTCCCCCGAGCTGGAATTTCAGAGTCTCTAGAAAACCAGAAGAACAGCCCCCCAGGGCTCTGCTGCCGCCTGGCAGGAGAGTCCAGTGGGGGAGGCCATCCAGCCTCAGCCCCGCACTCTCAGGGCCGCGTGCTGGGCTGTCCCGCCGTTTGTGAGCCTGCACCTGCCTGTGATTTGACTCCATCGGCCTGGTGAGCCGCAGCAGGGACTCAGGCGGGGAAGGTTTCACGGCCCCCAAGAGCGAGGGTGGGCTGCCTCCAACCCCCAGGGAGACGAGGCAAGAATGGCTCACAGTCACTGAGTGCCGCGGGCTTGCTCACTGCACGCTGGGGGTCTCACACAGCAGCTCACGGAAGCCACGCCGCACACCGTGGAGGAGGAGGCCGCGTGACTACTGCCGCTTTGCAGATGGGGAAACTGAGGCTCCGAGAGGTGACAGGGCCTCCTCAAGGTCATGGCCGCCTGCTGGTGAGTGGCAGAGGTGGGCGCTCTGCGCTGGCCAGGCTCCCCGGGCTGCTGCCCTTGGCCTTCCGACACCACCTGCTCTGTGAGAAGGACCCAGGGGCGCGCCATCATCACCCCGGGCGACGGTACCTGGGAACCACGGAGTGACAAGAAGCGGGCCGCCACCTTCCTGGCGCTCACAGTCGCCCCCATTTGCTTTCAGTAAATAGTCCCCAGGTGAAAGTGGTCACCTGACGAGTCTGCTAATGAAATCCTCCCCTCGGGAGTTAATGTGCGCCACATACATACAACATAAAACCCAAGGAGAGAACAGACGATCCCCAGACCCACGGTTCTGGCTTTGTTTTCTTCCCATCTCTCTCTCTAACTGAGATCGCTCACCTCATGTGATGTTAAAATTGGGGCTCCAGACGGGCTCCTCGAGAGAGAGTCGTGGGAGAAAGGCCCCCGCCATCCACCGATGAGTCCTTGTGTCCTGGGTGGCTACTCCGGGTGGAGGAGGAGCAACCTTGACCGTCAGGAGAAGGGCCTGGTGTTCTACCCAGGGGTGGCCCCCGCCAGTCCCTTCCTGTCTCTGGACCTCAGTTTTCCCGTCTGCACGATAAGGGAGTTGAACGATCAAGAAAAGGACAACCCGTGACTGTCTCTGTTAATGACCTTCGCTCTTGACCCCTCGTCTCACACCGTGAGTCTGCAGCCCCCAGGCCGAGGCAGTCTGTCCCCGAGCCTTGACTCTAGGTTCAGATTCACGACCCGCTTTGTTCAAGAGACGGGAGAGCAGCGGCTGGTGAGGCTGCCCCAGACCAGCCCCGGGGGGCCGTGTGTCCCCACCTCTCTTGCTCCTGGTCGTCGCCTGGCCCACTGGGGTGATAAGGTGAGAGGAGAAGCCCGAGGAGGAGAAAACCAGAGCTCCGGGGAGGAAGGCCCTGCGTGGCTAGCCTCCACGGCACCTGCCCGAGTGCCTGGTCGGGGCGCTGACACGGGGCGCACCTCCTGCTCCTGTCAAGGCCGCCAGGAAGCCCTGTCCAGCTCCAGGCAGAGCCCAGGAGAGAGCAGGCTGGAGGGGAGGGGTCCAAGGCTGCAGCCATGCCACTCAGACTCTGAGGCAAGTGGCAGAAGGCCGCCCCACAGGGCTCAGCCAGAGGGGAGTTCATGCCGCACTCTGTAGCAGTCACCCACTGCTGCAGTAACGCTGCCTGACAAAGCGTCCCCAGTGTCGGTGAGTGTGTAACCACCGTCACTCACGCCCAGGACCAGGCGGCTGGGCTGGGGACGCATGTCTCAGGTGCCCTGGGCCTCCTTGTGATTCTGTCAACAGCAGAAGCACACGGAGGGTGGCGGAAGCTGCTGAGGTCTCTTTAAGCCCAGGCTCTGAATGGACACATGGTCACCTTCACCCACACTCCGCTGGCCAAAGCAAGTCACGTGACCCGCACGGCGGTTGGGGGGGGGATGCATTCAGCCTCGGGGGAGGCACAGGGAGACGGAGGGCTGGGGTGAACGTGCAGCCCCTGTACCACCCGTTACCCTGGTGCAACCACGGGCTGGCGGGTAGGGAGGCAGCCAGGGGTTAGGAAGGCTGCTCTGCAGATGGGGGAACACGAGCCCCCTCCCACTGCAGATGGGGGCCCGCACCTCGGCCCCCTCATCTGTAAACCTGTGCCTTTCACCCACCTGNGGGCTCAGCCAGAGGGGAGTTCATGCCACGCTCTGTAGCAGTCACCCACTGCTGCAGTAATGCTGCCTGACAAAGCGTCCCCAGTGTCGGTGAGTGTGTAACCACCGTCACTCACGCCCAGGACCAGGCGGCTGGGCTGGGGACACATGTCTCAGGTGCCCTGGGCCTCCTTGTGATTCTGTCAACGGCAGAAGCACACGGAGGGTGGCGGAAGCTGCTGAGGCCTCTTTAAGCCCAGGCTCTGAATGGACACATGGTCACCTCCACCCACACTCCGCTGGCCAAAGCAAGTCACGTGACCCGCACGGCGGTTGGGGGGGGGATGCATTCAGCCTCGGGGGAGGCACAGGGAGACGGAGGGCTGGGGTGAACGTGCAGCCCCTGTACCACCCGTTACCCTGGTGCAACCACGGGCTGGCGGGTAGGGAGGCAGCCAGGGGTTAGGAAGGCTGCTCTGCAGATGGGGGAACACGAGCCCCCTCCCACTGCAGATGGGGGCCCGCACCTCGGCCCCCTCATCTGTAAACCTGTGCCTTTCACCCACCTGGACGCCCAGGCTGTGGTCTGTCTCAGAGC
Organism: Antidorcas marsupialis; assembly: GCA_006408585.1. Taxonomy (NCBI): domain Eukaryota; kingdom Metazoa; phylum Chordata; class Mammalia; order Artiodactyla; family Bovidae; genus Antidorcas; species Antidorcas marsupialis. The sequence goes on along the minus strand of SJYB01004649.1, from coordinate 155,633 downwards.
TGGTGTCTCAGACCTTGAGATGTAACATGTCCAATACGGTCCCCTCCCCGCCCCCAACACACACAGACACAGAGAAACAGGAGGAGACAGAGAGAAACAGTTATTTTTTTGGCCAAACTTAGGAATTCTAGAGCAGGGGGGAAAAAAAACCCTATATGCAATACTATATTTTTAGCACGAAATGGAGGTGAAAGCATTTTTTTGGCACCCTTGAGAGAGTGAAAGTTGCTTGGTTAGCTCGGGAACAGAAAATGGAGGCAAGTCACCAGGTTTTGTCAATACTCTCGCCTCCGCCCGGGTCTGGCTGTTTCCAGTAGCACGTGCTTTAAGACGACAGTGACACCCGGGGAGAAGAAAGCCCAGACCTCTCAGCCGTGGGCCTGGGTGTCCGTCCAGCTCTGTCAGGGCTCAGAGTGCCTGAGATGAGCAGAGAAGGACGCAGGATTAGTGAGGAGACCAGCTGGGCAGACCCTGACGCCTTTCCATTTTCTTCTGGAGGAAGCTGAGGGGGTCGACACGCCGACCCCCAGACAGCCCTGAAGGACCACCAATCACTCGTGGCCCTCGCCTCCAGGGGCTGGGAAGGGCCGTGGACGCCGACTCTGGCCGACAGGTAAGGTGGGAGCTGTTTGCTGAGGAGCCTTCCAGAAGAGACGCCTTCAGTCCTTAGAAAGAGACAGGGAGAGTTTGTCTCTGCGCTTCTTCTGGACGCTGCCATGTCCAGTTGTGATGTGACACCTGGATCCTGGCAGCCCTCTTGCGCCACTGAGGGGCGTGCCTGAGGGCTGTGCTGACGTGTGTTGAGTGCTGCATGCCAGGCAGGCCCTGTGCTGGGCATGTGTGCATATGGGTGTGTTAGTCACTCAACTGTGTCCAACTCTTTGCCCACCACCCTCCTCTGTCCATGGGATTCTCCTGCAATCTCTCTAGAGGAGATTCTCCATTCTCCTCTGTCCTGGGTCTCCCACACGGCAGGCACCTTCTTTACCGTGTGAGCCACCAGGGGCATATGGTATCATTACATGCTTTCTCGGTGTTCCTGTGGACCAGACTCCGGAGACACACCAGGTCTGTTCCCATCCTCGAGGCTGGACCAGCCAGGGTGGGGCATTGGGTTAATGGTGGTCACAGAGACCCCTCAGAGGGGAGGGAGGCCTGGGTCTGCAGCCAGAGAAGAGAGGCCCATAGAACAGACCCGCTCCCCGTATTCACACAACGGGAAGTGGCAACACTAGGCCTGGGCTCAGCTCCGGGCAGGACGCGTGGGACTCCGGCAATAACCACACTCGTGTTAAGAAATTAAATCGAGCTTTATTAAATAAACCAAGTAGAAATGTGCCTATTTACATCCAAGTTGTCAGTTTGAGCTCAAGTAATATGCCAAGGCACAATTCTTCCTGTCTCTAGCTTTAAAAAAATAAATTGCATGGTCCAGCCCCAAAGGACTGAGGCAGATTCAGGCATATGGCTCAGGGTCAAAGCTGGAGGTCCACGCGCACCAGGCTCTGGGGCTTTCTGGGGGTGGAGCGGCTCCCCGGCCACGGGAGAGCTGCGTCCTGGAGGTCTCAGCTGCCACATGGGTGAGGGCCGGGCAGGAGGCCGTTTTCCAAGCTGCCTCCTCTCTGGCCCGTCTGGGGAGCTGCCTTGAGGGAGCCCGTCCTGCAGGGCTCAGGAGGCTCAGATTGGCGAGGTGCTTCGTACAGAAGGAGGGGCGAGAACGCAGCCTGTGCGTGGGCAGAGGTCTGAGCACACAAGTGGCGCCTGGCTCCAGGTCAAGGCTGCCTCCCTGATTTGACTCTGAAGCCCCTGTGCTGATAGTGAAGCTGGGACAGGCAGAACGGGCTGTCCCCCGGGGCAGAGGCCAAGTTCACCGCTGGGGAAAACAAAGAACCACAGAGGAGACGGTCCCTTCACAATGGCCCTCGGTGGGGGTGGGAGGCAAGGCTCCCAGCTCCAGGAGTTTCAGGAGCCCCGGAGGCTGATCTTGGTGCCCTGGCCCAGCCCAGAGGCTCCTCGTGTAGCCCTGGGGTGGCCCAGGCCACTCGCGTCCATTCACTCTAATCATTTCCCAGCAGGAGCCGGACGGGGGAAATGTCGGGTTTCCAGAGAGAAAAGAACTCACACAAATACAAAACATCACTGACGAAGTCCTTTCCCTGAGAACACCGCTGTCACAGCATCTACAGAGCCCTGGTCCAAAGACGGCCGCCTGCTCCAAGTCCTGAGAACGGTGTGATTCCAGAGACCCCAAAATGACAAAGCTGCGTGTGCTTCAGGAAACCCCAAACAGGCCGCGGAGGAGCCAGAGTCTTCGCCTCTGCAAGGCTCAGTAAAACAAAACAATGAAAGCCAAAAAAAACCCCAAAAAACACAAAACTCCAAACAACAAACTTAAATTCCTACACGTAGGACTGAGCTCGTGGCCACAGCCTAGACTCCAGCTCCAGGCAGGGGGCGGCGGTGATGGTGGCAATGGCGGCTGGGCCGGGGCTCGCTCCAGGCTGGACCCGGCAGGCCTGTCCCCGGGGCGGTGGGGGCCCAGGGTCTCGGCCTGCTGCCTAGTGGGACGGGTACGATGGGCTCCATAGCCCCGAGGCGGGGCTGGTTCGGCGGGCAGGAGGGAGTGCGTTGAAAGGTGTTGGCCATGAGGCAGCAAAATCTAGGCGGGAAGAGAGACGCGGTCAGCCCAAGAGAGACCTTGACACCCCCGGACCCCACAGGCCTGCGCCAGACTGTGGTCAGGAAGTGGCCCAGGCTCCTGGGCCAGTAGGTGGGGCCCACAGGGGCCTGCCGAGCTGCACAGACAGAGGCCTGGGCCACAGCCTGACCTCCCAGAGCGCACAGCCTGCCGGGCAGAGACTCAGGATCCCAGGACCACGTCCCATCCCGGGCGCACTCGGGGAAAGGGGCCTGTCTACCTGGGCAGTGAAAGCTGTAAAAAGACTCCAACATGTGTGGGTGGAAGGGTCTGGAGTGCTCAGGAGGCAAGGTGAAGCCCCCGGCATGGCTCCCGCAAAACAGGGAGGCGTGTGCTGGGGAATGCGGGATGCCAGGCGAGCGCCCACTGCAGGACAGCTGACCGACAGGACCACAGACAGTCAACAACAGGACGACTCTGGGATCAGAGCCCACAGAGGGGAGCGAGCTGCTGAGCAGGCCGCGGCCTCCCCTGGGCGTCACAGGCCTGAGAGCCAGCCTGGACAAGGGCTGTGATCCTGGGGTCCACGACACGTGGACGGTCTTGCCACCCAGCAACATGCATCTGTACAGAAAGCTGTGTCCTCTTCCAAGAAACTCACAGGCCCCTCGAACCCCGGCCAGGGCCCCGTGTAGGTCAGCAGACACCCCCTCAAGGATTCTTTGTGTAGAGGAGGGAACCCTTGGAAGGGAATCGGGAGACACAGGGCCGCCATGTAGAGTGGCGCGGGCTGCACACTGCACAGCCCCAGGGGACGCCCTCGCGGGGTCACCAGGGCCTCGGGACCGCAGAGACGGCTGGATTACCAAGAGGAGCGAGTCATGTGATTCTTCTCTGAGCAGCATCTCCTCCGGACCGCCCAAACCCTCACCCCTGAGTCAGCCCATCCGCCCCCCGCTGAGAGCCCTAGGAAGCAGTGCCAGTGGGTGGGGACCAGTTGCCGGAGCACACTGGCAGACCCAGGGTCCTTGGCCCCAGCCCCTCCACCTTGCCTGTCTGCCCCAGGGAAAGCTCTCCTTGCCTAGGACCGACGTCCACCAGCTCCCGTTCCCCCGCCAGCACCCGGACCTGCCCTCTGGGGCTCACAGCCCAGCTGCAACTCACGCCCGGGGCCGGGCCTCGTGAGACCCGGGGTCCCCCCACCCTCGGACCGCTCCGCGGGGCGGCTACTCACAGTGAGGGCTGTGCTGAGGGCTGGCTCTCGGGGAGACAGCTGGCGTGGCGGGGGGCTCCCGAGGCGCGCAGACCGCGTGGTAGGCTGAGGGAGGCACGAGCGGCTATTAGAGG
>SJYB01004649.1:98877-110676 GCA_006408585.1 Antidorcas marsupialis | reverse complement strand
TGCCCTCCCCCGACCCCCGACCCCACGAGAACTCACATCAACGTGACGATCTGGGAGGCTGCCCGGAGTTTCAGGTCCATGAAGGCCAAGTACTTGGCCAGGAAAGGCTTCTTGTGGAAGTCCAGCACGCGAACATACGCCTTGACCGTCTTCCCGATCTCCACCTACATCGTGGGGGACAGAGACTCCGGGATGGCCTTCGGATGACCAATGCCGCCACCTGTGGTGCCCACAGCTCTCTGCAAAAGCATTCCCAAGCTCACACCCAGAGGCCCACGATGACCTCCAGACCATCAGCCTACCAACAAGCGGAACTGCTTACATGCTTTCCGTGTTCAGGGGGCCTCGAGGGGATACTCAGGGGCTTTGCCCAAAGCATAAATGTGATAAAAAGGTCACATCCCACTCTGAGACAACTAACATCTGGGAGAAGGATAAATGAGGATGGGATTAACAGATACACATGACTGCATATGAAGCAGATAAACAACAAGGATCTCTCAACAGCACAGGGACTGTCTTCAGAATCTTAAAATAACCTGTAATGAAACGGATATACACGGGCTTCCCTGGCAGCTCAGCTGGTAAAGAATCTGCCTGCAATGCAGGAGACCCCGGTATGATTCCTCAGTTGGGAAAGTCCCCTAGAAAAACTACCCACTCCAGTATTCTGGGGCCTCCCTGGTGGCTCAGACAGTAAAGAATCGCCTGCAATGTGGGAGACCTGGGTTTGATCCCTGGATTCAATCCCTGGGTTGGAACCCTGGGTCGGAAAGATCCCCTGGAAGAGGGCATGGCAACCCACTCCAGTACTCTTGCCTGGAGAATTTCATGGACAGAGGAGCCTGGCAGGTTACAGTCCAGGGGGTCACAAAGAGGAGGACACAACTGAGGCGATTAAGAAGTTATGACCAATCTAGACAGCATATTAAAAAGCAAAGACATTACTTTGCCAACAAAGGTCCATCTAGTCAAGGCTGTGCTTTTTCCAGTGGTCAAGTATGGATGTGAGAGTTGGACCATACAGAAAGCTGAGTGACGAGGAATCGATGCTTCTGAACTGTGGTGTTGGAGTAGATTCCTGCAAGTCCCTTGGACTGCAAGAAGATCCAACCAGTCCATCCTAAAGGAAATCAGTCCTGAATGTTCATTGGAAGGACTGATGCTGAAGCTGAAACTCCAATACTTTGTCTACCTGATGCGAAGAGCTGACTCATTGGAAAAGACCCTGATGCTGGGAAAGATTGAAGGCAGGAGAAGGGGATGACAGAGGATGAGATGGTTGGACGGCATCACCGACTCAATGGACATGGGTGTGAGTAAACTCTGGGAGTTGGCGATGGGCAGGGAGGCCTGGTGAGCTGCAGTTCACGGGGTCACAAAGAGTTGGACACGACTGAGCGACTGAACTGAGCTGAAGCGGCCAAGCACAGCAAATGTGTCTATGCTGCTGCTGCTGCTGCTGAGCTGCTTCAGGTGTGTCCAGCTCTGTGCGACCCCACAGACGGCAGCCCTCCAGGCTCCCCCGTCCCTGGGACTCTCCAGGCAAGAACACCGGAGTGGGTTGCCATTTCCTTCTCCAATGTACGAAAGTGAAAAGTGAAAGTGAAGTCGCTCAGTCGTGTCTGACTCTTTGCGACCCCATGGACTGCAGCCCACCAGGCTCCTCCATCCCTGGGATTCTCCAGGCAGGAGCACTGGAGTGGGGCGCCATATGTATGTCTATAAATAAATACAAACCTGAATCACTTTGCTGAACACCTGAAACCAACACAGCACTGCAAATCGACTCTACTTCAGTTAAAAAAAGAACTAAGGACCTAGTTAGAGAGCTAATCCACAGCTTCAGATAGCAACAGGCGCGCGTGCACACACACACACGGAAGTCGCTCAGTTGTGTCCGACTCTTTGTGACCCCGCGGATTGTAGCCCACCAGGCTCCTCGGTCCATGGGATTTTCCAGGCTTGAACACTGGAGTGGGTTGCCATTTCCTTCTCCAGGAAGGCATACAGTGGGGGTTTAATAAGTGCTCAGCAGTTCACACCTGGCAGCACATATTGCACACGGTGAAAACTGGGAAACACGAGTCAGAGGTGCTCATGAAAGAACACCAGTCTAGAAGCAACGCACCAGCAGAGGCGAGAGCAGAGAAGGCATATCCGAGGCTGGGAGGAAAGCGACTCTGAAGGAGTCTAAGCCGTGTGAATGCCCCCTGTAATGACCACCCCTTCTCTCCCTCAGGAAGACAGGACTCTGGCGGCATTCCTCTGGAAACCGCTGCAGTCACCTCGTGCATTTGAGTTACATAAAATCCCCCTTCACATTAAAGAAACGCCTAGATCTATTATGCACTCATCTTGCAGAAGCGCTTGGCATTAGTACGCATCGTTCATCTGCCACTGAATTTCTGAGAATCCAAAAAGTAAAGACGGGGGAGAGAACTCATGGTCTGGCTGGTCGGTCACCTGCAGCAGCCAGAGAGTAGGAATCCCCAGGCCGGGGCTAACGTGACGACAGCTTCCAGGGGGATTTACAGCCAGTGTCGACCGAGATGAAGATGGACGCCCCCAGAGGCCGCCCTGCGCTGAGCCCAGGATGCCAGGTGAGAGGGTGCTGCAAGGGGTGGGGAGATGCGAGGACAGCACCCCCCACAGCCCCACCGTGCTCCCAGCTCCTGTGCAGCTAAAGAGGGAGTGTACGGGGAGGTTGGCACTGACCTTGTCCACCACGCGGATGTACAGCTCCTGAATGTCTGAGACGTGGACGTCGGCCTTCGCGGGGGCGGGGAAAGCTAAGCACAGGTCGTGGACCATGATGGTGGAGGTGCCGGGCAGCAGAGGGCGCACCTGCCGGGCGGGGGCGGGGCGCGGTCACAGAGGCTTGCTCAGGAAGCCCGAACCCAAAGCCAGCCCTGCCCACCCCTCGCCGTGAGCCCCCACTGCCAGCCGGGCGACGGGCTTGTTAGTGCTGGAATAGATTTCAAGGAGCATTTATTGCAACCTGGCACAAATTACAGAGAAGAAATGGGGGGGGCTGGTCAGAGCTCGGCGGAGAGGATTCACACCCAGGATCCCATATCGCTTGTCCAGGCCAGCTGCTGCAGCCTCCCTCAGAGCCGAGCATCCTCTGGGGTCCCTCTGATGCTGGCAGGGAGTGAGGCGGCTGCTTTCCACACGAAGCCCTCACTGGGGAGTTCCAATTTGGACCCACAGACTCTCAGAACCTGGGAAAGGCCCCAGAGGCACCCCCGTCCTCACCGTGAGCTCCTCGAATCTCACCCGTCTCCACGTTCCTCTCCACCTCCATTGTGCTTGAGGTGGCTCAGAGGCTAAAGCACCTGCCTCCAATGCGGGAGACCCGGGTGCCATCCCTGGGTTGGGAAGATCCTCTGGAGAAGGAAATGGCACCCCACTCCAGTATTCTTGCCTGGAGAATCCCATGGACAGAGGAGCCTGGCAGGCTGCAGTCCACGGGGTGGCAGAGAGTCAGATGCGACCAAGCGGCTCACTTTGACACACCCTCCCTATATCTGACGTGGAGCCTGTGTAAAGTGTTCAGAGTGAATGGACTCATCTGCGCTCCTGTCTCCCAAGCTTTCCTCGCCAAAGACCCTCTTTACAGATACTCTTGCCAAAGACCTTCTTCTCTCTCTACTTCCTTCCAGGGACCCCACTTTCAGAGCCCCTCCCCAGACAGCCTGCCTCATCACCACTCTCTCACGCAGCAGATGGACTTGTGGCCTGTTGCGCTGCTTAGACGTGCATCTCCGCCGGGTGGTCTGCGGCTGGGCGGGTGGAGGCGCGGCGCAGAGCCAGTGGGGGGTCTGTGCCTCCCACTTCTGTGTGGCCCGGCTCTGCCGCCTGCAGTCTGCGGCCTATATTCACCGGGAGTAGGGGTGGGTACAGTGAACGCTTCCGTGTTGGCAAAGCTACAGTTTTAATATCAAGAACATGTGGGGGGAAAGAAATGCCAAGAGACAACCAAATAGGTTAAAAGCCTTCAAAGGCTACCCAGAGTTTTATGTTGTATGAGAACCTGGCATATCTGGCCCCTGCCGGGGGCTCTGATGTCACCGTAAACTGCGTTCCCCCACGGCCGTCACCCTCTGAACAGCTGGCGCCCGCCTGCCCCTCGAGGCTGCACGATCCACCCCTGAAATCTGGGCTCTTCCTCCCCGGCGTCCGCCTGCTGGTTCCCTCTGAGCCTCAGCCCCGTCCGAAGGTCCCTCTCTGGCAAGTCTCCCCCGGCCCAGGTGGGACCCTTCGCCCCCTGCTCCCTTCTCCTGGGGCAGCTCTGCCGCTCCCACCTGGCCAGCAGGCAGACCTCCTGTGAACCGCCCCAAGGCTGCGGTGGCACCTACCGCCACCTCGGGGCTGAGCCTCGAGTGTGGCCTAGCCCCGCAGCGTGTATGTACACTGAGATCCAGGGGCACCGCAGCAAGGCGCTGGTTAACCTACGGAGACCTACGCTTCCACCAGCTCGGCTTTGGTCCTGCCTTCATCGAGACCAGAATTCAGAAAGAAGCCTGCAAACCCCAGGGGCCCTCATCTATCTGGGAAGCGCTGACTCTAGTCCCCGGCATTCCCACCCCAGTGCACGCACAAGGAGACAGGCCCACCCAGGGCAGGGGCCCAGCCTCAAAGGGGCGGCGCTGGGGAGGGGGCACAGCGCCCCAGCCGTCACCTCAGGCCGCCTTCTGCCACACTTGGCCACGCCCGAGAGCCGGTCGCCGTCAGCAGCCAGAAGGGAGCTGTCGGGCAGGGGGCTGGGCCGGACAGAGCGGGCTGACTGTGCCTGCAGCGCTGGGCTCAGGGGCTCAGGGGCTCAGGCCCAGGTGAAGATGCTCAGGGCACTTCACGTAAGGACCAGGTCACTCAGTGACAATCCCAGAGCAGAAACCCCGCCGGCACCCCGAACAACAACCGAGCCAGCCTGGCATCAAATACCCTGAAGATGGGGGTCAGAGGCACGGGTCTCCAGTTCTGTGGTGGACGATTCACCTGGCTGATTACATGTCCCCCAAAAAGAACCCACTTAAAAATCCCAGGAAGACGCAAGGGGTCCGACCTGATCCCCCTGCAAATGTCACCGCTGTCGGGAGCAGCCCGTCACTCAGGAGGCAGAGAAATGATGCCTCGCTGCACCCACGGGGAGAGACGCACGAGGCAGGGGTGGGTGTGCAGGGGAGGCGTTTTTGTCTCTCCTTCAAAAGAGCCATTTTGCACGTTTTAAACAAAGATCTAACTGACGTTGAGGAAATTGGTTTCTCTCTCACTTGATTTCCCAGCAGCTGGACATCCAGGCACCTCCCTGGTGACAGGATGGAGGACGGCAGCCCACAGGGAGGCCACACAGCCCACAGGGCCGCCCACACATCAGCCCCGCCAGCTCACCCGACGGTGAACGGTGCCCCACGGGTGAACCTGCCCGCCACTCGAGACAAACTGCTCTGGAGGAGGCGAGGGGGCAGGCTGGCGGGTGGCATGGAGTGGGGTGGGGGGTCCTGTCCCCACCCTCAGTGTGCAAGCGTCACCAGCTGCTTCTCCAGGCTCCAGACTCACTTGCCTCTTGAGGGACGTGCAGGGGGCCGCGTGTGCAGCAGGGGAGGGGAGCGAACCCACCCCCAGAACCAGTTCTCCTTCCTCGGGGGTGACACTGCCCCCGAGAGCCCCGAGGAAGCCCCGTCATCTCTCTGGAGCTGGAGACACGTCACTGCTCACTAAGACGCTGCCGTGGGGCCAGGGGCAGCTCCGCTCGGGACGTCTGCCCGCACCCGCAGGCCCTGAGGTGCCAATGCGTCCTCACAGCTCCACGCTCCCCAGGCCCGTCACACGTCACGCTCGTCCCTTGACAAGCAGCATCTGCAGGCGAGCGAGGACCCCGTGGATGCCTCCGAACGTCACCAGTGCCATTGGTTTCTGTCTCCCGCGTGCGCCCAGCAACGTCTCATGGTGGCCAGGCCCAGCTGGAGGTGAGGGTTGTGCCCCCCACAGATACGTCCCCCTGGAGGCTGGTGGGGGGTGGGCAGGGTCACACTGAGGTGAGGAATGCCACCCGAGGGGCCCCGCCCAGCCCTGAGGCTTCCCACAGGGCCAGGCGGAGGANGACAAGCAGCATCTGCAGGCGAGCGAGGACCCCGTGGATGCCTCCGAACATCACCAGTGCCATTGGCTTCTGTCTCCCGCGTGCGCCCAGCAACGTCTCATGGTGGCCAGGCCCAGCTGGAGGTGAGGGTTGTGCCCCCCGCAGATACGTCCCCCTGGAGGCTGGTGGGGGGTGGGCAGGGTCACACTGAGGTGAGGAATGCCACCCGAGGGGCCCCGCCCAGCCCCGAGGCTTCCTACAGGGCCAGGCGGAGGACCGGTTCCTCTGCCCACTGTCCCCTCTCAGGAAAAAGGTGGGACACACCTGAGTTCATGCCACACAGCTGCCACCTACCACCCACCCCGTCTCAAGGAAGGAGCCCCAACCCCACCCCCAGCGCCGAAGTACCTCCTCAGAGGTACAGCTTCATGGGGACCAGCCCACAGCCCAGGACCCAGGAGAGGGGTCAGCTCCTAAGAGCAGGGCCCCTGGTTGACTGCTCCCTGCTGAGTCCCCAGAGCCTGGCCTGGGCTGGCGCATGATGGGAACCCGCCTTTGCAGAGTGACCGCTTGATGAAAGGCCTGAGTGCTAGGCTCCTTCCCACTATCCTTAGAATTACTACACGGCTTCTGCAAGGAGGGAGCCTGTGAAATGTAAAGAGATGATGAGAACAAAGAAACCCTGAATTTAAGTCAGGTAAACCCTCCCATGCGTAAGCCCGCTGAGAAGGAAGCAGAGGCGCCAGGCAGAGGGTCGGGGCTGTGTGAGCTTGTACACCCTGGGACCGTCGTGTGGGCACCATCGCCCCGCACAGCCCAGGTGCGCCCGCGCCAGGCCCCCACCCGGAGACGCGCGGAAGCCGACACACACCCACGAGCCATTCTTGCCTCTGAATGGGCCTGGATAGCGAAAGAAAGAAACATTTCCTCTGAGCTAATTGAGGAACTGCTGTGGGCTTCCTTGTCTCTGCGATTAAGGGAAATGAGAATGCTGCTAATTAGCAGCTGGGAGATGCTGCAGAAATGTGTAAATGTCCTTCAGAAGGAGCGCTCTGAGACGCCGCGAGGACCTGTCATCGGCTGTCAACACTCCGTGAAAAATCCCTCGTGCCCTTGGCGGAGGAGGCAAAGGAATCGGCGTCCGATGCATCTGGAGCCACAGGAGCGTCTGCGCAGGCCAAGGTCGGGGGAGGCCGAGGCCCCTCCGGGCACCTTCTGGGCAAGCACAGTCCTGGCAGGGCCTGCCTCGTCGGGCGCTGCTGGCATGCCCCGCACACGGCACTAGACGAGTCACAGGGCCGTGTCTGCGGCGGGAATCAGCCCCTCTCAGCAAGAGCCACGGGAGACGGGACGTGGGCGAAGGGCCCCCCCCGCGGGGAGAGCACTGCTCCAGCTCTGCTCCTCCGCCACCAAGTCGCGCCTGACTCTTGTGACCCCTCGGACTGCGGCACACCGGTGTCCCCGTCCCCCACCGTCTCTCGGGGTTGCCCAACTTCGTGGCCATTCATCGGCGATGCCATCCACCCATCTCATCCTCTGTCGCCCCCTTCTCCTCCTGCCTTCAGTCTTTCCCAGCTTCAGGGTTTTTTCCAGTGAGTCGGCGGGTCACGTCAAGCGGCCAGCACACTGGAGCTCCAGCCGTAGCTTTGGGCCTCCCAGTGAGCGTTCGGGGCTGATTTCCTTTAAGACTGGCTGGTTTGCAGCTCAAGGGACCCCTGCTGTGGCTATAGCTCGAGCTCTCTGGGGCCATCTATGAGCGGGGACATCGCACCTGCCTTGGCAGGGACAAGCCTAAAGTCTGCTGCCAACAGGGACCGTGCACCACAGGACGCCGCAGGACTGAGCAGGGGTTCGTGGTTCTGGGAAGCCTTGACTCTGATGCTGTAATCCCGTCTTGAGTCCTTCAGACAAGCATGCCAGCTTGAATGCCTCCCCGGACAGGGAGCCCAGTATCTGCAGCAGTAGCCTAGTCCATCAGAGACTCTTAGAGGCTCTTGTTCCTGGAGGAGAGGTCTCTCCCTGGCCCTTGGGCTGCCCTCAGGGCTCGCGCAAAATGTGTGGTGCGAGGTTAACTGAGTAAAAAGGAGTCCGAGTTTTGTTGGCACTGCACACATCTTTCTGAACTGGACACCTCCCTCTCTTCTAGATAACAGGGGAGTTATTTTTAATCTCCAGAGATAAAGCAAAACAAGGCATATTTCAAGCAGTTGGAATCATTTACAATTTGAGGTTTCCATTCAGTGGGAAGGATCTGATGCTGACCCCTCATTTACACGGAAGAGGAAAGGCCAGGAGATTATCCTTTCTTGGATGAAAGGAGTAACGATAAAAAAGGAGAAAGAAAAAAAATACAGGAATAACGATGCCTCGGGGGAGCTTCTTATGATCTCAGGCATCCAGCTGCCCCCAGACTCCCTCTAACAACACTCGCTCATCCACAGGAACCAAGGGACGGCTTTTTCTTGCTCTGATTTACGGCGATAAACCCAAGAGGCCCTGACATCCGTGACTCTGCCTCTGAGAAAAACAGGTTATGTTATGACATGCTTTCTCGTGCTCCACCTTCACCAAGGGGCTCCACAAGAGAGCTAGAGACCAAGGCTGCCCACTGGGGGAAGGCAAGAAAATGCTAGGAAGACAATGTAACAAGAAACCAATCCTCCTAGAAACTGGCATGCTACCAAAACTGACTCAAAAAGAAACAATCTGAACCAATAAGAGGCGGAGAGATTGAATTCCTGTAAAAAAACTAGCCATGAGGAAAGTCCGTGACTAACTGGGCTTCACCAAACAGTCAAGAGTACTTGTTACCAATTCCATACAGACTCTTCCAAAAATCAGAAGAGGGAACACGTCTAAGTCATTCCATGAGGCTGACATCCTGATACCAAACCAGACAAAGAGACCACCAAAAACCACAAACCAGTATCTCTCAGGAATATGAACATACACTCAATTAAATACCAGCAAACTGCATCTAGTGACACATAAAGAGAGTCACATATCATGATCAAGCAGCATTTATCCCAGAGCGCAAGGCTGGTTTAACATCTGAAAGCCAATTAATGTAATACATCATATCAACAGAAAAAAAAAAACCACTAGTATTTCAAGAAATACAGAAAAAATATTGGACAAAATCAATATGCAGGCCTTCTCTGGTGTCAGTGGTTAAGAGTCCATCTGCCAATACAGGAGACACGGGTTCGATCCCTGACTTGGGAAGATCCCACATGCCGAGGGGCAACGAAGCCCGGGCGCAGAGCTACTGAGCCTGTGCTCCACAGCCAGGAGGGCAGCTCCTGAGCCCACACGCCCCAGTGAAAGCCTGTGCTCCGGAGCCAGGAGGGCAGCTCCTGAGCCCACATGCCCGAGAGACTGTGCTCCGGAGCCAGGAGGGCAGCTCCTGAGCCCACACGCCCGAGAGCCTGTGCTCTGCAACAGGAGAAGCCCCTGCGAGGAGGGAGGAGCTCATGTACCGCAACCAGAGAGTAGTCCCCACTTGCTGCAACTAGAGAAAGCCCGAGTGCCCCAACAAAGACACAAATTTAAAAACCCAACACTCCCATGTGGGATTGTGTGCAGAAGAACAGGGAGGTGATTATTATGGTTTTTTTTTTTTTGAGGTGATAAAATACTCTAAAACTGACTTTGGTGATGTTGCATTTATCTATGAAAACACTAAAACCCACTGGTTTGTGACTTTAAGCTGGTGAATTGTATGGGATGTCAATTAACCTCAATAAAGCTGCTACCAGAAACACTAANAAGCCCCTGCGAGGAGGGAGGAGCTCATGTACCGCAACCAGAGAGTAGTCCCCACTTGCTGCAACTAGAGAAAGCCCGAGTGCCCCAACAAAGACACAAATTTAAAAACCCAACACTCCCATGTGGGATTGTGTGCAGAAGAACAGGGAGGTGATTATTATGGTTTTTTTTTTTTTGAGGTGATAAAATACTCTAAAACTGACTTTGGTGATGTTGCATTTATCTATGAAAACACTAAAACCCACTGGTTTGTGACTTTAAGCTGGTGAATTGTATGGGATGTCAATTAACCTCAATAAAGCTGCTACCAGAAACACTAAAGCTTGATGAGGGGTCACAGCCATCGCTGAGCCGCAGTCGCCGCTCTCTAGCTTGCCGCAGTCCCCACCATGCCCTAACGCCCTCCAACACTGCAGCTAAGCATCTGGAGTCAGCTAGCCCAGCTCTTCCCAGAGTGGCCCCTGCATCCTGCTCGGCCGCCTCACTTACTCAACACCTGTTCCACTTCAGAAGCGGCTGATGCTGTGGCCCCTGCATCAAGACAGTCATCGGATGCAGAAAGTCAGAGAGAGGGGCCTGCAGGGAGCTGCAGCTGAGAGAGCGGGGCGTCAGGCCAGGGCACAAACGCGCCCCACAGGCGTGGGCAAGGCACCGGGCTGTTTCTGAAAAGAGCTGGCGGGACCAGGTCTCTGTGAAGGCTAAGTCCAATGGCAGCCTTACCCAGAATGCATGCCTCCTGCTCCTGCCAGTGGCGAGGGCTCCCCCGCACAGATAGGCAGTGCCCCAAAGCAAGTACAGACGGCAAGACTGCAGGCGAGCCTGCCACAACCCCCACCGCACGCCAAGCACCAAGCGCCCGGCCTCTCTCGAGTCCGGGACCAAGCCTTGCTGGGCGCTGGGATGACTGTAAAGCTCCTTCAACACCTGGCAACCAGCCGCCATCAGGGGGATGCAGGTCTCCGGCTCTGAGTGGCACAGAACTCACGGCAGAGCTGCGATGCCAGGATACCGCTCGGAGTCGTGGTCGCGACTCACATCAGGGGTTTGACACACTCCGACCTGACGGTTTCCTTTTAAACACAGTTCAATTTTCGTGACCGTATAATAACTCGCTGTGCCCACACACGGGCAGTTAGGGTGCTGGGCTGGCCAGCCCTTACTCTCTGTCACAGCCATGGGAAGACCTTCTATTTTCTGTATTTTTTGGCTTCACCGCGTGGCATGCAGGATCGCAGTCCCTTGACCAAGCCCTGAGCCTGTGCCGGCTGTGCTGGAAGCGTGGGGTCTTGACTGCCGGGCTGCCAAGGGAGCCCCAGAGGGCGACTAAAGAAAGATTAAACCACCCAAAGGCCCCACAAGGAGAGAACGGCTGAGCACAAACGACTGCCAAAAAATCGTCACCATCACCGCCATCCAGCCTAGAGAGCAATACGGAGAAAGAGAAAACGAATTAAAGCCCTGATGCGCGTGGAAGGCTCGGCTCTTCCGTGGTCACGGCCGGGTGGAGGTCAGGGAAGGAACACGGAGAAACAGAAAAAGCCGACGTGTCCGTCAAGGCAACAGTCCTTCCGGTCCTGCCGGTGCCGCTCGTGTAATAATGTTTCCATCTTACCCAAGAGGCCGACTGAAAGGAGACCATTAGGTAGCTCACAGCCTGGGCAGCTTGTGAGACACGTACAGACCGCAAAGGCAGCTGGAGGCTGTCTGCAGCGACCCCTGGGAGACGCTGAGGACCCTGCGCCGCGACAGACGTGGCCTGCCGCTGACTGCAGGGGCGGCGGCCACAGCCCACACTCACCGTGGCGACGCCCCGGGCCTCCTGGTAGGCCACCCTGACCACGTCGGCGCTGCTGGTGTTGAGGAAGAAGTAGCCGGAGCCTTCTCGGACGTGCAGCTCCGCCTGCGGGAGGGGCCGGGCTGGTGTCAGAGGTGAGGGGTGCTCGGGG
>SJYB01004649.1:71438-93022 GCA_006408585.1 Antidorcas marsupialis | reverse complement strand
TAACCCCCTGGGGCCAAGGGGAGGGGCGGTGGACTCGGCACCACCCCCCACGGAGGAGGGGGCACCATCTCCAGCCTCCCTTCTGGAGGGGAAACCGAGGCGTAAGGGATCAGGGTCACGTGACCGAGTGGGGCTGCGCCCCATGACCCCAGGCCTCCCAGGGACACGCTGTGTCCCACCTGTGCACCCATCACCCCTCGAGTGGGTAAGCGCTTTTCAGTCTAGACAGCGGCTCCTGAGACTGTGAGTCAAACCCCCCATCCCCTCCCCATGCTGGGAGAGGAACCCTGGCCGTCTGGTTTCACGTGCCCATCCTGTCTCCTCCCTGAGATGCCGAGACCCCCAGTCCCGGGTGGAGGAGGTGGGCCTCGCACAGCTGGCCTCCGCTCTGAAGTCCTGACTGCTGGCAGCATGCCTTGGGCCAGACCTGAGAACAGGCGGAGCCCAGCACGTGAGTAGGCGATGATTTCTGGAGGAGCAGGACCCAGGCAGGGGCTGAAACCCTCTGTAAACACCTTCTCAAGGTAAGGGCAATGCCTAGCGCTGCTACACGGGCACTCAGAAGCAGGGCGGGAGGTNACCCATCACCCCTCGAGTGGGTAAGCGCTTTTCAGTCTAGACAGCGGCTCCTGAGACTGTGAGTCAAACCCCCCATCCCCTCCCCATGCTGGGAGAGGAACCCTGGCCGTCTGGTTTCACGTGCCCATCCTGTCTCCTCCCTGAGATGCCGAGACCCCCAGTCCCGGGTGGAGGAGGTGGGCCTCGCACAGCTGGCCTCCGCTCTGAAGTCCTGACTGCTGGCAGCATGCCTTGGGCCAGACCTGAGAACAGGCGGAGCCCAGCACGTGAGTAGGCGATGATTTCTGGAGGAGCAGGACCCAGGCAGGGGCTGAAACCCTCTGTAAACACCTTCTCAAGGTAAGGGCAATGCCTAGCGCTGCTACACGGGCACTCAGAAGCAGGGCGGGAGGTGAAGGCCGGGGCTCAGAGGCCTGACCTGCCCGGAGCTGCGGTCGCCTTTTCCCCGGGTGATTCTGATCTCACCCCTTTCCACTGGCTCCCAAAATGAAGAAGCATAACGCACGTATCCAAGTTCACAAGTCCGTAGATCCGGCGGCCTGGCCCCTTCCTCCTCTAGCGGCCCGCGGCTGGCCCAGCCTCTCCGCCGGCTTGCCACACGCCCCAGCACAGGCTACGGCCTCTCTCGCTCCACCTCAATCATCGATGGATGTTCCCCACCCGGCCAGCCCCCAAATCAGAGCCTCGGGGGCCTTGGAAAGCTCTTTCTCCAGTGCGAAGACCAAGGCATTTGGAGTCAGTCAGGCCTGAGAGTCTGCCCCAGCCCACCTCTGAGGTCTAGGGCTGTAGAGAAGGCCGAGAGGAGACAGGGCCCCAGGCGGGGCCTGCAGGGTGCCAGCCAGCTCACCATGGCTTGCAGAGGACAAGGAGACAGAGGCTGGGGTAGGACTCCCAGGGTCTCTTAACCTGGAATTTGGCGACAGGAAATCTCCTGTCTTCATCCGTTTCAGTGGCTATGCTTGGAGCTCTGTTTTTCAGCATCAAAATCCCTTCCCGCCTGCATGTTCAGATGTGAAGGGAGGGATGATTCTGGTACCATTCCTGGAGCAGAAAGCGTCCGTGGGCTTCTGGAAGTTTCGCCCACGTGGGGAGGTACACACGCAGGACCAGCGCCTGGTTTGCAGGGCCCTGGTTCGCTCGGGGCCCTCATCCCAAAGGGAAGAAGGTGTCAGGCGGCAAGTCAGATTTGGGGCTGTTGGAAGGAGGCAGAGGCAGCCCCAGACACAGGGCCAGATGAAGGCGCTCCCTGGAAGGGCACAGACACCCCAGCATGAGTGCAAACCCTCGGAGGCACCCAGACTCCCTGCCCTGCAACTCAGGTTACACACGGACATGCCAGCTACTGGAGTACCCCCCGCCAGCTGCTGGACCAACACGCTGCGTCCCGGCTGAGCAGGCCCCGGGAAATGGAGTCAGCGACTCCTTTTCCCAGCCCCCCGACCTCCGTGCTAAACCTCTAGAGCTGTGCCCAGATGTGCTTGGAAGCCGGATGAGGCCAGGGAAGAGGCTCACTCTGGCCAAAACGCAGCCACTGGACCGGATGGTCCTGGGACAGGAAAGGCCTTGCCCGTGCTCCACCCAGCACGCCCTGGCGTGCTCATGCCCAGCCCAGGGGGATGGAAGGCAGCTGTTGTCATGGGACAAGGACCATGAGGGACAGGCCAGGCAGGACCCAGGACACCAGGGGACGGGGCACAGGGGGCAGGAAACCCCGGGGGCAGGGAGGGGGCAGGGAAGCAGCATCTCAAGTCCCTGAGGCTCCAAGTCCCAGCGGACCCCACTCACCACACAAGCGCCAAAAGAAACTCGTTAGAATTTCAAGACGGCAGCAGTGGAGCGTTAAATCAAGCCCAGGGCCCTGTGGCGCACACGGCCCTGCATGAAGCTGGCCCTGACGTCTGGGAGACGGGATGAAGCCACAGGAGACACAAGCAGTCTCAGCGCGACTTCTCAGAGCGGACAGCGAGCAAGGGCGCCTCCCCGCAGCCCAGGCGGCAGGGCCCACACCGTCAGCAGGAGCTCGCAGGCTTGGGCGCTTGTCTGTTTCAACGTGTCTGTTAGCCCTACTGGGTGCCGAGTGCCCACAGTAACGAAGGAGTGCCAGGACCCCGTCAATGGAGCTGGCACCCCCCGCCCCCCACCTGGTCTCAGGAGGGCAGCCAGAAAACATAAGCAAACATTAACGAACATTTGCTGAACCAAAGTCCAACCCAGACGGGGAATGGCAGGACCCCGACNCTACTGGGTGCCGAGCGCCCACAGTAACGAAGGAGTGCCAGGACCCCGTCAATGGAGCTGGCACCCCCCGCCCCCCACCTGGTCTCAGGAGGGCAGCCAGAAAACATAAGCAAACATTAACGAACATTTGCTGAACCAAAGTCCAACCCAGACGGGGAATGGCAGGACCCCGACCCTGTCCAGAGGCAGAGTGAAAAGCGCCCGCACCCCAAGGCCGGGCCGGGAAGCGCTAGGGGGTCTCACAGGGGAGGGACTCACCCCACGCCTGGCGCCCCGAGGACAGGATATCACGGGGAGGCGGGGGTGCTGGCTGCGGCCAGAGGGGCTCGGCCTCTGAAAGCAGATGGGAGGTGCTCTGAGCAGAGCCTGGGTGTCAGGACGGAGGTGGGGCGTCTGGAGGACCAGAGCCACCCAGTGCCGCCAGGGCACCAGCTGCACGCAGGCTGGGAAAGATCAGAAAACGACGAACCCGGGACAGGCACCCTGCAGACCACCTCAGGCCAAAAAAACAGAGCCCAGACCCTGGCGCAGAGCCCAGAGCCCAGAGCCCAGGAAACACTCAGCAGCAAGAGACGGCACTGCAGCCTCTCTAATCTCAGTCTCAAGGATGAAACAGGGTCCCCGCCTGGCGGACCCCACACCGCTCGAGGCTCAAGCACCACAGCTTCTAAGAACCTCTCCTGACCTGTGGTCTCCACGCCTCGCCTCTGAGCCCCCCGGGGTTGCTTCCCAACATGTGGACCCTTCACCCTTTGCCCCCAGAGTGATTACAAACAGCACCTGCTGGGGTGCACATGGGGCCTGACCTACAGTGGACCTCCAGCCCGGCTGCACCCCAGTACCTGGCAGAATTCCGGAGGCAGAACCCACCCCACTGACAGCTAGTGGGCTGGCGCCCACCGCACGCCAGGCGGAGCGGGACCCTGCCCATCTGCTCACCAGCGAGGTGAGCATCTATGTCAGTCTCCCCGGTCAGAGGGCAGTTCAGAGAAGCTGGCAGCTCACCAGATGAATGATGCAGAGAAGAAAGACGGCTTGGAGACACTCCAAAACAGGACTCTGACCCCAAAGGACATTGGGCGATGGCTGGGAGAGGGCCTTGGTTGCCACAGCTCAGGGGTGCCCCTGACATCCAGGGCAGAGACCAGGGGCGCTGCTGACCAGCCTGCCATGTGTGTCCTGGGCAGCCCCCACCACAGAGGGTTATCTGCCCCAAATGTCAACCCCACGAGCCTGAGAAACCCCGATCTGGAAAAGCGTTTCTGAAAGCAGGGGCTAGAGCAATCAGGGGAGATTTCAAAGACAAGGTGAGACCCGACTTGGACTGCAAGTTTTAGAAGCTCCTTTGCTGAAAAGATGTCTTTGGGCCTGACCTACTTTCTTCAACAAAACCTCCACCTACAAATACTGCCTTTGTTCCCTGACTAAGAGGTTGGGCTACAGCCGGGGCAGTCCGCCACCCAGCAAAACACATATTGTGAGAAGAATTCCAGCCCAGAACAAGTCAGTGCTGTATCACAAAAGGAAGGATGGTGCATGGGGCTGGGAGCATGGACGCAGTGCCCACAACACACGCGCTCACACACGTGCACGCACGCACACACGCACGCAGTCTGCAGTCTGGACCAGGAAGCCAAGCGCAGCCCTCAAGGCCTCTGCCGGTCACAGCACTGACCCTGTGAGCCGCTCTCAGCTCCCACCGCTGCCCAGATGATGCTGTCGCTTCCCAAAGACACGCTGTACCTCCCGGGTCCCTCTAGGCACAGGGCTGACCCCCAGGCTCTGTGGAGTCGTGGCCGCGGCCTTGCTGCCCCCGAGGGCCCGGTGTCCATTCAGAGGCGGTCCCAACCTGTGGCGCAACACCCTCCTGGCCAGAGCAGCCGCCCCCCCACAGGGGGAGAGTGGGTTACAGGCAAGGGGAGGGCTGAGAGCCCAGCGGCCTCACCTTCCGAGTCCAGGGCCTGGATCTTCAGCTCCAGCGGGGCATCCTCCAGGTAGAGCTCGCGGGTGGTGGAGACGATCTGAATGCCATGGATGAGGTCCACGATGGCATCGCAACGCAGGACCTGGCCGGTGGCTGCAGGTGGGAGTGCGTGGTCAGGCAGTGGGGGGCCCACACCTCCTCCAGCGCCTCACAGGGTGGGCGGTCTCACGCTTTGGCAAAGACTGGGGGTAACCAATGACCCCGAAAAAACAGGGCTGGAAGAACCAAGTCACCCTTAAGAGCCTCACTGGGCCTGAGAGTCAGCCCAGACATCCAGGAAGTAAGGGCTTTGCGGGCACACTCATTGTCCGTCTTGTGCTTTTCCACCTTGGCCACCAGCATTTAAAGCTGTGGCAAGGGCCTTCCCTGGCGGATCAGTGGTCAAGAATCCGCCTGCCAGTGCAGGAGACATGAGTTCGATCCCTGGTCCGGGAAAATCCCACGTGCCGTGGGGCAACTAAGCTCAGGAGCCACAAGGACTGAGCTCACGCGCCCTGGAGCCCGAGCTCGATGACGGAGAAGCCACCGCAGGGGAAGCCGGGAGCGGAGCGGCTCGAGGGCAGCCCTCGCTCGCGCAGCTGGAGCAAAGGCCCAGCAAGGCCCATCACAGCCCAGAATAAACAAGCAAACACACGGTCTTTTAACGCTGGGGCAAAACAGTTCCTCGACTTCCTATTTGCTCAGGCTGTGGCCACTGAGCTCCTCGACGAGGGCTCTGGTGTGGCGAGGCAGTGCCCTAAAGGGCGACGCTGCTCTGAGCGCCTGTCCCCGCGCTGAGATCAGGAACTACACCCAGAGCTTGCGCGTTTGCGTGTGTGTGCACCGCTTCTCCGTAACACTACCAACTGCTGCTAAGTCGCTCAGCCGTGTCCGACTCTGCGACCCCGTGGACTGCAGCCCGCCAGGCTCCTCTGTCCGCGGGACACTCCAGGCCAGAACACTGCAGTGGGTAGCCAAGCCCTTCTCGACTACAAGAGAGTGTGTGTGCTTTTCCTTGCTCCATCAATAAGATACACAAATGGCATTACCTGGAGAATCTAGGGTAAAAAAATTACAACTTGTGATAAAAAATCATTCCGACTGTTCTCCAGGCATCTTATTAAACTGCTTGAACACGCTTAGCTTTCTGAGAAACTCACTCAGCCTCATTTTCCAAAGTCTTAAAAATATTTACATGGGCTGTGACCCAGTAAAGCTGGGACTCTATCCTTGGCAGGAAATAACCTGAAAGAACCCAAAATTGTTATCTTGTGTAACATGAGTTTCTTATATAACGCTGAAACAAACATCAGAAAACAGTCTGAATATCCAGTACGGGGAAGGCTCGTTACTCAGCCATTAAAAACAGTCCCACACTAAAATGGGAACCTTTTCATGCCGTCTTAGGTCAGGGGAAAGCACAATGGAAAATTCATTGTTTTCTGAGCACTCTTTGTCACCCCGTGGACCGTAGCCCACCAGGCTCCTCCGTCCATGGGATTTTCCAGGCAAGAGTCCTGGAGTGGGGTGCCGAGTGGGGTGCCATTTCCTTCTCCAGGGGACCTTCCCGACCCGGGGATCAAACTGTCAGGCCTGCGGCACTGGAGGGCAGGTTCTTTACCCCTAGCGCCCCCTGGGCAGCCCCTTACGGCCTTAATATGGTAAATTAAACACGGCGAAGTGAACGTTGCACAAGTCTCTTCGTTTCGAATCACTAAGAGTCATTTTGGTAACGAATAACAATTTAGAAATGGAAGACCCCGCCACGGGAGGGAAAGCGGAGCACGGCACTGGCAGGAGGGACCGGGCTGGGTGCTGCTTCCTTGGGGACCCCCCACCCTCTCTGCAGGCGTCCTGCGACCCAACAAGAGAAGAGGAAGTGTGCTGGACCACGCTCCACAGCCCCAGCGCCGCCAAGGTCTCAGAAGGGCATCCCCGCCTCCCCGCCTCCCCCATCCCCGCCAGGGCCAGGCCCGCAAGCCCTTACTGATGTCCTCTGCGAAGATGATGCTGGTCAGGCGGGCGGGCTGGGACAGGCGGGCCTGCACCACCGCCCTCTGGGAGCACCGCTGCTCGTCCAGGCCCAGAGGCTCAATGCTGGCCACCTCCGGCCGGGTTGACGACCTGCAGCGGGAAGACAAGAGCGCACTCCCTGGAGCTGCTGGAGAGGCAGGGCTGCCACCCGAAGCCAAAGCCGAGGCCTCCGTCTGCCCCAGACTCACGGGAGAGCGGGGCCGGGCTCCGCCAGCTTCAGACTTGGGTGAGCTGGGCGGCCAAGCCCCTCTGCTGGGGACAGGCTCCGCTCGCCCCAAGCTCATCCCACAGGAGCCAGGACACTTGGAAACACCCCTACGTTCAACAGTCCTGACAGGATAATTCCCTGGAACTGGAAATAACTCTCCGTGGGGAAAGTGCCTACAGCCCCCAGGGAGGAGGACAGGCTGACCTCCAGGCTGGGTCGGGCACATGGCAGCTTCCCAGACGGTCACCTCCGTCCCCAACAAGCTCTGCAAACCCAGAGCCCAGCCACAGGAGCCACGACAACAGGCACTGTGGCCCAGCACGCTCAGGGCCAAGGTTCCGGGAAGGTGGGCAGAAGGGCAGGTAAACATCCAGATGGGCGGACCCGCAGAATCCGCGACTTCCCACGGAGACCCGGGCCTGGGGTGGCCGTCCGAAGGGACGGTGTGGCGAGCAGGCACCCAGGGTTAGCGCGAGGTCTCTCATCCGAGACCTGGTGTAGCAGCAGTTTCCAGGGGAGCGAGATGCGGAGAGTCGGGAGAAGCCGAGTGGACGCTGCAGTACCGGGTGAGCACGGCCACTCGGGAGGTCAGGACATCGATGCTGAGGTCGAGGAGACGGGGTGCTGAGGTCGAGGAGATGGGGTGCTGAGGTCGAGGAGAGGGGGTGCTGAGCTCAGGGACAGGGGCTGCGGAAGGCAAGCAGGCATTGGAGACCACAGGAAGGAGCTAAGATTTATTCTGAGGACAATGACCAGCCCCTGGGCCATCTTGAGCAGGTGAATGTTCTAATCTGATCCCCAGTTTTCGGAGCGCAGTCAGGACTGCCCTCCGTGTGCTCCGGGCAGGGAGGCCCCAGGGAAGGGCACCCGTGGTCCCCAGCAGGGAGTGGGCACTCCTGAGTCATGGCTGCCGCCCCCGCCCTGGGCTCTCACTGACTGGAGCCTCAGTGTCCTGGGTTACTCAGAAGGAAACCTGTACAGTCTGCCGCTAGAAGGCAATGGTGTGAAATATACCCAGCTGACGTCTCCAAGTCGATGCAAGCCTCTCCAAGCTCAGCACGGACGCTCAGACAGCGCGAACACCCAGCACACAGCAGGATGCTGCAACGCCTCTACTCTGAGAATGAACCTCATGCGAGGCTGAGGGAGAGGAACGTCCAAGCCCCCAGGGAAACGCACCTGTGGACCCCGCAGTAAGAGACGTCCCCTGAGAAGAGTGCATTTCAGGGACCAACAGAGACAACCAAGATTGAGCCCAGACAGGGAGGAGCGAGCAGGTCCTGGGCACAGCCTCGCCCCACATCACAGAACTGCAGAGGCTTTGCTGTTCCAACGTGATTTCAAAGGGCATCAGACCTCCCCACACGTGCACAGAGACACACAAAACTGATGTGGGAATTAACACAACATTGTAAATCAACTATGTCTCACTTTGAAAAAAAAAAACAAAACACCTGACCTGGAAATAAGAACAGAAAACAGATCAGATCTGAGAGACCAGGAGACAGATGTGATGCAGGGCACAGCTGGGGTCCAGGGGACCCAGGGGTAAAGAAGGGAGCTCGTTGGAGACGCTGACGCAGCCCAAGTCAGCTGGAGTTGAGTCAGCTCAGGTACCCATGCTACTGTTTCCTTTTTCTCAGCATTCCTGGTCTGGAAGGATGGTAACTGCAGGGAAGCTGGGTGAAGGTACAGAGGAACTCTCTGTGTTATCTTTGTAACTTTCCTGTAAAATTGCTCCAAATTTTTAAAAAACTTTTCAGTGACAAGGGGAGTGAGGGATGGATAGGCTGAGCACAGAGAATTTTTAGGAAAGTGAAACTATTCTGTATGCTACTCTAACGATACAGTCGCGACACATTTGGCTGGCTACGATGAATCAGCGCCGACTGTGGACGGGAACGGCACGCAGACGTTGATTGTGATTAAGGTGTCCACACAGGTACAGCTTCCCAAGCGGCGCTCGTGGTGAAGAACCTGCCTGCAGTTCCGGAGACCTGGGCTTGATCCCCGGATCGGGACGATCCCCTGGAGAGCTCCAGTACCTCGCCTGGGAAATTCCATGGGCAATGGAACCTGGTGGGCTGCAGTTTATGGGGTCGCAAAGCGTCAGTCACGACTGAACGCGAGCACGCACGCGCGTGCACACACACACACACACACACACACACACACACATGCAGGCTCATCAGTTGAAACAAACGCACCATCCGGTGGGGGGTGTGGATGGTGGCAGATGCTGTGGCGGGAGGGGGTATATACGGGAAATTGCTGTAATTTGGGCTCAAATTTTTTAATCAACCTACAACTGCTCTTTTTAGGAGTCTGTTTTAAAAAAATAAGATAGCGCATCGTCTTCTGCTTCTAACTCTGAGAAACAATGTGAGGTGCCTTATTCAGTGGCCCCTGGGAGCCAGGAGTCCAAGCTATAAATCCCTCCCCAACCCCGAATCTCAGGCTCCTCAAGAACAGGGATGACAAGCTCTTTTCGCACTCCCTCGGGGCAGTGAGTCAATCTCACTCTCCCAGTAAAGAAGTCAATGCAGACGAGAGCAGACTGCCCTCACTTACGTCCAAGAGGCTGGAGTCCTCCTCCCACACCCAGGCCCTCCATGAGTGGCCCCTGAGACGCCTGCAGCCCCCGGAGCCTGGCCGGGGGCGCCCCTCCCCTCATCCAGGGCCTCCAGGGCTGCGGGGCTCTGCTAGGTACAGGGACAGCCCTAAGCTGCCCTGTCCAATAGAAATGCACAGCGGAGCACACTGAAGATGTCCTCGCCGCCTTATTAAAAGCAATAGGTAGGGGCTTCCCTGGCGGCCCGCGGCTGAGACACTGCGTTTCCACTGCAGGGGCGAGAGTCTGAGCACTGGGTGATCTTAATTTTAGTGACACGTATTATTTCACCCCAAACCTCCCAATCATCCTTATGACCCAGGGCCCCTTCATTTCTGACACAGTGAGTGGTCCTGAGGCCGGCCTTCAGAGAGCCCTGGGGATGGTGTCCAATCCCAGTCTGGCTCCCTGGGCTCGTAAAGAAGCCCCTCCTCTTCACACTTAGGGTGGGCACAAGGCAGAAAGTGCAGCCTGGAGGGCTGCACAGAAGGGCCAGTGCAGCCGCCCACCCAGGACTGCAGCAGCGTCCAGCCAGCAGACGGGGGCTCCGCACAGGGAGGCCAGGGCAAGGGAGCCGCGGCCCACCCTCACAGGGAGCTGGGGTGCTGGAAAGCGCACCCCCCACCATCACCGCTCTAGGGCTGGCGGCTCATCCCAACCACCTAGAGGGCTTAAGACAGGCTGGAGGGGTGTCTCTGTCCTCCGCAGAAGTTACCCTGGAGGATGCTTGGAGGCCCGTGTGCTCCGGCTGTGCCTTTAAGAGCAGAGGGCCCAGCAAGGGCCTGGTGTCAGGTGTCCTGCCACTGGAGGAGTCAGTGGAAAAAGCACTTTCGAGGTGCTGTCAGGGATTCGAAAGGGAAAGGGACCCCTGGAACCCAGTTCAGAGTGGGGATTGGGGCGGGGGTGAAGACTAGGGGCGGCAGCGAGAGGGGGGCTGCAGCTGCACCCACAACGTCTCCTAACGGGAAAAAGCCAAGCCGTTGCCCAGCACACAAAATGCTAACAACGCCTGACTCTCACCCTAGGAGTGCGGGTGCTCGCTGTGCTATTCTGTCCTTTTCTGTATTACTCTAGCTTCTAAATAACAGTATTTCCCCGTCAACGTTAGATGCAACTTAGAGAGGTGCCGTGTGCTCATCTTACGGAGGAGTGAAGTGTTGACAGGAGAGTGTCAGCTGTGACCCTTTGTGACCCCACAGACTGTATTCCGCCAGGCTCCTCTGTCCATGGGATTNGTTAGATGCAACTTAGAGAGGTGCCGTGTGCTCATTTTACGGAGGAGTGAAGTGTTGACAGGAGAGTGTCAGCTGTGACCCTTTGTGACCCCACAGACTGTATTCCGCCAGGCTCCTCTGTCCATGGGATTCTCCAGGCAAGAATCCTGGGGTGGGCTGCCACTGCCTTCTCCAGGGGATCTTCCCCGCCCAGGGGTCCAACCCAGGTCTCCCGCACTGCAGGCGGCTTCTTTACCATCTGAGCCTCTACAGCCCCAGAGTGCAGGCGGGCTGGTTTAGGGCCTCTCTGGGAGCCAGGGTCAGGACACGGGTCCAAACCCAAGCATGGATGTTCCCTGCCATTCGAATCAGGTCTCTGTCCCTCAGAAGTGCTGTGTCTGCGTCTCAGAGCTCTGGTCACCCTGAGAGCTGCCCACAGAGGAGGCTGGCTCCCTCCTGGGCTGCAAAGGGAAGAGCTGACGATGTGTGTGCAGTTCTGGAGAGCTGCTGCCTCCGGGACCTGGCAAGAGAAGAATCACCTCCTCCACGGAGGGAGGACGGGCCATCCTTCACAGACACGACGGTTAATCGCCCTGCAGCCAGAGCCAGGCAGAGAGCGGCGATAAGGGGGGATGACAGGCAGGAGCCCCTTGCATGCGGCAAACGCAGAGATATCCAGACACCGTTCTTTTAAAAAACAGAAGTGTGCTGGGGGCGTGCAGTGGCTCATTCCACGTGTCAGTCTGGCTGGGACAAGAGGTGCCCAGCTACAGGGTCAGACGTTATTCTGGGTGTGTCTGAGGGTGTTCGGGGATGAGATTAGCACTTAAACCAGTAGACCAGTAAAGGGAATCACCTCTCCAGTGTGGGTGGCTCTCACCCACTCAGCTGAGGCCTGACTAGAACAAAAAGCCCGCACTCGTCCATGCTGAGTCACTTCAGGCGTGTCCGACTCTCTGCGACCCCGTGGACTGTAGCCCACCAGGCTCCTCCATCCACGGGATTCTCCAGGCCAGAATCCTGGGGTGGGCTGCCATTTCCTCCTCCAGGGGATCTTCCTGACCCGGGGGTGGAGCCCACGGCGTTGGCAGNCACCAGGCTCCTCCATCCACGGGATTCTCCAGGCCAGAATCCTGGGGTGGGCTGCCATTTCCTCCTCCAGGGGATCTTCCTGACCCGGGGGTGGAGCCCACGGCGTTGGCAGGCGGGTTCTCCACCACTAATGCCATCTGGGAAGTCACATATACATCCCCTATTAATCGGGGGTCTCTGGAGAGCCTGGCCGACACAGGGAGGGCCTGGAAGATAATGAAAGGCACAGTCTACCCTGTGTCAAGCCCAGGGCTAAATCCTTCGATCCATCAGATTACTTAACCCCCCAGCAGACATGTGTGGATAAAGCCAAACTGAGACTCAGAGAGGTTGAGTAATTTCCCCAAAGCCACACAGCCATGAGTGGCAGGGCCAGCGGTCATAGCTGTGTCTGTATGAATCC
Source organism: Antidorcas marsupialis (assembly GCA_006408585.1). Taxonomy (NCBI): domain Eukaryota; kingdom Metazoa; phylum Chordata; class Mammalia; order Artiodactyla; family Bovidae; genus Antidorcas; species Antidorcas marsupialis. Next base: position 80,680 of record SJYB01004649.1, on the reverse strand, counting down.
AGATCAGACAGTCCTCGCGACACACGAGTGCTTTCCCCAGAAACACCCAGCAGCACAGAGCAGCGAGGCGGAGATGAGCTGTTTTTAGATTGAGTCTCTGTGTCTTTCAATTAGCACTCATTCACCTTTACTGTTTCAGGAAAAACAAATGTATCAAACGTATGAGCTCCTAAATGGTACGGAGGGGCGTCTCCAGTGCTCACAAAGGTGGTCATTTTGAAGGAAACAGTTCTAGTTCAGGCAGGACATTGAAGCAACATGGGACAGCGGCTGAGTGGCTGCAGTTTGGGGAGGAAATGTCAGAGTGCATTCCCGGGCAGCTGTGAGGGGCGGGGTCTGTCCATCAGCCGCCGTCTCCAGGGTATCTCAGACAAGGACCGAGCGGCCTCCACAAGGCTGGCCGGAGCGCTGACAACCAGACTGTGCCCACGCTGCCTGGGGAGGACCCAGGTGAGGAAGGCAAGGAAAGAGGGAAAGACACCACGTGGGCCGCAACAGCTTCCCCGGCCTGACCCTTGCGGGCTCAGAGATGGCTGGGCGCAAGACAGAGAAGACAGGGTCTGCGTGGGGCGGAGGGCTGAGAGGCCCGCATGGGAACCAGCCCCAACAGCCAGNCTGTGCCCACGCTGCCTGGGGAGGACCCAGGTGAGGAAGGCAAGGAAAGAGGGAAAGACACCACGTGGGCCGCAACAGCTTCCCCGGCCTGACCCTTGCGGGCTCAGAGATGGCTGGGCGCAAGACAGAGAAGACAGGGTCTGCGTGGGGCGGAGGGCTGAGAGGCCCGCATGGGAACCAGCCCCAACAGCCAGGCCATTTGGATGCAGCCTCGTGTTTGCCAAAGAAGCAGGTTCAGGCCCGACGGCTTCTCTGCAAAAGAGCCTTCCTCTGCCCCCGTTTTTCTGTTTGCTGTTTTAATTATTTTGATTTTCTATTTATCTTATGCTGGCTGCATGCCCCTTTGTTGCAGTGTGAGGGCTTTTCTCCAGCTGCAGCCCACAGACTTAGTTGACACGTGGCATGTAGCACCTTAGTTCTCTAACCAGGTAATCATACCCACGTCACCTGCATGGGAAGGCGGATGCTTAACCACTGGACCGCCAGGGAAGGCCCTGCCCCCAGTTTAAATGCGCTGATGCCACTGCTCAGAAAGGATGAGAGCTGCTTCAGCCTGTCCATCTGCCATTCCGTGCATCTTGGCCAGAGGTCAGCAGGCCTGCCCACTCCTTGCTCACCCTCCCTGCTCACTCACTCGCCCCAAGGCCCGCAGGAGGAGCTGGCCCTCCCCAGGCCCCTGGCACAGGCGGTGCTGGCAAGATGGCCCTGTTCTCTGCTGAGAAGGTGAAAGCCTAGGAGAGCAGGGTGCTGACACACACCAGTTGTGTGACCTTGAACAAACAAGTCAACCTCTCTGGGCCTCTGTTTCTGCATCTGTACAATGGGAAGAAAAATGATACCTGCTGCAAAGGGTTGGGGTGGATTAGATAGGAGGATAGACACCTTATCAGGGCCTCGTACAGAGTAAGCTCTCAAACTCAGGAACCAGGAGCAGGTGCCCAAATGAGCGCTTGTGGCCCTGAGGTGTTTGGCGAGATTCCAACCACAAGAACGTTTGATTTTTAAAGGGAAGAAGAGAACAGGGGTCTTTCTAGATTGTGATCACTGATGCCTGACCTGCCATCCGCTTCCCTGAGTGAAGCCTGACCCTGATCCCGGCTGGCAGGGCCCCGTCCCCAAGCACAGACAGACATCACAGAGCCCCGAGCAAAGAGTAAGAGGGGGGTTTCCGGCTGTGCTCCTTCCCCCTGGCTCCCTCCCCGCCGCCTTCCCTGAGCTTATGCTGACCCCACAGCCGGTTCTCCTTGGGGTCCCTAATGAACTCATTCATTCATGCATGAATCCGTTTTTATTGGGTTTTGTGCAATGTTCCAGGTACTTCCGAGGCACTGGGAACACAGCCAAGTACCAGCTGAACATCAACTCCCCACTTCACGGAGCTTACTTTTTGGTAGGAGCATAAGAACAGACAAATGAGTGAGACCAGGGCTGTGGACCAACAGAAGCCAGGGGAAGGAAGGGCTGCGGTTTCCACCTGGATGCTGAGGGGAGCCTCACTCAGGATGCGTGAGCAGGAGGGGCCACCACGGGGCCCCTGAATAACTGCAAGAAGGGCATTCAGGCTAAAGCGCAGGAGAGTGCAAAGGCCCCGAGACCACGGCAGGCGTGGCCCTCCTCCCCGTCAGACTCCCTCGGAGACCACGTAGAGACAGAGTCCACAGCGTGCTCATTTCTCGCCCCTGTTGCACGCAGGTAAGACCCCGGTGCCAGTTTTTACAGATGCCCTTTAAGAGGTCGACAGGCGTCCCCGGAGGCTCAGATGGTAAAGAATCTACCTGCATTGTGGGAGACCAGAGTTCAGTCCCTAGGTCAGGAAGATCCCCTGGAGAAGGAAATGGCAACTCACTCCAGTATTCTTGCCTGGACGGTTCTATGGAGAGAGGAGCCCGGTGGGCTACAGTCCATGGGGTCGCAAAGATCTGGACACGACTGAGAAACTACACCTTCATTTCCTTTGTTATGGAGTCTCTTCTACTCCAAATGTGCCGCATCTTCTATCCTAAGTGACTCTCGAATGCTCTGCACATATTGAGACCATTATATGGTTTTTCTTCTTCATTTGGTTGATAGAAGAATTGTTTATTGTTGGTCAAGCAATTACACTGATCGGTTAGTATTAAACCAACCTTGCATTCCTGGGAACCACCCCAGCTGGTCATAATACAGTACCCTTTTTATATTTTTCTGGATTTGATTTGCTATTTTGTTAAGGAATCTTGAACTCTGGGTCTGCGAATTTCTTTTCCTCGTAATATTCGTGCCTGGTTTGCAAACAATGTAATGTAGGCCTCATAAAAATATGCTGGGAAATGACTGTTCTTTCTCTCTTTCCTGAAAGAGTTTTTAAAGGATTTGTACTATTTCCCCCTTAAATGTTTCACAGAATTTACAAGTGAGGCAACGTGGGCTTGCAGTTCTCTTTATGAGAAGGTCTGTGACTATAAACTTAATTTTACCAAATGTCCCAAGTGGACTGGAAGGCACCACGGTGTTCTGGGCGCCCTCCCCCGAGGCCTGCACGGGAGAAGGGGTGGGTCGCCCGCAGCCGGGGGGCCCGGGGAGCAGCGCTGCTGGCCTGTGGCAGCGTCGGCCCCTTTCCTCTAGAATCTCTCACCCACGTTCCAGCAAGACCCCCCCCCCCTGCCAGATCGCAGCAGGGCCCCCGCTGAGCAAGCCCAGGGCATGCACACCGTCCCCAGCCCCCAACACACACACACAGAGCTGGGTAAATGTGCGCACGTGGGGTCACTCCTGCAGGGGGCCTGTGTTAGGTTTTGGCTGCCCAGCCTCTGCCTCCCTCCTCAGCAACAGCACCCAGCTTTTCTGTGGCTGTTCACCCTCAGACCATGAGCTTCCGGGCACCCATGCTCCTGGGACGCTGGGAGGCCTGGTCAGTCAGCAGCGTGAACCCCGGGCTGGAGGGGTCCAGACCCACAGTGTGCCCCGACAGCACTGACGGGGTTGGCAGGGCTGGAACTGCTGTCTAGGGAGCCCCAGGCAGAGGGTCAGACCTCGGACCTCGGACCAGGCCCTGCTGACCTCACCGAGCCCTGCGTGCAGCCTGAAACGGAGTTTATTTAAACTTTACGTAACTTCAAAGTTTATTTAAACTTTATTTAAACTATTGTGGTTTGAGTTTCCTGTCACATGCAGGCAGCTCAGGACGGTCTAGCCAAGTGAAACCCCGACCGAATTCTTCAAGACATGCGGTCTCATTTCATATACACTACTGGTACTATATCTTTATAAAAAGAAAAAAAAAAGTCATTTATTATGTGCTTATTATGTGTCAGGCACAGAACAAAACACAGCACAAATATTTTATTTGCCTCCCAACAATGCAACGGAAACTTCCATATGATCCCACAGAAACAACAGCATGGATACATTCCCAGAAGCACCGCAGTGAGGCTGGTCTCTAGACCCCCCGCCCGGACACCACCCTCCCCTCTGTGATGAATGCACCCAGAGGGTACCTTAGGGTTAGGGTTAGGGATAAACGCAAACAGAGCCAGCAGACGCCCTCCACCCGTAGCTGCCCACAGGAGAGTCCAGGCTGACAGACCTCAGTGAAAACGACTCCATGTCCCCAATTACCCTGACCCCACTTACATCCTTAATCCTGCTTCTCAGCATGCCGTCTGCTTTCCGAAAACCCTACTGAAGGAGCCTGAGAAAAATGGCCACTGATGAGAAGGCCTGGCACACGTGCTGGGCAGCCAGGACTGAGAAGGCACAAGTCTGTGAGCTGTCTGTTTTTTTAAGTAGGCCTTTTCCCCTCTGTTTTTATTGAGTTTGTTACAACATTACTTCTGTTTTGTGTTTTGGGGCATTTTTGGCCAGCAGGTCGGCGGGTCGGCGAAAGCTCCCCGACCAGGGATCAACCCCACACCCTCTGCACTGGGAAGCAGTCTTAACCACTGGACCGCAGGGAAGTCCCTGCCACCTGGCTTTGAACTTGGCTCTGCTCGGTTCCCTGTTTGTGCAGTGGGTGGTCACTCTGGAGGTGCTTTGTTTTCAGGACTGAGTGGAGAGTCACACGCAAAACATGCAAAGGGATTAGCAGAAAGGCTGGCTCTGCCCCCGCCTGCAGGACGCAAGTCCCTGCCTTTGGACCTGGGTGTCTGGCCGCCCACCCACCGTGGCGGCTGCCTGCACACTGGCACCTTCCCCGGATCCCAGCCCCTCTCTTCTGCCTCCAGTTATATCCAAGTTACCCTTGTATTATTTTCCTGCTTTAATTTAAAAAAAATTGATTCTTCTTTATTGAAAGGTACTTTGAAAAGCTTTAAAGTACCACGCCCTTTAGGCCACACCCTGAGGCCTGTGGGATCTTGGTTCCCCCCAAGCAGGGATCTAACCTACACCCCTGCAGGGAAAGTGCAAGTCTTCACCACTGGACCAGCGGGGAAGTCCTGCGGAAGTATTTAAAGAGGAAACTGTACATCACTAGTGTAAACAGAAAGCCTATATCATTTGCCCTCCATCTGAAGTAACCATAAAAACAAACGAGTCAACACAATGTTGCTCCTTCCAGGGATGGGAGTGAGGAAGGAAACCGGCTGATATCACAGTGTGTTAAGGAGACTAGAAGGTGGATGTCGGGGCTGGAGGCCGGAAGGGGCGTTACAGGACCCGGACTGAGTCTCAGTTTGGGAAGATGAAAACGTTCTGGAGCTGATGGCGGAGATGGCCGCACACCAGCGTGAACGCGGCTGACGTCACTGAGCTGGACACTTAGAGGCGCTCACTTTCATGCTATGTGGACACTTAGAGGCGCTTACTTTCATGCTGTGTGTATTTCACCAATTTTTTTTAAAGAAAAAATAGAAACATGTTGGCACCAGAAATGAAATTTATCTTCAGGGTGTCTAACCGNGGGGCTGGAGGCCGGAAGGGGCGTTACGGGACCCGGACTGAGTCTCAGTTTGGGAAGATGAAAACGTTCTGGAGCTGATGGCGGAGATGGCCGCACACCAGTGAACGCGGCTGACGTCACTGAGCTGGACACTTAGAGGCGCTCACTTTCATGCTGTGTGTATTTCACCAATTTTTTTTAAAGAAAAAATAGAAACATGTTGGCACCAGAAATGAAATTTATCTTCAGGGTGTCTAACCGGACGTGGGAACCCAAGGACAGGGGAGGTCAGGAGTGGAGAAAGGAGAAGTAATGGTTGTGCAAAGAAGAGGTGGGTGTGGGCAGAGGAAGACACAGGCCCCCTCCACCCACTGGCTAACCGTCCCCCCAACACACACACACACACACACACACACACNGTGGACACTTAGAGGCGCTCACTTTCATGCTGTGTGTATTTCACCAATTTTTTTTAAAGAAAAAATAGAAACATGTTGGCACCAGAAATGAAATTTATCTTCAGGGTGTCTAACCGGACGTGGGAACCCAAGGACAGGGGAGGTCAGGAGTGGAGAAAGGAGAAGTAATGGTTGTGCAAAGAAGAGGTGGGTGTGGGCAGAGGAAGACACAGGCCCCCTCCACCCACTGGCTAACCGTCCCCCCAACACACACACACACACACACACACACAGGCACACAGGCACACAGGCAGAGCTGACAGGGCGGAAGTCACCGCGAGAGCAGAGTGGGGTGAGGGTCAGGGACAGGCAAGGGGGCAGGAAGAAAACCAGCCAGGAAGCGGGTAAACACACTTGCCGTCGCCTCCTTCTGTGGGTCCGGGAGGGGGGACCCGAGCAGCCATGGGGGAACCAGGACCCGTGGGCCGGGTTGGGGTTAGGGGCACAGCCAGGGCCTGGTCACCAGCCCAGCAATCCACTCCAGTACTCTTGCCCGGGAAATCCCATGGGCAGAGGAGCCTGGCACGCTGCAGCCCATGGAGTCACGACTGGCACGCTGCAGACACGACTCTCCGGCTGAGCGTGCACCCAAGCAGTAACATGAAATATCAGAAAAGAATCAGGAACCTGTCCCCAAACCAGCAATGCTGGTGTGACGGGAGGGGCTGAGTCAGGTCTGGCCAGTGAGCACATCCCCAAAGAGGGTGGGTCCGCAGGCGCCACTCCCGTCCCCCGTCCCCTTCGTGGGCTCTTGCTCGATGGAGGCCACCACTCAGGCCCCCAGAGCTCCTCCCTCCCCAGGCTCGCACGGACGTGTGAACAGTTCTGACTTGATGATCTCTATAGCTCTCCTCACCTTAAAACTGCCAGAGTATTTGATGCTCTAAAATCAAGAAACAGGGAAAGTAAACGGAAAGCCTCTGGCTCAGTGTGCAATGAACCAGAAAACTGGGAGCTGGGCTGAAAATGCAAAGGATGGCCAAACACTCCCCCAGGGCCCAGGGGCGTTTTCACGCTCTCTGTTCTCCACCTCACAGACGTCACAGTGACCTGCTTGGGTGAAGAGGAAGGCGGATAGAACGCTTGCCTGCGCACCCTCTCTTAAAGTTCCAGAAGAGACTCTTCAAAAACTAAAACAACACCTGACTGGACTAGGAAGAGAGGGCTGAAAACAAACATTCCCAACGCTTGAAGAACAGAAGCTTCTCCTGTGAGGTGAAGGGAGAAATCACAGCACCAAATACCTCTGAGACACTTAAGCAGTCACACATTTGCAAAAAAAAAGACTATGGATCAGATTCAAAACAAGTTATAAGGCACTTAGCACTCCTCTGATGCATCACAGACTAGGGATTTTTCTTGTTGTTTTCACCCTTCCTCCTAAGAAGCTAGATAGGTAAATTAAAATCCATCAGTTTTTCCAAAAACAGCAGTTAGGGGGGGGAAATAAAACCAGTTGTTACTTCAAAAACAAAAAACACAGCTCTAGAATCTCAGGAAGGCGCACACAAGGACATCCAAGGGGGTGCATGTGAAGCCATCGTTTGTAATAGTCGGCTTCCTTTTCCTTGCCGCCACATCAAGAGAAGAGGCAGCCTCAACCAGAGAGTGAGCGCAGACTCAGGCGAAGTCTGGACTGACAGCTGAGCCCCCAGCACCAGTCAGGGCCCTGGACAAGGACGCAGAAAAGTTAGAGCGAAGATCAGCCTCTGATACCAAGCCAGAGACACGACCCCCCAGGTGCAGAAGGACCCCCCAGGTGCAGAAGGCGCCAGCTCAAGAATGCACTTGGCTAACTGCACTGTCACCTCAGGAGGCGACCTTCAGAAAGCAGATGGGTCCTAGTGACGACCCTCGGGAGCTCAGTGGGTAGAGAATCTGTCTGCGGCGCAGGAGATGCTGGTTCAAGCCCTGGACTGGGAAGATCCCCTGGAGGAGGGTTTGGCAACCCACTTGAGCCTTGCTGCCTGGAGAACGCCATGGACAGAGGCGCCTGGCATGCTACAGTCCATGGCGTTGCAAAGAGTCGGAGACGACTGAAGTGACTCAGGAGAAAACAGTCAGAGCCCCAGCAGCGTGCTCTCTCGATATGCACACACGCTGGACTCTAATGCAGTCACACCTGTTACAGTCTAGCCTGGAAACGAGCAACCAGAGGAAGGAGCAGGGTGTAGCATGTGGGCGGCACCCCTCCCTTTCATCTCCAGCAAGGTGGCCCGGAGGTGTGGTAGGGCCTCCGCCACACCCAGCACTCAGCGCCCTGCAGGCGGCCTCCTTCACCATCAGAGGGATGGAGCGGCTGGACCCAGGGATGGAGCAGCTGGACCAAGGGATGGAGCGGCTGGGCCGCATCACCCAACCACCTTGGGGTGAGGTGGACCCCTAGTCTCATTAGCTCCTGGGGTTCCCAGATCACACCCCCCCCACAAGGTGCAGAATTCCTGAGCCCCCAGCAAGCTGGGACTCCAGGCCAACCCTGCTCTGTGGGCAGCCTGGGGTGAATCACCAACCATTCTTTTGCATCTTTCATCTGTAATGTAGCTGTAAGTGTTAGTCGCTCAGTCCTGTCTGAGTCTTTGTGACCCCATGGACTGCAGCCCACCAAGCTCCTCTGTCCATGACACTCTCCAGGCAAGAATACTGGACTGTGTTGCTATTTCTTTCTCCAATGTAGGTGTATCATGTGTTAAAAACCAAGGGTTTGTCCGCAAGATCTCTCATCAAAGGCTTACATTCCTTCCCGAGGCTGCCCTGCTGACTCAACTCCCACGCACACCTTCCCGGCTTCCCCACAAGCCCGGTTCCCACACCAGTCCGGCGCCAGGAACGAGTCACCGGACGAACTCCTGCGAGCTGCCTGGGTCCCCATCCCAGGGCTCTGCAGGGCGCCGACTACCCCTCCCGGAGCCTGAAGGCGAACGGAGTGCGACCACGTGGACGCGCATCCCGGGCCGGCAGCTCTCCTCTGTGACCCTCTCCCCCAGCAGAGGGTCCCTCCGGAAGCCCCGGATCTACAGGCCTTCGGAGGCCCCCAGCCGCGCCCGCCAGACGCGCTCCGCGAGTCCAGCCTGCCGCTGGGCTCCCGGCCGCACCCCCGCGCCCCGGCAGGGCCCCTCCTGCGCGACGCGCCGAGGCCCGGGCGGCGCCATGCGCAGTGGCGGCGACCCGCGCGCACGCCGCCGGGTCACGAGCGGCCAGTAGCCGGGACACTGGCCGATCGGCCGCCAACCCAGGGCCCGAGAGCGCGCGCCGGCGCACCTGCTGCGCGGGCCTGCGGGGGAGCGCGGCTCCCCGCCTCCGGGCGCCGGCCC
>SJYB01004649.1:57572-71363 GCA_006408585.1 Antidorcas marsupialis | reverse complement strand
TGATGCTGGGAGGGGTTGGGGGCAGGAGGAGAAGGGGATGACAGAGGATGAGATGGCTGGATGGCATCACGGACTCGATGGACGTGAGTCTGAGTGAACTCCTGGAGTTGGTGATGATCAGGGAGGCCTGGCGTGCTGCGATTCGTGGGGTCGCAGAGTCAGACACGACTGAGCGACTGAACTGAACTGAACTGAACTGAAACGTACAAACAGAGAATTCCCAGGAGAGAAAGTCCCAATGACCAATACGCAGAAAAAGATCTGCCCGTCCCTGAGTCCACGGAAAGGGAAACTAAAAAAGGAGTGAGCTGTCTTTTCTCACTGATCAGATCAGCCAAACTTTTAAAGTCTGACTCAATCGAGTCTGAGCAAAGACAGGGGAAACGACGTCTCTAGCACTGTGGGTGGAGGTGCAAATTGCTTCAGCCAGTTGGAGATTTTCGGTACATATGTCTGCAAGTCCTTCTTGAAAATCTGAGACCAGCTATGTTTCCGAATTTTTAAAAATAATTTTTATTTATGTATGTATTTTTGGCTGTGCTGGTCTTTGGTGCTGTGTGGGCCTCTCTCTAGTTGTGGCCAGAGGGGGCTTCTCTCTAGTTGCAGCAGGCTGGCTTCTCACTGTGGCGGCTTCTCTTGATGCGGAGCACGAGCTGCAGGGTGCAAGGGGTTCAGCAGTTGCGACCCCTGGGCTCTAGCGCGCCGGCTCAGTGGTTGTGGCCCACGGGCGTAGCCGCTCAGACGTGCCGGGTCTTCCTGGACCGGGAATCAGCCCCTCGTCGCTCACACTGGCAGGTGGGCTCTTTACCCCCGAGCCCCCGGGGAAGCTGCTGTTTCAGAATCTTTTTGTTTTCCGTTTAGTTTGAAAAGTGAAAGGTGCAGAAGCCCATCGTTGCAGCACGGCTCCCAGTGAGTTCAGAAACAGCACCTGCGGTCAACACCGACTGTTCTTAAATCAAACATCCGCATTCACGCTGAACGGGCAGAAGACTGTAACCAGCCTCGACACAGTGTGTCAGTGTTCACTGCAAAGGGCTTTGACGAGAACTTACGGGGAAAGTGATATTAGGGGTTGTGGGGGTTTGTTTTTTATTTCAGAATGGTGGGGAGGGATTTGGATCTGTATTTAGTAAACCTGAACACAGACATAGCTCAAGACCTAGCAATTCATCTCATAAATATGTACCTGAGAATATGAGATTTGAACTATTTTTCTCAATTAAAGACATTTTTGAAGCGTGGCTGGTTTACTGCTGGGAGCGCTCCGCAGAAAGCGTGGAGGCAGTGGAACTTCCCTCAGCAAAGCCGAGGGGTCCCCAGGAGAGGTGAGCCTGCTGTCCGCCCACCCGGCCCCCCGGCGAGCGAGAGACAATCAGAGGCGACAGGGGTTCCCTCGAAGCCGGTCCGCTTTCTTGCTGCAAACTCCCAGCTTATATAGGCAAGAGGGGGTGGTTTAGGAGGGACTTTCCATAGTTGCACCAATCACGTTAAAGGTCAAATCATTATGTGCCTTCAGTCGCACCAATCATGTTAAAGGTCAAATCCTCACTTGCATGGAAATCAAGAGAGCCAATCAAAAGCTTTGACAAACATAGACCCCGCCCCTGTCACTTCCGCCAGGCAGCATCTTAGTTTCCACCCGCTTCCAACTGTCGAGCTAGCCCCCACTTTCTTCCCTCCGAGGTTTCCCATTTAGGGCCCCGCAGTTTGCAGTGTTGTGTTAATTCCGGCTCTACAGCGAGGTGCCCCAGTTATGAGTATGCAGAGTCTTGTCCACGCTCTTTGCGTTGTGCTGTATTGCAGGACATCGACGGCAGCTCCCCGTCTACACAGCAGGGCTTTGTTGTTCATCCATCCTGTATATAACAGGTTGCACCCACTAACGGGATTTGAGCTTTTCTGAGTGCAACCCACAGCACTGGAAACACCAGGGATTTCCCTGGTGCCCAGTGGTTAGGGCTCCGTGCGCCCACGGCTGGCGCGTGGGTTCAGTCCCTGCTCAGGGAACTATATTCTGCACGCTCCTCAGTGCAGCTGAAAANTTCTGCCAGGCAACATCTTAGTTTCCACCCGCTTCCAACTGTCGAGCTAGCCCCCACTTTTTCCCTCCGAGGTTTCCCATTTAGGGCCCCGCAGTTTGCAGTGTTGCGTTAATTCCGGCTCTACAGCGAGGTGCCCCAGTTATGACTATGCGGAGTCTTGTCCACGCTCTTTGCATTGTGCTGTATTGCAGGACATCGACGGCAGCTCCCCGTCTACACAGCAGGGCTTTGTTGTTCATCCATCCTGTATATAACAGGTTGCACCCACTAACGGGATTTGAGCTTTTCTGAGTGCAACCCACAGCACTGGAAACACCAGGGATTTCCCTGGTGCCCAGTGGTTAGGGCTCCGTGCGCCCACGGCTGGCGCGTGGGTTCAGTCCCTGCTCAGGGAACTATATTCTGCACGCTCCTCAGTGCAGCTGAAAACAAAACAACGCAACCACATGCGACCCGTTTCACATGCTTTGTGCGAGTGAAACAGAAGTTTCCTGAAGCAGTGTTTACCTTCCTGCTGGTGACCATTCTGATATCTTCTGTTTCATATTTCATCTTTTGGGTGTTTAATATGTGCCAGACATAGTTCTAAGCCTTTTTCCCTATATTTCATTCTTTCAAAAGTTTTTGGATAGCAACTCAATGATAAAAAAGCCAAATAACCCAATTTTAAAAATGACCAAAGGGCGTGAATAGGTATTTTTCCGCAGAAGATATATAAACAGCCGATGGGAAGATTGTCCAGCATTATTCGCCACCAGGGAAATGTCAATCAAAACCACAACAGATAGCGTTTCACGTCAACCGGGATGGCGGTGATAACCAAAAAAGAGACGTACCGAGTGTTGGCGAGGGTGTGGGGACTGGAACCACAGGGAAGGAAAAGCTTTCCCCCGCCATGCCAGGTTCAGTCATGGGGGCAGATTAGCAAGAAGAAAGATAGACTTATGGGTGCTGGAAGGTCACAGGAAAACATAACACAGCTGAAGACTTGACAGCGGAGAAGGATACGGGAAAATGCTTCTATGGAATAACAAACGGGTTTCCAGAGGGGCAAACGGGAAATAAGAAAGCCCGTGATGTTTGTTTAAGCCGGTGGTGCTGGTGGTAAGGTGCCCACCGGCCAGTGCAGGAGGCCAGTGCAGGAGACGCAGGTTCGACTCCTGGGTTGGGAGGGGATGGAGGTGGGCATGGCAGCCCACTCCCATCGTCTTGCCTGGGGAACCTCACAGACAGAGGAGCCTGGTGGCTACAGTCCATAGGGTCGCAGAGAGTCAGACGCAACTGGAGCGACTTGGCACAGCAGACAAGCAGCTACGAGGGGCTTCCCGTGGCTTCTTTCCAGCCCTAGTGAGGAGGTTCCGGAAGTTTCCACCTTTAATCGAATGAAGGAAGCTCTGAAAGGCTCTTCCTGCAACTGTGAATCTCAGATGTCTTTCCTTTAAAATGATCTGTCTTTCAACTCTGGAGGCCTCGTTGGGCCCCCAAAGGACCCTCGCTCAGTGCTGATGGGAATGCAAAATGGTGCGGACACTTTGGAAAATAGCCTGGCAGTTCCTGAAAAATTAAACATAGAGCTGCCCTGTTGCTGAAAGTGAACGTCACTCTGTCGTATCAGATTCTTTGTGACCCCATGGACTACACAGCCCATGGAGGTCTCCAGGCCAGAATACTGGAGTGGGTAGTTTTTCCCTTCTCCAGGGATCTTTCCCAGCCCAGGGGTCGAACCCAGGTCTCCTGCATTGCAGGCAGGTTTTTACCAGCTGAGCCACCGGGGAAGGCCCCGTTGCTGTTCAGTCGCTCAGTCGTGTCCAGCTCTTTGTGACCCCACGCTCTGCAGCACGCCAGGCTTTCCTGTCCTTCACTGTCTCCTGGAGTTTTCTCAAACTCACGTCCACTGATTTGATGATGCTATCTAACCGTCTCCTCCTCCGCCACCCCCTTCTTTTGCCTTCAACCTTTCCCAGCATCAGGGTCTTTTCCAATGAGTTGCCTATGATCCAACAATTCTGCTCCTAGGTATATACCCAAAAAGCAGTGAAAACGTTCCTCTAGAGAAAACCTTGTATACAGACATTCATTAGGTTATTCACAGTAACCAAAAAGGGGAAACAGCCCAACTGTCCATCAGCTGAGGAGGGTAGGCGAGTGTGGTCTGTCATACAACAAAAAGCAAGAGCTGAGACGCACTACAACGTGAACGAACCTTGAAGGCATTATGGTCACTGAAAGAAGCCAGTCACAAAGGCCACATATCGCATTATCCCATTCATGCGAAATGCCCAGAATTTATAGAAGCAGAAACATAGCTTAGTGGTTGCCTGGCAGTGGGGGTATGGGTGGAGAGCAGAAATGGGGAATGGTTGTTAATGGTCCAAAGGTTGGTTTGAGGGGTTCTGAGAATGTTCTAAAATTAGAGGGTGGTTTGTGACTTCCCTGGGCTTTCCTGGGGGCTCAGACAGGAAGGAATCTGCCTGAAACGCAGGAGACCCCGGTTCAACCCCTGGGCCAGGAAGATGCCCCGGAGAAGGAAATGGCAAGCCACTCCCGTATTCTTGCTTGGAGAAATCCATGGACCGAGAAGCCTGGTCACGGCTGGGTGACTAACACACACTTGAGACTTCCCTGGGGGTCCAGTGCTTAAGATTCTACACTCCCACTGCAAGGGACATTGGTTCGATCCCTGGTTGGGGAATAAGATCACACTCACCCCACTGAGTGGCTAAAAACTAAATAAATAAAATTAGAACATTGTGATGTTTGTACAACTCTGAAATACCGCAAAACGCTGAACTGGAAATGCATGAGTTTTTACAACATGCAAACTATATCTTGATAAAGCTGAAAAACAGTTTGGTTGGAATCCGGGGCACTCTATGTCCGCTTTCTGATGTCTATGTCAGAAGCTTTCCCTGCCTGTCCTTTTTATACTTTAATAAAACTCTGCTACACACACACACACAAATTTGGTTTAAATCCCTTACATTCATCTCTCACCCCACTTATTGGTTGTGACCCACAGTGAGACGAAATGGCTACAGAGAAAGTCTCACGTGTACAAGCAGATATGAAGAAGGATATTTGTTGCAAGACTTTTTTTGTGAATGTAAGTAAATTAGAAGTGTCTCTAATTTCACTCTTGGGATAAATTACAACAGTAAAAAAGGATGACCCAGACCTATAGATTGATAGCTTGAGATCACAACATCACAGCGTTGCATGAAGCAGCCACATCCTCAAGGACGTGGGGGCTTTCTGTTCTCAGGAATGTTTTTTCTTCACCTGACTGACGGTCCCATGAGTGTTCACTTTGCACCCTTTTGTAAAACTGAACACTTTTCTGTATCTGCATAATTTATAAATGACTTAATTTTTAATAAAGAAAATGCAGCATGTTATGTGCAGCTTGATGCTGTTTATGTATAAATTTACAAACATGCCAATCAATAGCATTGTTCCCATCCATGCCTGGTCAAGAAAATAGAAGTTGTTCCAGCTATGCTGAGCAGAAAGGTATTTAATGTAAATAACTGCTTTCAAGTGTCGAAGGGGATGAACAATANGTCTCTAATTTCACTCTTGGGATAAAATACAACAGTAAAAAAGACCCAGACCTATGGATTGATAGCTTGAGATCACAACATCACAGCGTTGCATGAAGCAGCCATGTCCTCAAGGAACACGGGGGCTTTCTGTTCTCAGGAATGTTTTTTCTTCACCTGACTGACAGTCCCATGAGTGTTCACTTTGCACCCTTTTGTAAAACTGAACACTTTTCTGTATCTGCATAATTTATAAATGACTTAATTTTTAAAAAAGAAAATGCAGCATGTTATGTGCAGCTTGATGCTGTTTATGTATAAATTTACAAACATGCCAATCAATAGCATTGTTCCCATCCACGCCTGGTCAAGAAAATAGAAGTTGTTCCAGCTATGCTGAGCAGAAAGGTATTTAATGTAAATAACTGCTTTCAAGTGTCGAAGGGGATGAACAATAGGAAACAGTACTCAGACAACAGGAGGCTGTCTCTGCCCCTGGACTGACGTCAAGAACGCACAGGTACCGCTCACCCGCCAGAAGCCCTGCCCTCGACCATGAGCTCGGGGGCCTAGGGTCCTTCTCTCCCAGGGCTGAAAGCACCATCAACCTGCAGGGCCGGCGCAGAAAGGAGGACAGCTTCTTTCTCTCTCCTCCCTTACGATCTCCAAATGCAGAAACAAGGGAGTTGGGCAGATAGCGTGGAAGCTTCCAGTCCCACAGGTTAAGCAGACAGCAGGCAAAGACGGAGCAGGACGGACCGACGGAGCCCAGCGTCTGCTCAGGAAGGGTTCCCGCCCGAGTCACGGTAGTGAGCACAGCCAGCTTTGCTGCTGTGGTTCAGCCGCTCAGTCGTGTCTGACTCTCTGCAACCCCATGGACTGCAGCACACCAGGCTTCCCTGTCCTTCACTATCTGCATGAGTTTGCTCAAACTCATGCCCATTGAGCCGATGATGCCATCCTACCATCTCACCCTCTGACTTCTCCCTCTCCGCTTGCTCTCAATCTTTCCCAGCATCAGGAACTTTTCCAATAAGCGGCTCTTCACATTAGGTGACCCAAGTATTGGAGCTTCAGCTTCAGCAACACTCCTCCCAGTGAATATCCAGGGTTGATTTCCTTTAGGACTAACTGATTTGAGCTCCTTGATTCCCACCCAAGTCATGATAGTAATCAGAGTCAACTGTATAACATATAACTTATAACATATAACTTTAAAATTTAAATCAGTATGAGTGATTGTTGATTATGACTTTGGAGACAATGGGCACTTATTTTATTATTATGCATTTTTTTCAACCTCTCCTTAAATTCTAAGAGTCTAATATATTCTAAAAATCTAACTTCTAAAAATTCAGCCAAAAAAGAGCTTAACGAAAAAGAGAATATACCAAAATGCTAACGATTTTTCTGGTAGGGTGGTGACCTAGGGAATTTTTACCTTTTGTTTTAAATTTTTTAAGTATTATTTGACACTGTATTAAATTTATAGTGAAACATTATGGTAGGGATGCTCTTGACTTTTGCCTAATTTTACATGAGTGTAATAGTTTGGAGGAAATACCATGTCAAGAACATCATTTTAAGCTCTTGTAACTATATGTAAGATTAGCTTGAGATATCTGTTGGTGCAGACAGCATCCTTTCAACAGAAAAAGAAAACAATGACAAAGTCTGGATTGCTTCTTCATTCAGCTTGTTGAGAACCCTGGGACAAGCCTCTCTGAGGACTGACTCGGGACACAGGGATGGATAAAATGAGGTGTCAAGCTGTCTACAGGGCACGACTGTGCCTTACAAGGGGTTTCCCAGGTGGGGCTGGTGGTGACGCGTCCACCCGCCAGTGCTGGAGACGCGACAGATGGGAGTCCGACAACCCCGGGTCAGGAGCATCTCCTGGATCAGAAATGGTCGCCCGCTCCAGTATCCCTGCCTGGGAAATCCCCTGGAGAGAGGAGCCTGGCGGGCTACAGGCCACGGGGCCATGGATGACAGAGCGCGCACATATTCGCTCATTCAGGTGATGAGAATGCATTTCTCACATACAGCCGGTCTTCGGCCACAGCTTCCGGCTCAAAGCTTCCAAAACCCTTGGAACTTCCTGGGGCGTGAGAGCAGGAAGAACAGCACTTGCCGTAATTTCTGGCTTCTTAACTCCAGCTTCGCAGCCACAAAGGTGGAACAGGCGTCCTGTTATTGATAACAAGCCCCTTTCCACCTCCACTGGGCTTTTGTTGATGAGGTGACTTGGGCAAGCATCTAAGGATGGGGCTGGTTACCAGGGGAACCAAGTTTGAACAGAGGAGAGAGGACTGATTTCGGGGAGGGGAGATGGGCTGGAGGGTGGCCAGTGACTGACCAGTCGTGCCTGTGTGAGGAAGCCAGAACACAAACCTGAAAGGAGGGAGTTCAGAAGCTTCCAGGAGGGGAACCAGAACTTGTCTACGTGTGGCCATACTGTGGGGATTTTTATGCAAGCCTCATCCTGTAGGTATGATTCACCATTAAGTGAATCTCCAGCCCCTCTCCCCACTTCCCGGAGGTTAGGGGCTGAGGCTGAACGATCTAAGCTTCTAATCCTGGCTTGGTCTTTCTGGAGACCAGCCCCCATCGTGAAGCCATCCGGGAGCCCACCAAGTATCGCCTCAATATAACAAAAGACACTCCTAAAATTTCAAAAAAAAACCAAAAACTTTTTTTGCTTAATTTTTTTTTTAAATTTTGAAAGGAACTTCCCTGGGGTCCAGTGGCTTAGACTCCGTGCTTCCAGTAGTAGGGGCCCAGGGTCGATATTCTTGGTCAGGGAACTAAGATCGCACACAGGACGGTGCAGGCAAAACATAACAACAACAAAAAGAGACACTGCTATCATCCAGGAAATCCCAAGGGATGTAAGAGCGCTGCGCAGGGCTCCGGCCAAAGACCAGTACCAGACCACACAGTGCTCCTCGCACCAGGCCAGCGAAGCGGCCCCGTTCCGCAGATCTGAAGGCGGAGCAGGACCAGCGGCTTCTGAAAAGGCACGTGACCGCGCGGCTGGTAGACCAGGACTTCAGCCTTGGATCTTCTGACATCCGGGTCAGGGCTAAAGATATTCCCAATGGTATATATATATAAATCTGTCTGTCTATCTATCTATCTATCTATCTGTCTATCTATCAGAATTCTCCTCCTGTTTGCACTCTCACTTTGCGTGTGAGATGTCCACGTGAACAGGCACTGGACCCATGTGCATTCTCTCTTCCACACTAACTGGCTTCAGTGTGCTTTTGTTCAGGTCAGCTCATGGACACACAGAAACGAAGATATTAGTCATTAAAAAGGATTTTAAAGGAGCTGCTGTGAGGGGCTCTGCTGTTCTCCAAAGCCCGTTTCTGCTCCCAGAGGTGGGATGAGACGATTCTCTGTCCAGAACTGTGTGTGTCTTTCAGCAAAAATGGGCTGCACTTGGATTCTGAAGAGCTGACATCCTAAGAAACTTGGGCTTCTGAGATCAGGGTCTTTTCCTCCCAGGCAGGAGAAAATGACACCCTGTGTGCACCTCAGCGGTCAACTTTCCAGATGCCGTTGTCAACTGTGACCTTTCCATCCTCAGCAACCATCAAAGCACAGAGCAGAGCACTCGGGAGAGTGTCTTCAGGAGACCCAGCACGCGCACGCTCTAAGCCCCAGCATGCGTGAGCTCTCAGGCCTAGCACGCGCACGCTCTCAGGCCCAGCACACGCGCGCTCTCAGGCCCAGCACACGCGCGCTCTCAGGCCCAGCACGCGCACGCTCTAAGCCCCAGCACGCGCACGCTCGCATCCCCAGCACGCGCACGCCCTAATGATTGTTCCCATTTTACACGCCAGGGCACTGGCTCGCACAGGCAGAGTGAGGTGCCCGAGACCCCTCATAGCCTGACCAGGACCCTGGCCTCAGAGCACGTTCCTGTATTTGGGGCTGGGATCGAGGTGAGGTTACAACCCTCCACACGTCCAAGGGCAATAGCATTTTGCTTGTTGGTTTATTTCTTAAAAAAAAAAAATAATAACTGACCTGATTTATTCTTTGAAGTTCAGTTGATTTACAGTGTTTTAGGTTTAGCGACTCAGATATATATGCATATGTATCTTCAGACTCTTCTCCATTATAGGTTTTATAAGATATTGAATATAGTTCTCTGTGCTTTGCAGAAGGACCTTGTTGTTTATTTTGCATATAGTAATTATTTATTTCCAAACAGGGAAGTGGATCATGTTCCTGCTTAAAATATCTTCATGGTCTTTAGACCAATGGCCAGGTGTGAATAATGATCATTTTTTAAAGAAACGCAATAGGTTAGGCAGAACACGGTAGTTTCTTCAGGAGTGGCCCTGAAATTCCAGTTTGAACCTGATTGACAGGTTTCACCTGTAAGCAGAGACAAGCTGCAGAGCCTCCAGGGACGGAGGATTCCTCACCGCCTGAATCAGCTGCTTGCTCCTCTGCCCCACGTCAACCCAGGATCCACCTGCCCACAGCGTCCTTCCATCCCTCGGACTAAACTCTGCCGCCGCCCACCCCCCGTCCATCCTCTGCACGCTGGACACGGGCCCCCGACCGGAGGGGACACCAAGACACAGCTCAGCCTGAGGATGAGGACTCGACCCCACCCCAAGCCTGGCTGTCTGCGCACCCGCCCTGCCTCCTCCACCACTGATGGGCTTGGCCAAGTAACCTCGACTTCCATCCAGTCCTGAGAGAGCTGCTCATGGGCCTCCATTCTCTCCTGACACAGCTGCTTCGATTGTGTTAATAAGGGCCGTCCAGAGAACCAGAACAGAGTGTGCCCGTGTGTGCACATAAACACACAGGCACCTTTCAGGAGATTTACTGTGAAAATGGTTGACGCAGTTAAGGAGGCCTGCAAACCTCAACATCTGTGGTCTGCGAGCCAGAGACTCAGAAGGGCTGATGCTGTGGTCCGGTCCAAGCCTGGAGGTCAGAGAACTGGGAGGGCCAAGGGGCGAGCTCCAGCCCAAGGGCAGGAGAGGACCGAGTCCCAGCTCAGAGCTCAGGCCACCGAATTCCCTCTTTCTCAGGCTTTCTTCCCACTTGGGTCTTCAGTTAATTAGACTGTACTCGGGATGGCAATTCAGTGTGCTCAGCCGACGGGTTCAGATGTTGGTCCCACCCACGGATGTCTTCACAGACACACCCAGAACACCATTTAACCAAACATCTGCCCCCAGACCCAGTCAAGCTGGCGAATAAAGCCTCATCTGCTAAGCTCCTCCGGGCGCTGGCTCTGGGCTGCCCACAGATTCCCGCACGCTGTGCTCTCACTCCCATTCAGCCCAAGCATCTGGAAACTTCCCTCGCTTTGTTTTTTGAGTGCACACTCAGTCGAGTCCGACTCCTGCGACTCCGTGGACTGTAGCCCACCAGGCTCCTCTGTCCATAGGATTTCCCACGCAAGAATACTGGAGTGGGCTGCAATTCCCTTCTCCAGAGGGTCTTCCCAACCCAAGGATCAAATCTGAGTCTCCTGCATTGGCAGGAAAATTCTTTATCCACTGAGTCACTTGAGAAGTGGTTTGATTTAAAAGATTTTTGAGATTTTCTGGATAGCTTTTTAATTAAAAAAAAATTTTTTTTTGACTGCACCCCATGGCATGTGGGACCTTATTTCCCCGACCACGGATGAAACCTGCCCCCTGCGCTGGAAGGAAGGCAAAGCCTTAAATCACTGGACCACTGGGGAACTCCCTAATTAAAAAGTAATAATAATGTGGTAAATGCACCCAACGGATGTCATCTTCCGAACCGTCTTTAAGGGCCTAGTTCACTGCATTCCGCACATTCACACTGTTGGGCAACCATCACCGCCATCATCTCCAGAACTCCTTCTATCTTACCAGACTGACTGTGTCCCCAGTAACCACTAACCCTCCATCCCTCTCTCCCTGAGCCCCTGGCAACTACCTGTCTACATCCTACCTCTGTGAACCTGACCCCTCTCAGTGCCACATGCAGGTGGAATCAGGCAGCGCTTGTCTTTCTGTGACAGGCTCTTCACTGAGCACAGCGTCCTCAAGGCTCAGCAATGCTGTCACATGCATCGGCATTTCCTTCCCTTTTGAGGCTCGGTGTTCTGTCGTCTGCAGAGACCGCGGCTGGTTTGCCCATGGCCTGCTGATGGACACCTTGGTGCTTCTGCATTTCCAGCTCTGTGAGTAGTGCTACTGTGCACACATTTGTAAAAGTCTCTCTTAAGACCCTGAGTTCAGTTGTTTGGATGTTTATGCAGAAGGGGAATTGCTGCATCATATGGTAATTCTGGAGAAGGCAATGGCACCCCACTCCAGTACTCTTGCCTGGAAAACCCCACGGACAGAGGAGCCTGGTGGGCTGCCGTCCATGGGGTCGCTAAGGGTTGGACATGACTGAGCGGCTTCACTTTCGCTTTTCACTTTCATGCATTGCAGAAGGAAATGGCAACCCACTCCAGTGTTCTTGCCTGGAGAATCCCAGGGACGGGGCCGCCTGGTGGGCTGCCGTCTCTGGGGTCGCACAGAGTCGGGCACAGCTGACGCGACTCAGCAGCAGCAGCAGCAGCAGGGTAATTCTATGTCCAATTTTTGGAGAAACTATCACACTGATTTCCACAGTGGCTGCACCATTTCACCTTCCCACCAACAATGCACAAGAGCTCCAGTTTCTCTACATCCTTGCCAACACTTGCTATTTTCTGGATTTTTAAAAACAGTATCCATTGTAATAGTTGTCAAAAATAACTTATCTTCCCTGGTGGCTCACCAGCAATGATGGAGACCTGGGTTCGATCCCTGGGTTGGGAAGATCCCCTGGAGAAGGGAACGGCCACCACTCCAGTGTTCTGGCCTGAAGAGTCCATGGGGTTGCAGAGTCGAACACGACTAAGCCACTTTCACACTTCGAGAGTTATTTTATGGCCCAGCGTGTGGACTATAAGCCATGTATATTTCATGACTACTTGAAAGGGATGTGTATTCTGCAAGAGTTCAGTGTAATAGTCCTTAAATATCAACTAGGACAGTTTGTTGATAGTGTTGCTTAAATATTCTATATCCTTACTGATGTTTCAATTATTTTTTGTCTACTGAAGGAGGTGTTAAAATATTCAATATTACAAACAACTTTAAGCTAATAAATTTGACAACCTACATGAAAGTAACAAATTCCCTGAGAATCACAACTCAGTGAACGGTATACAAAAAAGACATAAAAAATCTGAATAATCCCTTAACTTAAAAAAATAAATTTGCAATTAAAAACTTTCCCACAAGGAAAAATCCAGGTCAAGATGGCTTCTGTGGGGGCAGTCTAGCACACGTTTATGGAAGAAATAATGGAAATTTACACCTTCTCTTCCAGAATATAGAGGAACTGAACATGCTTCTCTACTCCTTTTAGTGGGCTGATATAACTCTGAAACCAAACTCTGACGAAGCTATACAAGCAGAGAAAAGTGAAGATCAATATCTCTGTTAAACACAAAAATCTTAACAAAATATTGGAAAAGAGAATCCAGTAATATATAAAAATATACTACATTATGACCAAGAAAACTTGTCCCAGGAATATGAAATTGGTTTCTCACCCAAATCTCAATCAGGGGACTTCCCTGCTGGTCCGCTGGCTGAGACTCCAGGCTCCCAGTGCAGGGGGCCGGGTCTGATCCTGGTCAGGGAACCAGACCCTACACGCCACAACTAAGCCTTGGTGCAGCCAAGCAAATAAATAAATATAAAAACAATCAGTAAATAGCATCGCATTAAGGAGGTAAAAGAATGCCCAAACTACCGCACAAGTGCACTCATCTCACATGCTAGTAAAGTAATGCTCAAAATTCTCCAAGTCAGGCTTCAGCAATACGTGAACCGTGAACTCCCTGATGTTCAACCTGGTTTTAGAAAAGGCAGAGGAACCAGAGATCAAATTGCCAACATACGATGGACCATGGAAAAAGCAAGAGAGTTCCAGAAAAACATCTATTTCTGCTTTATTGACTATGCCAAAGTCTTTGACTGTGTGGATGACAATAAACTGTGGAAAATTCTGAAAGAGGGAATACCAGACCACCTAACCTGCCTCTTGAGAAATCTGTATGCAGGTCAGGAAGCAACAGTGAGAACTGGACATGGAACAACAGAGTGGTTCCAAATAAGGAAAGGAGTACATCAAGGCTGTATATTTTCACCCTGCTT
>SJYB01004649.1:0-27922 GCA_006408585.1 Antidorcas marsupialis | reverse complement strand
GACTGAGCCACTGAACTGAACTGAACTGAACTGATGGGGTGAAGATGAAGCCCAACCACCTCCACGTACTCTGTGAGGTCAAATGGCCCCCTGTGGGAGCAGGATGACCACCTGAGAACACCATGAGCGTAAAAGCCGTGGAAGCAGCCTGTGCAGCAGTCACAGGAGGGCCGGGACCCCTGGAGCAATACCCATACACTGACTCACGGCTAGGGTCAGCTCAAGACCCTCCTGCTTGAACAAGGTTCTGTATCCAGACGGGAAAGGGAAAAATATGAATGGCACAAAAACTGACTGATGATCAAAAAGGAAATTCTACAGGATTTGGATGGGGATAATGGCGCGCCTGCCTCAGTGCTCCACCAGGACCGGAGGCCACCTGCTGCCCAATCCAGGGCCCGGTGAAGCTCCCGCAGCAGCCTCTGCTCTTCTGCCAGCTGTCCTGGAGTTCGTAGAGCCGCCATTTCAGCGGGCTTCGGTCCCAGCAATGGAGATCGCCGGTCAGTGCCCCCAGAATCCCACCTCAGCTGGACCTCCTAGAATGTCTCCACCTCTCCCGATGAGCGCTGATGGAAAGGGGGAAGAAAACACAGCAATTAGAGGCTGCGCTCCGCCAAGGAACAGGGGAAAGAACCCCACTACAGATGCCCCTCAGAGAGCTGCGACGGCCTCCCGTTCAGGACGCGTGGGCACTACCAGCAGCCCCCTGCAGCCTAGTATCACCAGCCGTTTTCCTCTATGGATGTATTAAACCGGCAGAGACACGCTCCACCACACTCGGGGGAGCCACAAGCCGTGATTAGGCAAATGGAGACTATTTTCCGAACCCACCGCCCTGCATGGGATGACATAATCCAACTGCTAGTCTTCCTTCTCAGCCCTGAGGTGAGACACAGGATCCTGAGGCCAGAAAATGGCTAAGAGAAGTGGCACCAGAGGGTCCTGCAAACCCGCAGCGGTGGGCAGAGCCAGCCACCCCGATCTGAGGCCCAACCGGGACTGTAACACAGAGGAAGGGGGGCCACCTGGAGAGTTATCTGGTGACTATTTTTTGAGGCCTCAAGAGGGGGGCCCAAAAAGCTATGAGTATCGTAAAACGCTCCAAAGTGATTCAAAGGGAAAGCGAATCAGCCTCTGAGTTCTGCGAAAGACTGGGCGAGGCCTATAGACTTTATACACCAACAGACCCAGCCAGAGGCTGCTGGGTCTCAGACGGTGATAAATGCAGCTTCTGTGTCTCCAGCCTACCCTGAAAATGTCAGACGGGGGGACACCAAGTGACTCATGAATGTTTAAACATCCCTGAATGCCCAGGACCTTTGTTAGGCAGAAACTTGCTGTCTAAATTGGGGGGCACAAGTGACCTTTCCCCCCACAAAAGACCCACTGTTCGAGTGGGCTCAACCACCTGTTTCCTCTTCCTCTCAGTAACCCCTCAAGATGAATGGAGGTTGCACAGTCTCCCGGCAAGGAAACCAGACGGGCTAAACAGTCAAGAGAGAAAGTTAACTCAACAATTCCCTGAGGTCTGGGTGGAAGACAACCCCCCGCCCCCCAGGCTTGCAAAACAAGTCCCACTGGTAATAGAACTCAAACCCGGTACAATTTACGTCAGCACCGCCTGGGCCCGCCAGACCTCGCTAAGCCGCTTACTCTTTATGTGACTGAAAAGGACAAGGTGGCTAGGGGAGTGTTGTGCCAGACTATGGGGACGTGGGCCAGACCAGTGACATCACTAACCGGCTGGACCGTGCTGCCACTGGGTGGCTGGGGCGCTTGCGGGCAGGGGCTGCAGTTGCCTTCTGGTCTGGGAGGCAACCGAGCTGACTCTGGGCCAAGATTTGTTCATGAAAGTCCCGCATGAGGTCAGCACTCTCCCGCGAGGGGACCCCCATGAATGGCTGTCAACATCCGGATCACTCAGTACCAGGGACTGTTATGTGAGAACCCGATGTTACTGCTGAGCCTTGTCAGGCCCTGAATCTGGCCGCTCTCTATCTTGTGGGAGAAGGTGGGCCCTCACATGATTGCAAGGAAATATGCCAGCAGGCCTGACTTGAGAGGCCAGCCAATCCTGGACCCAAACTGGGTCCTGTACACTGGCACCAGCCCGGTGAAACAAGGACAATGCTGTCGAGATATGCAGTCGTCACGGAAGAAACCATCGTCGAGGCTGGCTCTCTGCCGTCACACTGGTCCGCTCAACAGGCCGAACTATATGCTCCAATCCAGGCCCTCCAGCTTCAAAAGGACAGAAAGCACTTCCTGCTTACAGGTCAGAGCTGCAACTCAGCACAGACAGAAACCTCCAGGGATTCAGGTAAAAGGCACGCTGCCCTTTGAACACTTGGAAGTGGACTTCACTGAAATGGAACCTCGCCGACACTACCATTACCTGCTGGTCGTGGTATGTACGTTCTCGGGAGGGGTAGAAGCTTTTCCTACCCAGACTGAATGAGCATCAAAAGTAGCCCGGTGCCTGCTTAGGGAGATGGTTCCCAGATTTGAATTTCCTTCCAGCACTGGATCGGACAATGGCCCGGCTGAGCTGATTTAGTGCAACAAGTGAGCAAAACTTTAAACATCAAGTGGAAATTACATACAGCACACAGGCCCCAGAGTTCTGGGATGGTGGAGGGAACCAGCCGGACACTTAAAGAGACACTCTCCAAGTGGATCTTAGAGCCTGACTGCTCCTGGGTGGGCTTGACCTGTGGGGATGACCCCACAGTCCCATGGCTCTTCTCCGTACAAAACTGTGTATGGGAAGCCCACTCCCATAATAAAACAGGTGTCAACAAATTTGCCTCAAGTAAGGGGAGATTCACAACAGATGAAACAGCTGGGTAAGGTAATAAGTCAGGTAACTAAGTTTATACAAGAAAGGGTGCCATTCCCCCTTGGAAACAGATTCACAGATTTGTGCCCGGGCATCAGGTGTGGTCAGGGACTGGAAACACGGCTCCTCAGCCCCACACTGGAAGGTCCATATGCTGTTGTTGCTGCAGCCCAGCCCGGCAGCAGGTAAAGTTGTAGGTGTCGCTCCCAGATCTACCGCACGAGGGTAGGAGAGCATACCGCGCAGACCCGGAGGACGCCGAGTGGTCTACACAGAAGGACCCCACTGGGCCCCGTGAAACCAGGATCATCTTAGAGAAGAAAAAGAGGCGAAGCTCTACAGTCAACTGCGGCTACAAGGACTTGCTGGTATCATCTTGAGACTAACCACAGTTTCAGTACAAAGACCGACCTGTGCTATAATTAAAGTTGAATGACATGTGTATAACCCTGATGTATCTGGCTATATATCAGCCACGCTAGATGACATGAAAGGTCCGGTAAAATTTATGTCTGATGATGTCTTCCTTTTTGGACTTCGGTCCTATCTTGGGTAAAGGGTGATTGATGGAAAACTATATTTACCATGGTTATAGTTGCCCTGATAGTTCTGCTTTGTGGACCCTTATCTTACAATGTATGATGAACCTTGTAACCAACCCAAAGGTTGATGTCATTCTCGCAAATTGGAGGTCGGAGAGTCAGGGTGCGGTATATCCCTATGAATGAGGCTCATCCTATGAGTTAAGAGCATCAGGAGCGGGGGGTGAAGGCGGAAACAGACGCAGCAGGCTCTGTCCTGAGAGCGGGCTCCGTCCTGAGAGTGGGCTCCGTCCTGAGAGTGGGCTCCGTCTTGAAAGCAGGCTCCGTCTCGGGCCGGGCTGTGGGCTTTGAGCCCTGTGCCCAGTATCTGTGGAAACGACACACCAACTGGAAAGCCAGGCCCCCTGGATGGAACCCC
Organism: Antidorcas marsupialis; assembly: GCA_006408585.1. Classification (NCBI taxonomy): domain Eukaryota; kingdom Metazoa; phylum Chordata; class Mammalia; order Artiodactyla; family Bovidae; genus Antidorcas; species Antidorcas marsupialis. The sequence goes on along the minus strand of SJYB01004649.1, from coordinate 24,123 downwards.
AGGCTCGTAGCTAGACCCTCTGTTGCCTAGAGGAATACCCTAACTATCTGTGTGACCGAATGGAATCATACGTTCTAGTCCGCTTATCGGAGTATGACCGCAGGCCTACCGACAACTGTCCACTGTCAACTCCCTAGGCTTAAGGCATGTGAATCACGGGTTAACTTTGACTGTATCTTCCTTTTCCTTTGTTCAGACTAGTTTCAGGGAATTTTGGGAGGTGGGTTTGGGCACGTACACTTAGGGCCTATAAGGTTTTCACAAACACTGGTCGGGGTCCTCGGCCAAGAGCCTCTGCCTTGGGCCACCGGTGTGATAAGCTGCTCTCCACTCTCTGCATTGTCCTTCTGAGTGAGTTGGTTTCCCGGAACGCGTGGCTATAACACCCAGACTTCCCAGGCCCTGTCTCTAGGCCAAGGGCTCAGAACCCCGTCCCAAAGCCCACGTAAGCAAAACCGGCCACTGCCAAGCCAGGGCAGCCTGGCGAAAGGGGGACTTGCCCCCAAACCTCTGGGCCCTGGAGGCCTAGAGTCTGCACAGGGACCCACCCCCAGTCGCTTCCCCACCGGCAGCTTAGGGCCCCAGGGAGAGTCAGGATCCCAGAACTCTGTCCTTCCATTGCTGCCTCTCTCTTCACTGTCAAATTCACAGAGCGTGAAATTCTCCATGGCAAGGACCGTTCAGTGGCGTCCGGACAGCCACAGCTTTCTGTGCCAGCGTCTCCGTCTCCATCTCTCTTTGCTGCTGTGNCAGAACCCCGTCCCAAAGCCCACGTAAGCAAAACCGGCCACTGCCAAGCCAGGGCAGCCTGGCGAAAGGGGGACTTGCCCCCAAACCCCTGGGCCCTGAGGCCTAGAGTCTGCACAGGGACCCACCCCCAGTCGCTTCCCCACCGGCAGCTTAGGGCCCCAGGGAGAGTCAGGATCCCAGAACTCTGTCCTTCCATTGCTGCCTCTCTCTTCACTGTCAAATTCACAGAGCGTGAAATTCTCCATGGCAAGGACCGTTCAGTGGCGTCCGGACAGCCACAGCTTTCTGTGCCAGCGTCTCCGTCTCCATCTCTCTTTGCTGCTGTGGGTCAGCGTCTCCTTGTGTCTCTGGGTGTCTCCTTCAGATGGCCCGTGTCTCCCAGGCTCTCTCTGGGTGAATCCCCCTCCCCACCGACCCTGTCTCTCCTCTGCGTCTCCGCCTGTGTCTGTCTTCCTCTGTCCTTCTCGGTCTCCGCATCTCCCTCTGACTCTGTCCGCCGTCTCTGTGTCTCTCTCAGCCCAGCGAGCTCCGAGAGCACCTTCCGCCCCTGCCAGGAGACACGTGGTAGTGGTCGCTGCCTCACATCTGAGCAGCAGCCATGGGCCCATGGTGGGCCCTGCCCCCACCCTAGCGGCCTCCAGAGCCCAGACTGGGATGAGGCAGCCAAGGGCAAAGGCAGAGAGAAGGAAAGCCGCCTGCCCAGGGTCACCCAGTGGGAGGAGGTGAAGCCAGAGAGTGCAGAGGGGCTCAGGCTGGCTGCAGACCAGCCAGAACTGGGCGGAGGGGCCAGCTCTGCTGGAACCTGGGGCCAGGCCAGTGGCTTCCCGCACAGCCCCGCCAGGCCCTTCCTCTGCATGCCTGTTCCCTGGAGCTTGTTCTCGCAAGGGGCCTCTGCACTAGCCTGGAATTCCCTCGCCTGGAATGCCCTTCCCCCAGATCCCCATACAATGGGATGTCACTCCCCATCCCACCCCCAGGGAGCCCTCCCTGAGACCCCAGCAGAGGTAGCAACTGCCCCTCCCTCCGTCCCTTTCTGCCCGCTCTATTCCTCAGAGTTCTTGTCTCTAGATGCCTTTTTAAAGTCTGTTTATAAGTAACTCTAGGTAAGCTAACCCGGTAAGGACTCCACCACCCACCGGCTATGTGACCTTGGGCAAGTTGCTTGACCTCCCTGGGCCTTGATTGTCTCAACGGTCAAATGAGCCAAATGACATCAGGGCCAATCTCACGGGATTTGTGGGGAGGGTTAAATGAGTTGAAATCCCAGAGTACTTTGAACAGGGCTTGGCCCCAGGGGCAAGCTCGGTAAATATCTGGTGATCGGGTGAGGGTGGGCTGAATCCTTCCTGCTGTGGGCAGCTCTCAAAGGCACTGGGGAGCTCTCCGCTCCCTTTCTACCCCAGGTGTCCAGGCCAGGAGGGGCGGTAGTGAGGTTGGGCCTCACCTTCCTACCCGCCCCCAAGGCCTGGCCAGCTTTCCAGAAGATAAAGCGGAGATACCTCCCTGTTATCTGAGCTGGAGATGAGCCGAGGCAGCCGGCCCCTCAGAGTCCTGCCAGGGCCGTTATCACAAACAGCGTGCACATCACCCACCAGGAATCTGGGGCCTGGGGCCCGGGGCCCGGCCAAGACAGGATTGGAGGAAGTTCCGGGCCGATAAGGCTGAGACAGAACGCTCAGAGTGGGCAGAGGGGTTATATCCGTGACGATCTCCCGGGCATCGAGGCGCCAGGGCTGGTGGGTGTGGGCGCTCACCTGAATCCCTCTGCCAGCCCTGGTGGGGCAGAGAAGGCCTACTGAGCTTGCTGGGTCTATATCCTTGCTGCGTAGGCAGGAGGAGGTCCCGTGCCTCTCCTGGTGCGTGAGAGACGAGAGTGACCACAGTGATAACCCCAGACAACAATCACCTAGGTTTGGACGCACGGGCTCTGCAGCCAAAGGGTTGGTTTAAAGCCACACCTGCCTGCGTGACATTCGTGCGGGGCTTAGCCCTCTGCTCTCAGTGGACTTGTCTGGAAAATAGCTCCTGCCCCGTGGGACTGTTTTGAAGATGCTTACGGCGAGTCTGGCTCGCAATGAGCCTTCAATTACGGCTGGCAGCTTGGGCCGGCCACCTTCTCCTTGCAGCCCTGTGTGCCGGCGATGTGGGGGCTGCTCACTCCTCCCAGGATCCGCCTGCTGCTGCCTTTGGGGGTCACGGGGAACCCCCTCCTTTTCCCAAGACTGGGCTCTGCACTGGGCCGGCTTTCTCATCGCTCTGGCCTCATGTTCACAGTAACTGGGTGGCACAGAAAGTGAAGCGTCCGGGCCCAGCCAGAATGTCTCCTACATACGGGAAAGACATTCAGAGTGGATGGACAGTGACTTTCAGACAGAGGCCCTCCTCCCCAAGAGTGGTGCTGCCTGCCAGCCTTCTGTCCGACAGACCCAGGGTTGCCCCGCCCCTGGGAATTCAGCTTTAGGACAAAGCTGCTGTCTAGAATCACCCCACTCCGGAACGATTAAATCTGAGTCTCCGGAGGGTGCAGCCAGGTGTTGGATTTTTTTTTTTTAAGCCCCAGTTGCCTGGAGGTGCTGCCAAGTCGGGGAAGCACAGGCTCCCTGTAGCCTTCTGGCTGAACTGTGTCCCTGCTGCCTGGAGGCCACCATGCCTCAAGCCAGGCCCCGGAATCCTCTGCTCAAATGGCCCCCGAGTCCCACGATCTGCCCCTAGGAGTGGCCGCAGTGGACACACACCAGTCCCAAGGGGTGGCCGAGGGCAGCTGCTGGCAGGTAGCACGGAGGGAGCTCAGATCCGGGCACACAGCCAGGCCTAAAGCCCCGCGCAAGCCCCCTCTGCTCTGGACTCCACCCGTCCCTGCAGCCCCAGCATCCTGCTCGTTAACCCAACAAAAGCTGATCGTGCCCAGTCTCTGCGTGGCCCCACTTTCTGGGCTGAAGGAGGTCAAGAACACTTTCCCCTTCCTGCTGGCTGAAGCGAGGGCCTGGGGTGGGCATGGAGCTGGAGCACCCCCGCCTACCAGGGGGAAGTCACGCTGGGGTGGAAGCATCCCTGAGCCTCGTGGAGTCACCTTCACCTGCAAGAGAAATGAGCTCTCGGGTGCGCTGAGCCCTGGTCTGTAGGCCTGAAGCCAGCCCCTCCCTGGGGTGCACTAAATTCCCTTCGGGGCTTCAGCCAGTCTGAACTGGGGCTTTATTGCTTGCACCCGAGGGCTTCATCGATAGCCTGAGTTTCGCTGCGGCGACATCACCTCCCAGCAGTTCCCAGGCCCCCTTAGGACCCGGGTTAGTTAGCCATCAGGAATCTGATTTTCCTGATCTCCAAGGATGCTCTGCCTTAAACAAATCCAATCAGTGACACTGATTGGAATGAAAAATAAACTCATATCTGTTAATCAAACACTGTAACAGTTCAGACTGTGGTGCTGGAGAAGACTCTTGAGAGTCCCTTGGACAGCAAGGAGATCCAACCAGCCCATCCTAAAGGAAACCAACCCTGAATACTTACTGGAAGGACTGAGGCTGAACTTCCAATACCTTGGCTACCTGATGTGAAGAGCTGACTCATTTGAAATGACCCTGATGCTGGGAAAGACTGAAGGCCGGAGGAGAAGGGGATGGCAGCGGATGAGATGATTGGATGGCATCACTGACTCAATGGACATGAGTCTGAGCAAGCTCTGGGGACAGTGAAGGACAGGGAGGCCTGGTGCGCTCCAGTCCGTGGGGTGACCACGAGCCGGACGCACCTTCGTGAGTGGGCAGCAATGGCAGCCCTTTAATAGGAGCCCCACGCTGATTAATTCATTTGATCTTCAAAGGGGTCTTTGAGGAACTAGGTATTATCACCCCCATTTCACAAAGAAAGCTCAGCTTGATGGCAGAGCTAAGGCCCCAGCCCAGAGCAGTCTGAGCGCAGAGCCCGCGCACGCTCCCTGTCCCCCCAGAGGCAGCAGGGGAGTGCCCTGCAGCCAGGTAGCAGGCGCCCCGTCCACAGGGCGTGAGCAGGGCTGGGGGACCCCTTGGCAGAGTGGTTGGAGTTGGCTGTGTGGAGAGAGGAGCTGGAGGAGCCTCCACAGTCCTTCTCTCACTCTAGGATTTCCCTCCAGTTTCCCAAGCCATCTGCTGATTCCAGGAAAGCGGCCCGGCCTGACGCCTCCCATCTGGGAATGGCCAGACCCTACCTCCTGTGGCCTAGCTCATTCGTGACTCACCCCAGCCCATCCCTCTGCCTAGTGTGATGAAATTTCTGGCACTTCTGAAAAGTTCTGGTCACCCTAGACAAGACTTGGCCCAGTCTCGCCATCAGGCCAGCTTTCCTGGGAGGGGAAAGGGAGGGAGGGGGCTAGGGGCGCTCTGCTCAGGGGGCTAGGACCTCCCTGGAGGGCTGGAAAACTAGGTCTCAGTGCCCCCTCCCTACTGGGGCAGCCCAGAGACGGGAGGCCTGCTCCCAGCAAGTCTCTTGTCTGCTCTGAGCCTCAGTTTTCCCATCTTTGAAATGGGAGAGGTTGGTTTTGATTTTACTAAATAAGTTAGGAAATGAATAATAAAACACTCAACACTAGCAAATCTACCTTCACAAGAGAAACTCTTCCAACTTCTTTTGTTTTATAAAAACGAGTGAGTGTATGTACGTCCACATACGTGTATGCTAAGTTGCTCCAGTCGTGTCCGACTCCGGGACCCTATGGACTATAGCCCACCAGGCTCCTCCATCCCGGGATTCTCCAGGCAAGAATACTGGAGTGGGGTGCCATTTCCTCCTCCAGGGGATCTTCCCGACCCAGGGATCAAACCCAGGTTTCCTGTGTCTCCTGCACTGGCAGGCTGGGAAGCCCGGCCGTATGCACGCCCACAATCAAATTCTAACACACTTTCTGCTGCATTTCTGTGTGATACACTGTGGCCATTTCCTGCATCAACACGTGTGTCTACATAACTCCAGTCAAGAGCTGCCCAGTGTTCCGCTGTCTGCTGTAACCGCGGTTGATCTGATCCTCCATTCATCATTTCCAGTTTTTTTATCGTGAAAAATAATTTGAAGGATATCCTCCAACCTATTTTTTGGGGCACTTGTCCACCGTCCAGAAGCTGCAAGGGTGTGCATATGTGTAAATGCTTGCGGTATATCCTGCCAAAGGACCCCCGGAAAGCCACAGGTTTCCTCCCCGCAGTCGTAGGGGGACGCTCGCTCCTCGCCCAGTCACCACCATCGGCTGAGGTCTTAGTCCATCTGCCAGCCGAAGGCCTTCTCCCGCTGTCTGAAGCTGGTTGCCTTCGCAAATGACTGTGTGTCTTCTGAGAACTCCGTGAACCTCATTCACTTTCACCATTGAGGTGTTCATCTTAATAATTTTTGAGAGTTCTCTGTATAGTGGGAGTGCTGACCCTTTGTCTGCCAAGTACCTGCTGCAGACACCTTTGTTTTAAGTTTGTTTCCTTCTTTTTTTTTAACATGCAGAGCTTGTAAAGCTTTTTTTTTTTAACTTGTGAAGTTTGATGTAGAAAAACTGTCTAGTATTTTCCTTTGTGCTTAGGATTTCTCCATTCTAAGATGGACTAGCAAGCAACCTGTTTTCTTCCAGCTCTTCTTCATTCATCCAGCCTTCATCCATTGTTACTCTCATATTTAACCCCTAGCTATCTGGCCGCCCTAGCCCTCTGGCCGCCCTAGCCCACACCCCTGGTGGCTGGGCCCTCAGCACTAGGACTTGTTGAGGGACAGGAATTTCCAGTAATTCCTTGAAGCCTCCCCTTCTGGAAAAGTGGGAGGGAAAACACATCTCTATCTCTATTTAAATCATGAAGTTTGGCCTCTGAGGCTCCAAACAACCTCCAGTTACCTGGGCTCTACCCGGCCAGTCCGCGGGTACCGAGGGGTTTAGGGTTGCGATGCTCTCAGGGGCCCTGGGAATGCCTCACTCAGACCTCCTACGCCAAGGAGCCTGGGCGACCCCACTCTCGCCGTGTGAGCTGCCCCCCAGACAGCAATGAGCATAGCAGCTGCCAACGCAGGGTCACTCCAGCAGGACCCGGGTCCCCCGCAGAAAGGGGCTGAGGGCTCCTCGTCCTGCCTGAAGCTTTCGGGAATAATGGTGAAGACAGGAATGAAGATAGTCACGGGCTTCCCTGGTGGCTCAGCAATAAAGAATCCACCTGCAAAGCAGGAGACGTGGATTTGATCCCTGGGTCGAGATGATTCCCTGGAGAAGGAAACGGCAACGCACGCCGGTATTCCTGTCTCACAGACACAGGAGCCTGGTGGGCTATAGTCTACGGTGTTGCAAAGAGTCAAACACGACTTAGGACTAAACAACAAGAAACATAGTCCACAGCTTCACTGAGCTATGAGCCTCTGATACAACCACCTCTCTCGCGCCCTTCTCCACCGCATGGCTGAGACTCAGACCTGAGCTTGGGTGCAAACCCAGCCTTTCCCCTTCCCACCAGGAAGCTCACGCGAGCCCTGTGCCCACCCTACCCACACCCCGGAGTCCCGAGTCCTTGAGTCCAAGTCTCCCAGTCCAGAGACACAACCCAGCAGGCTCCGGGTTTCCTCTTCCAGCTCTGAGACCCCTGGACCCCAGCTGGTTATAGCGATGCCGGGGGGAAGGGCCCAGAATGCCCTTCCCTGAGTAGAGAAGCCCAAATCCTCCTGTCCCAGCTGAATCCGAAAGAAGGAGCCAGAAACTGGGCTGTTAGGTGTGGAGAGAAAAGTCTTCCTCACACAGGAAGGCAACTCCTTTTTGGATTCCAGCCCTGCCCTCTGGCACCTACAGACCTGTCGGCTACTCCTCAGTCAGAGCTCCAGGGTGCCTGTTTTCCAAGCTGACAGACCCCAACTCCTCCAGTACCCTGTGACCAACTCAGCCCGTCCCTCTCCCAGGGCTGGGCCAGAGGCTTTCTACATGGTCCAAAGAGAATTTTCACCTTCCACATTCCAACCTTTAGACCTCATGTGATGTGACCCATGCTGGAGGTGGTTATCTAGAGTGGCCATATTGAAGCATCAACACACTGACCGCAGTGTCCCTTAGCTGCTCGGCTGACCATACAAAGCTGAGGAGTCCTTCTAAGGAGCGGTGGTGAGAGGAGAGGACTTGGCCAGGCCCAGTAGGCTGGCAGGAGAATTTGGTGTTTATTTGGAGAGCTATGAAGAACTGCTAGAGGATTTTAATGGGAGAGACTGAGAAGGCTGGGGCTTCCCTGGTGACTCAGCAGTTAAAAGAATCCTCTTGCAATTCAAGGGATGCAGGAGACATGGGTTTGATCCCTGGGTCGGGAAGATCCCCTGGAGGAGGGCGTGGCAGCCCACTCCAGTTTTCTTGCCTGGAGAACCCCATGGACAGAGGAGCCCGGGAGGCTACAGTCCACGGGGTCGCACAGAGTCAGACATGAGCACGTACACGCTGAGAAGCTGGGTGCCAGAGTTCAGGTGGGAGACGGCGCAGTTCGGATGGGGGTTGTGGCGTGAGGATGTGGCAGGACTGGAGAGACACTGAGGAGAGAGACCTCGGGGCTAGTGTGACGCTGGGAGCTGGGGAGAGGGCGGGCTGGGGCGACCTCAGGTTTCTGGCTCCAGAGGTGTCACTGATGAGCTGGGTGGGGTGCTGGTCTGCACTTTCTGCTGCAAGTCACAGGACACTTGACTCACAGGGGCCTAAAGCCAAAAAAAAAAAAGGGGGGGTGGTGGGGGAGGTAGTGAATTCCATAATGGAACAACATGGAGAGGAGGACGTCAGGCGTAGCTGGATCCAGGTGCCCAAATGTCTCCAGGAACAAGTTTCTCCCCCTCGGCTCTCAGCTCTTCTCTCCTCTCTCCACTTTCCACCCAAAGCATCTCTCCTGGTGACCAAAATTCCCAGAAGTTCCAGCCCACAACCCTTCACGTCTAGACGAAATGAAGCAATACTCCACTGGCCTTAAGGTTCTCTCCCGATGGAGGGGCTCAAGTCAGATGCTCAGCCCTGGACCAATCACCGCAGCCAGAGGAACAGGCTGTGCTGATTGGCTCAGCCCCGATCGTACGCTCTCCCAAAAGCCTGGGTGTGGGAGTGAGCCTCTCAATGGAAACTGGGGGCCGTTGCCAGATCCTGGAGAGGAATCCGTGAATGACCCTCACAGGGTGACTGCATTTGTGTTCTGGGGTTTGAGCTTGATTTCTTCTGCATTCGATTCAGATGCTGTCAGATAATAGCAAACATTTCTGAAGCGTGTTCTCTGTAAAATCCCCAGCAGACACTTTGGGGACTTCACTGAGCTCATCACTGATTGGCTCTCAGCCAACGAGAGCCCAGAGATTCTTGCATCTCACACGGTCGCTGACTGAGGCTGGACTGGGTACCAGGAACCCCGGCAGCACCAGGGAAGCAACGTGGGCCTGATAGGAATGCCGTCGCCTGCGGCTGGTGACTAATAATAAAACAAGCAGGTTACACCCATTGCAAAAATGCGAAGCCGGCAGGAGAGAAAGCGACATGAGCCCAGTGGCTGATTCCCACTTTGTGAAAATGCCAGAAGTGGGGGATTGTGGACATCGGGGTCTACCAGATCCGGAGAGCCTCTCCCAGGCCCCTCCCCGGTTGCAGCATCTCCCCTTGAAAGCAGCGGCCAGCTCTGGGTGCATCCCTAAATCTGAAGCATGTTGTTTGGGTTGTTTTTGAACTGGACCTAAACAGACCCCCGTAAACGTTCCTCTTTGCATCCGTGAGGATGCACACATCCGTCTGCGTTTCCTTTCAATGCTGTGTAATATTCCACCGGGGCGAGCACACCAGGTGGATCTGCCGTCTGGATGTTCCAGGCTGTGGTCTGGTTTCCCTGTTACACGTGACACTGCTCTGGCTGCTCCAGTGGCATCGGTCCTAGTCTCCAGGGCCAGCGTCCGGCCCAGGTCATGGGTGTGCACGTTTCAAGCCCACCAGCTCAAGCCAAGCTGCTCTTTCCGAGTGTTTGCGCCCACAGGGGCCCCTCCCACCGCAGCTGGCGGCGGGGGCGCGCCTCCCCGCCAACCCTTGTTAACGTTCGCCCATGCAGTAGGTGTGAAATGGTGTCTCAGCGTGGTTCTGATTTACATGTCCCTGGTCACTAATGGGGATGAGGATTCTGACGTGTTTGCCAGGCGTCTGCAGCTCCTCTTCAGTGAAGTTTCCGCTCAGGCCTTTCACTCCGGAAAATATTGTTCTCTTCTCGGCAATCACTGATTTGTAAAGCGCAGTCTGGCCACGTGACTGCCTGCCTTTAAGCCCTTCCGTGGCTCCCTGGGGGCGCTGGAGCAAAGCCCGTGCCGAGGCCACGCCGGCAAGGCCCTCGAGTGGTTGGGCTCTGATCGGAGTCTGCCCTCAGTAGGAGCTGAGCGTCTCTCTCTCCTCTCAGTCTCCCCTCCTCTCTGCGCCTGTGGGGCTGTATCCACTTTCTTGTCCACACCCTGCTCTCTGTGACCTCCCAGCTCCCGCTTGTGCTGTGACACCTGCCAGAAACACCCTCCCTCCCCCCCCNTCTTTGGAACTCTGCATTCAGATGCTTATATCTTTCCTTTTCTTCTTGGCTTTTCACCTCTCTTCTTTTCACAGCTATTTGTAAGGCCTCCCCAGACAGCCATTTTGCTGTTTTGCATTTCTTTTCCATGGGGATGGTCTTGATCCCTGTCTCCTGTACAATGTCAGGAACCTCCGTCCATAGTTCATCAGGCACTCTATCAGATCCAGGCCCTTAAATCTATTTCTCACGTCCACTGTATAATCATAAGGGATTTGATTTAGGTCATACCTGAATGGTCTAGTGGTTTTCCCTACTTTCTTCAATTTAAGTCTGAATTTGATAATGAGTTCATGATCTGAGCCACAGTCAACTCCCAGTCTTGTTTTTGCTGACGGTATAGAGCTTCTCCATCTTTGGCTGCAAAGAATACAATCAATCTAATTTCAGTGTTGGAATATTACTAATTAATAATATTAAATAATATTAATATTATTCAGTGTTGGAATGGAGTATTACTCAGCCATAGAAAGAATGAATCTGAGTCACTTTTAGTGAGGTGGATGAGCCTAGAGCCTATTATACAGAGTGAAGTAAGTCAGAACGAGGGAAACAAATATGGCATTAATATGTTAGCACATGTTTATGGAATCTAGAAAGATGGCGCTGATGAACCTATTTGCAGAGAAGGAATGGAGATGCGGATGTAGAGAATGAGCTTATGGACACAGTCAGGGAAGGAGGCAGAGGAACGGAGAAGCNTCCACTGTACAATCATAAGGGATTTGATTTAGGTCATACCTGAATGGTCTAGTGGTTTTCCCTACTTTCTTCAATTTAAGTCTGAATTTGGTAATGAGTTCATGATCTGAGCCACAGTCAACTCCCAGTCTTGTTTTTGCTGACTGTATAGAGCTTCTCCATCTTTGGCTGCAAAGAATAGAATCAATCTAATTTCAGTGTTGGAATATTACTAATTAATAATATTAAATAATATTAATATTATTCAGTGTTGGAATGGAGCATTACTCAGCCATAGAAAGAACGAATCTGAGTCACTTTTAGTGAGGTGGATGAGCCTAGAGCCTGTTATACAGAGTGAAGTAAGTCAGAACGAGGGAAACAAATATGGCATTAATATGTTAGCACATGTATATGGAATCTAGAACGATGGCTCTGATGAACCTATTTGCAGAGAAGGAATGGAGATGCGGATGTAGAGAATGAGCTTATGGACACAGTCAGGGAAGGAGGCAGAGGAACGGAGAAGCTATCGTGTGTGAGATGGACAGCTGCTGAGAAGTCGCGTGTAACACAGGGAGCCCAGTCGGGCCCTCTGTGACGACCTAGAGGGGTGGGNGATGGCTCTGATGAACCTATTTGCAGAGAAGGAATGGAGATGCGGATGTAGAGAATGAGCTTATGGACACAGTCAGGGAAGGAGGCAGAGGAACGGAGAAGCTATCGTGTGTGAAATGGACAGCTGCTGAGAAGTCGCGTGTACACAGGGAGCCCAGTCTGGCCCTCTGTGACGACCTAGAGGGGTGGGGTGAGAATCTCAAGAGACAGGGGATGGATGTATAATTATGGCCGATCTGCATTGTTGCAGAAACCAAGATAGCATTGTAAAATTTTTTTAAATAATAATTTATTAAAAAATTAAATTGTTAAAAAACAAAAAAATAAGAAACATGAAAAGAGGGAGTTCTAATACACAGACAATATAGACAGGCCCTTAGAGGGCGGCATCTCTTTGCCAGCCCCCAGCCTCGAGTTGCCTTCCCTCTGCACAAATTTCCGGCACAGCCAAGGCTTGCTGGGAAACTGGGCCACGATCAGAAGGAATCTGGGCATACTGAGGAGTGATCAGGTTGGCGGTCCCGGATGGATGCCGAGGCTGGGAAGCAAATGGGATTAATTATCCTGGACGCATCTGGCCTAGCTGCCCCTTTCCCTTGTGAGTGAGAGGGCATTAAACCTCATCCCCACAGTCACGCCCGTGCTTTTGCAGTCACGGTTGCAGACCCAGGAGCAAGCCAGAAAAGGGAAAAGAAGCCTCAGGTGGGGACTGTGACTAACAGGGGAAACTGCCCTGAAGCGACAACTGCCCAGCAGAACTAAGGGTGACCCGTGCCTTGTTTAGCAACGTGGGGGCGGAAATAAAGTCCCCTCTGGTGTTTGAAGCTAAAACAGACTTGAGTCTGCTCATGCTAGGTAAGCATGACTTTTTGGAAGATGGCGAAGAATTAATCCAGCAATTCAAAGGAACTCTTGAAAGAGAGCTGGGTCCAGCCTCTCCCAGGGTGCAGTTTGGCTGGGATTTCTTCCGTCCCTGCCACACTGAGTTTCCGTGGAGCCTCAGTCCCGTGCAGCCTGGTCCTGGGCCAGGGTTCGGGCCACAGCGCTGTCCCACACTGTTTAAGGCTTGGGTTCCTAATCTCGTGTTGAGCCGTCGTCCCCGGATCACGCCCACCGTGCCGGGCGTTCTTAGTGTGAGTACCATATACACTCCTCGCCAACACACACAACCAGGCCTGGCGTTAAACCCTGGTCAGGATGGCCCAGGGGTGATGCCCCCATTGACGGCTCCACGTGTCCATTCTTGCAAGGGGTCCCCAGTCAGGAACACCCCAACCGGTTAGACGGGTTAGTGTGTGCTGTGTGTGCTCAGCGGCTCAGTTGTTTCAGACTCTTGTGACCCCATGGACTATAGCCTGTCCAGCTCCTCCATTCATGGGATTTCCCGGGCAAGGATCCTGGAGTAGGTGCCGTTTCCTCCTCCAGGGGATCTTGCCAACACAGGGATGGAACCTGCATCTCTCGGGTGCCCTGCATCGGCAGGCGGACTCTTTACCACTGCGTCGCCTGGGAAGTCCTAAACTGGTGAATTCTTTGCACTCAGCCTTCTTTAGGTCCAACTCACCACTATGTAATTTGCAACTATTTTCTCCCATTCTCTGGGTGGCCAAGATGGGTCCTTTTAACACCAGGGGGTGCTGGGCAGGCAATTCCTCTGACCTACACCGGATCAGTCTAGGCCTCTGGAAGGTGGGAATTAGCCTTCTCTCCTCTCACAGCAGGGCACCTCCAAGGCCCACAGGAAAGATGAGAACGATTCCACTCAAATTGATTAGCTCCATCACCTTGAATTAGTCAGGTCCCTTCCCAAAGGNGCATCGGCAGGCGGACTCTTTACCACTGCGTCGCCTGGGAAGTCCTAAACCGGTGAATTCTTTGCACTCAGCCTTCTTTAGGTCCAACTCACCACTATGTAATTTGCAACTATTTTCTCCCATTCTCTGGGTGGCCAAGATGGGTCCTTTTAACACCAGGGGCTGCTGGGCAGGCAATTCCTCTGACCTACACCGGATCAGTCTAGGCCTCTGGAAGGTGGGAATTAGCCTTCTCTCCTCTCACAGCAGGGCACCTCCAAGGCCCACAGGAAAGATGAGAACGATTCCACTCAAATTGATTACCTCCATCACCTTGAATTAGTCAGGTCCCTTCCCAAAGGTGGAGAGGGCAATGGCACCCCACTCCAGTACTCTTGCCTGGAAAATCCCATGGACAGGGGAGCCTGGTGGCCTACAGTCCATGGGGTTGCAAAGAGTCAGACACGACTGAGCGACTTCACTTTTACTTTTCACTTTCATGCGTTGGAGAAGGAAATGGCAACCCACTCCAGTGTTCTTGCCGGGAGAATCCCAGGGACTGGGGAGCCTGGTGGGCTGCAGTCTATGGAGTCGCACAGAGTCGGGCATGACTGAAGCGACTCAGCAGCAGCAGCAGCAGCTTCCCAAAGGTGCATTTGAAAGCCCAGTGTATCCAAGGAGTTATTCCTGCTCTTTCTGGATCAAGCCCAGGTGTGACTCTTTCCCAAGACTGCACAGATAATTTTTTTCCTAAACCATCTAATTCCTTATCAGTTCGTGGCAGTCATAATTCACATTCATGATGGAATTTCCCTTTATGGAAGGATTCTGTGGAAAAATAGTCTCAGATTTTCCTTTTGTTACGCAAATGTCTTCCAGTTGCATTCTTCTCTCCGTTTCTCATATTTGGTACAGTATGTTACATACAGTAGCCTCTTTTATAAATTGTAGGCGTAGCTTCTTAATAAAGGTTCAAGATTACAGCACATTTTTCAGTCTATAAGGGGATTCTAATGAATGTCCTTTCATTTATGCTGACGTCAGTCCTGAGAGAGAAGGAACCAGGGAGTGACGCGTCCCTTGTAATTCAGAAACTTGAGGCTCAGAGAAGTGAAGTGATTTGCCCAAGATTACACAGGAATGCGTGCCAGGTAAATGGGCTTTACACCCAGACCAACATTCACCCCAGCCTCTGCTCGGAGTGCTGCATCCGGCCGCCTCTGTAAAGCAGAATGGAATAGAATTTTGCATGTGTGGTAGAGCGCTCAGACAAAATGAAAGACGCCTGGTTAAATTTGAATTTCACATAAACAGCGAATTTTTTTTCGGTCTCTCGTGGCTCAGAGGTTAAAGCGTCTCCCTGCAATGCTGGAGACCCAGATACAATCCCTGGGTCGGGAAGATCCCCTGGAGAAGGAAACAGCTACCCACTCTATATTCTTGCCTGGAGAATTCCATGGACAGGGGACCCTGGTGGATCACAGTCCATAGTGCCTCAGATGGTAAAGCGTCTGCCTGCAACGCTGGAGCCCCGGGTTCCATCCCTGGGTCGGGAAGATCCCATGGAGAAGGAAACGGTAACCCACTCCAGTACTCTTGCCTGGAAGATTCCATGGATGGAGGAATCTCGTAGGATACAGTTCATGGGGTTGCAAAGGGTCAGACGCGACTTGCCGACTTCCCTTTCACTTTCTTTCATGTCCCATATTGCAGGGATGCACCAATGTCAAGAGTCTTTGTTATTTACTGAATTTCAAATGTAAATGAGCATATTGCACTTTTATTTGCTAAACCTGGTAACCCTAACCTGGGGGACACCTGAAGTGGCCACTGAGGCCCACAGAGGGACAGCGATCTGCTCAAAAACACACAGGAGGGGATTTCCCTGGCCGTCCAGCGCTTAAGACTCTGCCTTCCAATGCAGGGGCGTAGGTGTGACCCCTGATCAGGGAACTAAGACCTCAGATCCCACATGTCTCAGGGTACAGCCAAAAAGTAAAAAAAAAACAAAAACGAAAAAACCACAGAAGAAGTCAGAGCAAACCCAGGATTGAGGGCAGCTTGCCCGTTCCCAGTTCCTGCCCCTGTGTGAGGTTGCCAAGTGCTCCCAAGTCAAGGGAACAGGGGTGCTGGTGAGCACAGCTGTCCCCTCCAAGGGCTGCCTGCAGGCCGTCCCCTCCCCAGCCATCCTACCTAACCGCCCACCCCAAAACCAGGAAGCTCGTNCTTTCATGTCCCATATTGCAGGGATGCACCAATGTCAAGAGTCTTTGTTATTTACTGAATTTCAAATGTAAATGAGCATATTGCACTTTTATTTGCTAAACCTGGTAACCCTAACCTGGGGGACACCTTAAGTGGCCACTGAGGCCCACAGAGGGACAGCGATCTGCTCAAAAACACACAGGAAGGGATTTCCCTGGCCGTCCAGTGCTTAAGACTCTGCCTTCCAATGCAGGGGCGCAGGTGTGACCCCTGATCAGGGAACTAAGACCTCAGATCCCACATGTCTCAGGGTGCAGCCAAAAAGTAAAAAAAAAAAAAAAAAACCACAGAAGAAGTCAGAGCAAACCCAGAATTGAGGGCATCGTGCCCGTTCCCAGTTCCTGCCCCTGTGTGAGGTTGCCAAGTGCTCCCAAGTCGAGGGAACAGGGGTGCTGGTGAGCACAGCTGTCCCCTCCAAGCGCTGCCTGCAGGCCGTCCCCTCCCCAGCCATCCTACCTAACTGCCCACCCCAAAACCAGGAAGCTCGTCCCAGTGCGGAAAGATGAGCAGAGCGCGGTCACACCAATTAGAGGAGATGGTGTTAACTGAGATTTCCAGACAGGGAGCACAGGCTGCTGGGAAGCAGCTAACGAGGCAGGAGCCTCCAATTAAGAAGCGATTGGAGTGTTTGCCGCAAGCCCAGCGCAGCCGGGGCAGCAGAGACGCTCAGGCTGCTCTGTCCCCGCAGCAGCTCACACGAGGGCCCTCAGCCAGGCGCCTCCCCTCCCTGGGCTCTGCTTCCTGGCTTGTGAAATGAGGAGGTGATGCCGGCTGCTATCTAAGCGCCCTGCTGACCACCACACGGGCAAGTCCAAGGAGGTGGGAGGGTTTTTTCCGTCCCACATTGGACATTTCTTCATGGCATTCTAGGGTTCCCCAGCCCCTTCCGCCTCCGCTCTGCACTCCACCTAAGGCCATTATTCTCTCATTTGTTGTGGACTCAAATGCTAGTATCTGTAATTTTCGTCCCTCAATTTAACTTCTATTTCCAGACCCCATTCCTCTAGGTTGGCAATTCAAAGACTGCTTTCTCCCTAACCCCAGGATACATCCCAAAGGGATTAAATGTGGTGCTGACGCATGTGTTGGGGGCAGGTCAGCAGCCTCCACTGAGGTCTAATCTTGGTCCCAGCTGAGCATCAGGAGGGGTCCCTGCTGGTTGCCATGGAGATCATGCTCCCATCTGCTGAGGATGCAGCTTGTGGTCAATTGATGGTAATAATGGCCCCAGTTTTTCTTGATTCCTAACATCCGTATGCTTTGGTGGCGCTTGCCCCCACTGGTGACAGGCTTGACCACGTGACCTGCTTTGACAAGTGTAGTAGAAAGAGCAGTGGACCAGCATGAAGTAAATGACTTTCGTGTAGCGGGGCTCAGTGTTCATTTATACACTTGGGTGGCACTTAGTTTTGCTTGGTTGGGAAACACATTTCTGTATCTTCCCAGAGGCATCAGGGCATCTCTTTTAATTGCATAAATGAATGTCAGGATATGTTGCCTGGGATTTGCTTCAGAATGGAGCCAAAGATACAGTCGAAACAAGTTCGCCACAAGTTGATCGTTACTGAGGCCAGACGACTTGGGACTCTTTTGTATAATTCTCTCCACATTTGTAACTGTGTGAAATATTTCAATGGGAAAAAAGCCCCTTGAAATCCTGCCAACCCTCTGAGACCACAAAGTCATGCCCACCCCTCCTGCTGGCATCCAGTTCGGGCTTACAGCATGAGTGGCAGACTCAGAATTTTCCTGGGAATCTTCATGCGTGTTCACTCCCAAGGGGTCTGTCGTATCCAGCTCTGTAATTCCACGGACTGTAGCCCACCAGGCTCCTCTGTCTGTGGGTTTCCCAGGCAAGAACACTGGAGTGGGTGGCCACTTCCTCCTCCACACAGCACGCAGCAGATGCTCAGCAAATACCTGCTGGCTGAAGATTAGGTCAGTTCAGTCAGCTCAGTCGCTCATCGTGTCCGACTCTTTGCGACCCTGTGGACTGCAGCCCGCCAGGCCTCCCTGCCCATCACCAGCTCCTGCAGTTCACCCAAACTCATGTCCATCGAGTCGGTGATGCCATCTAGCCATCTCATCCTCTGCCCTCCTCTTCTCTTCCTGCCTTCAATCTTTCCCAGCATCAGGGCCTTTTCCAATGAGTCAATTCTTTGCATCAGATGGCCAAAGGATTGGAGTTTCAGCTTCAACATCAGTCCTTCCAATGAATGTTCAGGACTGATTTCCTGTAGGATTGACTGGTTGGATTTCCTTGCTGTCCAAGGGACTCCCAAGAGTCTTCTCCAACAGCACAGTTCAAAAGCATCAAGTCTTTGGCACTCAGCTTTCTTTATAGTCCAACTCTCAGATCCATACGTGACCACTAGAAAAACCATAGCTTTGACTAGATGGATCTTTGCTGGCAAAGTGATGTCTCTGCTTTTTAATATGCTGCCTGGGTTGGTCATAACTTTTCTTCCAAGGAGCAAGCGTCTTTTAATTTCATGGCTGCAGTCACAGTCTGTTGTTCCACGTCCAGTTCTAACTGTATGCAGATGCTTCCTGACCTGCACACAGATTTCTCAAGAGGCAGGTTAGGTGGTCTGGTATTCCCATCTCTTTCAGAATTTTCCACAGTTTGCTGTGATCCACACAGTCAAAGGCTTTGGCATAGTCAATCAAGCAGAAGTAGATGCTTTTTTGGAACTCTCTTGCTTTTTCAATGATCCAGCAGATGTTGGCAATTTGATCTCTGGTTCCTCTGCCTTTTCTAAATCCAGCTTGAACATCTGGAAGTTCACAGTTCACATATTGATGAAGCCTGGCTTGGAGAATTTTAAGCATTACTTTACTAGCATGTGAGATGAGAGCAATTGTGCAGTAGTTTGAGCATTCTTTGGCATTGCCTTTCTTTGGGATTGGAATGAAAACTGACCTATCCAGTCCTGTGGCCACTGCTGAGTTTTCCACATTTGTTGGCATACTGAGTGCAGCACTTTCACAGCATCATCTTTCAGGATTTGAAATAGCTCAACTGGAATTCCATCACCTCCACTAGCTTTGTTCGTAGTGATGCTTTCTAAGGCCCACTTGACTTCACATTCCAGGATGTCTGGCTCTAGGTGAGTGATCACACCATCGTGATTTTCTGGGTCGTGAAGATTAGAGCACTGTGGCCACAATTAAAATAACAGGCTTCCGGCTTCCCTAAATCAACAAAATGATAGTAAAGTTCACCTGGAAAAATGCATCTGCGAATAACAGCCAAGATTATCCAGAAAAAAGAAGAGCAGGGACCGGGGCCAGCCCTAAAAGGACACAGCCTGGTGGGAAAGAGTAGCTCGATAGATCAGTGGGTGCTGCTGAGCAGTGGGGCTCAGCCCTGGCTTCACGTTCAGTCAGTTCAGTCGCTCAGTCACGTCCAACTCTTTGCGACCCCATGAATCGCAGCACGCCAGGCCTCCCTTCTAAAAAGCACAGAAACAAACAGGAGACTGCGCTTGGGCCTTAT
This sequence comes from Antidorcas marsupialis, assembly GCA_006408585.1. Lineage (NCBI taxonomy): Eukaryota > Metazoa > Chordata > Mammalia > Artiodactyla > Bovidae > Antidorcas > Antidorcas marsupialis. The sequence goes on along the minus strand of SJYB01004649.1, from coordinate 4,981 downwards.
TCCCAGAGACTGTGATCCACCAGGGGACACCTGGGCACTGGTGTTTTCTTCCTTTCTAAAAACTTCAAATTTACCAGTGTTTAAGTCTGTATTTTCTTAAATGCCTCCGGGGGACTCTTGCGCAGCCAGGACTGAGAACCACTGGGGCGGCGAGTCCCGAAGCGGGTTTGGCACCCAGGAACGTGCAGTTTATGGTAAACTGGCATTTCACACTGGCGGCAGCAAGAAGGGTTCTTCAACCAGCGACGCTGAGATAATTACTTCAGCATTTGGAAAGACCGCTGGGTGTTTACTCCTGGCATCAGACTAAATCCCGTACGGATCAGAGTCTTAAATGTGACAATAGAAGGAGGAGGGGAAGGAAAAATTGTGACAGTTCCGGAAGAAGTTATGAATAAGTTTACAGTCATGGTGGAGAAGATCTGCCAAAGCTGGTTATAAGCCTAGAGAGGAAAAAGCCTGTAACTTTTAAAAACATTTGATTCCTGAATGTCACCAAATACGGTAAATGAAGTCAAAAAATGAATGACAAACTAGAAATATCTATTTAGAATACACGTGCCAGACAATGGACTACCTTTCCATGAGTTACAGAGAGCTCAAGTCAGCAGTAAGGTTCTGACACCAATTGTCGCTCTGCCCACCAGTGACACTGTGTGGGCTCCGTCCCGACAGCGAGCAAGTCTGTGGCACCAGCTGAGTGTCCTGCTGTGTGGAAGTGTTAGCCGCTCAGTCACGTCTGACTCTCTGCAGCCTCAAGGGCTGCAGCACACCAGGCCTCCCCGTCCTTCACCAGCTCCCAGAGTTTGCCCAAGCTCATGAGACAGGAAACCAGAGGTGCACACAAAACTTCAACCCTAATGTGCACAGCAACAGTATTCCCGAAACCCCAAAGTTGGGAACAGCCCAAGTATCCACCATCTGATAAATGGATAAACAGGATGCGTTCTGTCCCTACCATGGAATGTTATTCTGTCGCAAAAGGAATGAAGTCCTGAGGTCTGCTACGACGTGGACGAGCCTCGAAAACATCACACTCAGTGAAATGTCAGACACGGAAGTCTATATATTACATCATTTCACTTTATAAAATGTCCAGAATAGGCCAATCAATAGATGCAGAGAGTGGATTAACGGTTGCCTGGGGCTCGGGGGCAGGAGGAAACACAGCAGTGTCTGTTAGTGATTACAGATTTTTTTTTTTTGCTGGAGAGTGGTGATGAAATGCTCTAAAACTGATTATGCGGATGGTGGCATGACACTCAATATATTGAGATGATTAAATTGTGCACTTTAAATGGGTGAATTGTTTAGCAGGTGAATTACATCTCATAAAGCTGTTAAGAAAACACTGACATATGACTTTTCACTTCTCAGACTGGCAAAAATAGTAAGAGTGTAAGGATATAGACTCCCTCTTACACAGTCGATAAAAGTGTCAATTGGCGGCACCTTTCTGAAGAGCGTTTTGGCAACCGCTGCCAGATTTAAAAGCGCACACGCTCTTCATCCGAGGGCTCCCACTTCCAGCTGACCTTATGGAAATGCTGCACAGCCAGTTACACCCAGGAGATGCGGCCGGGGCTTTGTAAAAGCAAAGAAACAGGAAATGAACACATGTGCACAGAGAATGCAATCACCGTGGAAATAAACTGCAGCCATTCATTCAGAAAGAGGCGGAGACGGAGGACGTGTGGGTCTGGAGAGATCTCAGGTGCACACTTGCAGAACACAGAACAGCGAGCGGGCAGAGAGCAGCTCTCTTTCAATCAGTGAAAATCCCGATTTACCCAAGCATTCAGCAAGGAAATGTAGAAAAAGGAATCACCTCCAGGGAGAAGGGCTGCAGTCGAGAAGCTTTTAGTTCTTATTTTATCATCTTTTGGGAACAGTTTTAATTTTCTAAATGTGTGCATACATTAACTTTATTTTTTAAATGCCACAGGGATTATCTGTGCAGTGGCATTCCAAGCCGCTTTTCATTTTCTTCATGTTTTTCTGTATTGAAAAAGAAAACCTTGAAAAATCTCTCGCACTGCTGACAAATGTGTGATGGTTTTGTGCATGTGTGTATGTGATGAACTGCTGTTGCCTTTGAGGACCCTCGGAGAATCCACGCCCTCCATTTCTGGGCCTGTTTCAGGGAAAGAGCTGGGGGAGCGGGGCTGGGAGTACCGCTGGCTTTAAAGGCCAGAAGCTGTAACTTCACTGACAGCCCGAAGCTCTCTCCAGAGGCAGCCCCATACGCTTCTGGGCCGGCCCGCCTGGATTTATGGGGCAGGTGAGCTTGGAGGTGGGGTCCAGGTGAGACGGCAGGAGCAGGGTCCACTCCCCTGAAATAGAAACACAGACAGGGAAAGCTCTGAGCAGATGCTCTGCTGGTCTGAGCCAGCTCGACCAAAGCCCACTTTCTGAGTGAGGGCTGAAGGGGTCTCTGAAGGCTGGTGGCCCCTGGGCCCAGCCCTTAATGGTCACCTGGAGCAGGCCTGGAGTCCAGGAAGCTGTGAATTTTTCCCATAGGTGTTTATGGGCTTGCAGATCTGTGCTTCCCGCGTGTCAGAAGCCACACGCAGCACGCCCATGTCTGCGTCTCCTCCCTCCCTCCCGCCTCTCTTCTCTCAGCATCTGTATTCCAGCAACGTCCGCCTCTGGGGCGGAGGCACCAGGGTGAAGACTCTCCATTTCAAGGAGGGTCAGGAGTCCATGCAAGCACTGTGTAGGGCTTGCCACCTTCCTCTTGAGACAATCCACAAAACCCGTCCTGGGAGAACCAAAGAATTGGCCAGGGTGAGCGGGCCACGGGCGGGGCGCGGTGGGCCACACTGTCAGGGCGCTCGCATCCGCTTCACACTTGCGCCCGCCCGTGTGCTTGTGTGTGTGTCTGGGTGTGATGTGGTGGATGTGTGCCTATGGCTGTGGAGTGTGTGTCCCTCCACGCATGCAGCTGCGGGACACCCCTCGAGTGACAGGGGCCAGGCAGCTCTGGGCTAATGAGATGCCGTGGCTGTGGAGTGACTTCCCTCAGGGCCCGTCCTCCCTGGTGGAGCCAGCTGCTGCTAGGAGTCCAGAGACGGGAGCGATGATTTCCTTCCACCCAGGGTGTCCAAACGACCCCGCTGCTCTCCAGAGGCCCTGTCGACCTGACAAAAGCTTTGAGATCTTGCCTGCGGGGGTGTCTCGGTGGACAGAGTAGGATTCTGTAAAAAGAGGCCCCCAAACACTCAGCACAAATAACTTAGTTTATTTCTCCAGCAAGTAGTAGTGTGGGAAGGTGGTTCAGGCTAGCGAGGACGTTTGACGGTGTTCCCGAGTCCCAGGGCTCCCCAGGCCACCTTGCTCTTCAGCCACACAGGACACAGCTTAAAAGCCCTCTTGCCCACTCTTTTGGCCTCAGGTCCCAATTCAGTCTGCCCCAGATCTTTGTTCTGCCACCAAGAGGCTCAGCCGCATGACTTCCCAAGCCACAGAGCAAGCTCCCTGCGATGAAGCCCGCCTCTCCCAAAGACACAGGACCACAGTGCGCACTTTTCCCCCATGTTATTATTAAATATGAACTGTTTCTTTTTGTGGTTATAGGTTATATGTCCACATCCTCAGCCTTTGGGAAAAGTACTTTATTCTGTGGCCCCAGTTTCCCCATCTGTAAAACAGGGATGATCTTAGTTCAACTCCTAGGTTTGCTGTATGGATCAAATTCCAGGCTTGTTCCTAGGATCAACTGATCTTAAAGCTTTTAGAATTGAGCTTAACACATGCTCCATGCTATTTTAATAATAATCAGCACGATTATCTGTTTGGATTCTCTCCATCTCTCCATGGGGAGGAAGGGCAGGCATCACTTCACCTTGAGACAAAGAAATGAAGGACCAGTTGCCCAAGGGCACAGCGCTGGCAGGCTGCTGGCGGCTGGGTCCAGACTTAATCCAGACCTGAACCTCAGTGACCTCATGATAAACTTGGGGTGATGATGGAGCCCCCCCGGTAGTATTAGGTTGTGAGAGTCCAGTGAAAGTGAAAAGGGTTAGTCGCTCAGTCATATCTGACTCTTTGCAACCCCTTGGACTGTAGCCTGTCAGACTCCTCTGTCCATAGGATTCTCCAGGCAAGAATACTGGAGGGGGTAACCTTTCCCTTCTCCAGGGAATCTTCACCCAGGAATCAAACCCAGGTCTCCTGAGTTGGAGGCAGTCTGTTTACGTTCTGAGCTACTAGGGGAGCTCTGAGAGTCGTGCTGACACGCAATCAGGTGATAGGAACGTGGAGGACACCGTTCAAACGACCGTGCCCTTCCCCTTCATAGGGACCCCCAACCTCCAGGCCCGTCACACCTGCACTCTCACACAGTCAGCAGGGATCCCAGCTGCCTTGTGCCTGGCAGCCCTGGGGTCAGCTGCTCCTGAGTGCTGGGCGGGGCAGCGGGGCCGACAGAGAGGCCCATTGTCTCTATCCTCTGGGGCTCTATTGTTGGGGCCTCCTCCCAGGGCGCAGCCCCAGGACACTCGGCTGTTACCCGGCTAGTCGTGGCTTCCCGAGGCGGAGGCGGGGTGACCGTGCAGATGATAAACAACTGTACCCTGAAGACTGGGTCACCAGTCTGGTTCTACTGATAAGGACACGGAGGCTCGGAGAGGCTGAAGGACTGCGCGCGGAGCGCTTGTCTCAAGTCAGAGCTGCCGGACGAGGCTGGGCAGTGGGAGCGGGGGACCTCGAGGCAGCGAGGTCATGCATCCCATTAGGTCGGCAATGTCGAGGCCGGCACACCCGGCCCCCGACCTCGTCTCGCTAGTGGAAACGGAGGCCCTAGAGCGCAGACGCCCGCCCAGCTGGGGTCCAGGTCACACAGCGACTCCGCCTCCGAGTCCGCCCGGAAGCCGGGCGCCCCTAGCCCCCGGATCTCCCGGCCTCGGGACCCCTAAGACGGGCCGGGAGGCCGGGGCGGGGCTGTTGCTCCTGCTCCAGTTCTGCGACGCGCGGCCCTCCC
>SJYB01004648.1:80308-131566 GCA_006408585.1 Antidorcas marsupialis | reverse complement strand
TGCCTGTTACTCCAGGTGTTTCTTGACTTCCTACTTTAGCATTCCAGTCCCCTATAATGAAAAGGACATCTTTTTCGGGTGTTAGTTCTAAAAGGCCTTGTAGGTCTTCATAGAACCGTTCAACTTCAGCTTCTTCAGCATTAGTGGTTGGGTCATAGACTTGGATTACTGTGATACTGAATGGTTTGCCTTGGAAACGAACAGAGATCATTCTGTAGTTTTTGAGATTGCATCCAAGTAGTGCATTTCAGACTCTTTTGTTGACCATGATGGCTACTCCATTTCTTCTGAAGGATTCCTGCCTGCAGTAGTAGATATAATGGTCATCTGAGTTAAATTCACCCATTCCAGTTCATTTTAGTTTGCTGATTCCTAGAATGCCAACGTTCACTCTTGCCATCTCTTGTTTGACCACTTCCAAGTTGCCTTGATTCATGGACCTGACATTCCAGGTTGCTATGCAATATTGCTCTTTACAGCATTGGATCTTGCTTCTATCACCAGTCACATCCACAGCTGGGTATTGTTTTTGCTTTGGCTCCATCCTTTCATTCTTTCTGGAGTTATTTCTCCACTGATCTCCAGTAGCATATCGGGCACCTACCAACCTGGAGAGTTCTTCTTTCAGTATCCTATCATTTTGCCTTTTCATACTGTTCATGGGGTTCTCAAGGCAAGAATACTGAAGTGGCTTGCCATTCCCTTCTTCAGTGGACCACATTCTGTCAGACCTCTCCACCATGACCCGCCTGTCTTGGGTGGCCCCACACTGCATGGCTTAGTTTCATTGAGTTAGACAAGGCTGTGGTCCTAGTGTGATTAGATTGACTAGTTTTCTGTGATTATGGTTTCAGTGTGTCTGCCCTCTGATGCCCTCTTGCCACACCTACGGTCTTACTTGGGTTTCTCTTACCTTGGATGAGGGGTATCTCCTCACCACCTCCCCTCCTGACCTTGAACGTGAAATAGCTCCTCTAGGCCCTCCTGTGCCCGCGCAGCCACCGTTCCTTGGACATGGGGTAGCTCCTCCCGCCTGCCTCCCCTGACCTCAGATGCAAGGTAACTCCTCTTGGCCACTGCCCCTCGGGCATGGGGTCCTCCCAGTTTCTGCCCCTGACCTCGGAGATGGGGTAGCTCCTCTCGGACACACTATGTGTGCTGGTCGCAGCTGCAGTGTTTAAACTAGAAGAGCAGGACTTCCCTGGTGGAGGAGTGGAGAAGGATCTGTTTACCCAGTGCAGGGGACACAGGTTTGATCCCTGGTCTGGAAAGATCCCACATGCCAAGGAGCAACTAAGCCCGTGCACCACAGCTACTAAGCCCGCCTGTGCTTTGCAAGAAAAGAAGCCATGGTGATGAGAAGCTTGCATACCGCACACCGAGGAGCCCCCACTCGCCGCAACAAGAGAAAAACCCTTGAAGCAACAAAGACCACAGACCCAGCACAGCCAAAAATCAATTAAAATAAATTATTTATTTAAAAAAATTAAACAGGAGAGAGCATCCTTAGATTTCATTCTTCAGAAGATGAGAATAGCATGAGTGTAATGAAGTGACAGACAGCTGGAAGCTTCCGTCGCCAGCAGCATCTTCACCCCTCCTCTGGGGTTCTCTCTATCCCACCACCAGCTTGGCTTTATCCTAGCTATGTCAGGCTATTGAAGGACAGTGCAAATATGCCTTCCAACTCTCCTGCCAGCATTCGAACTGCAAAGTAGGAGACAGAAATGTACTTAACAGGAAATCACACAGAACAAACTGGAAAGCAGGAAAACCAGCATAAAAGCTGAGTTTGCCTCTGAGCCTAAGCTGCATGTTTCAAACGTCTTTCCCCTCCCTGACCGTGGCTGACACAAGGCGGCCACGTCGTCCAGGCATCTCCCACCTGGCCTGTGTCCCACACGTCTCCAGCTACACGCTTACACTCTCTCTTCTCTTCTGAGGTTCTAGGGTCTTATGTTTTCTTCTCCTGGTGGCCTTTTACAGTCTTCCACTGATGTATAACTCTTGGTTCTAAAATGTAGTTTTAATTATCATTGAGGTGTACTGAAGCCAACAGATCAGGAGATAACTGCCACTGAGAAGGCAGCTTGGGGACTTCCCTGGCGATCCATCCAGTGGTTAAGAACCCACACTTCCAATATAGGGGGCAGGCGCGGGTTTGATCCCTGATTGGGGAACTAGGATCCTACATGCCCTGGGGAGTGGCCAAAAAAATAAAAAAGAAAAGACAGGTTGTTATTCACAGTTCCCAAGGGACAGGGTTTGTCAGGAGGCAAGAGAGCAAAAGGAAATGTGGGCAAAGCTTTTACGGTGGTGTGTGTGGGAAGGAATGAGTGAGGCAGGGTAAACAGGCTTGCTTCTGCTGCCGCTGTGGTTCAATCACTAAGTCGTGTCCGACTCTGTGACCCCCATGGTCTGTAGCCCGCCAGGCTCTTCTGTCTGTGGGGTTCTCCAAGCAAGAAGACTGGAGTGGGTTGCCATTCCCTTCTCCACAGAATCTTCCTAAGCCAGGAATCGAACCCAGGTCTCCTGCTTGACAGACAGATTCTTTACCGCTGAGCCAGCTGGGAAGCCTGTAAACAGATTTAGGATTGGCTAGTTCCAGGCTCTGGGGCACAGGCGCGGGGCTGACCCTAGCTGCCTCATACCTGGCTACCTTAGTTCAGTCGGCTGTAACAGAATTCCAGTGACTGCCTGGCTTAAACGATGGACACTTCTTTTTTTTTTTTTTCCCTCAAAAGGATGATCATTGATAGTCTATTGGGATATGTTGATAGTGTTTGAGCCAGAAATTTTTAGAGTAGTCTTACCCCTCGATGAGGCCCACAGAATAAATACATGCATAGAAACATGACATGCAAACAACACTTTGTTTTTAACTGGGATTTCAACACCTAAACTACAATGTACTTCAATGGCTGGACAGATCCTGTCTCAGTGAGCTCTGCCTAGGATCACAGCAGAGAGAGGCCTGATGTCATCTATTCTTTTCCCCCAAACATAAGCCTTTACACTATATTGCTCCAAAGAGAAGAAAGGGCAATGCAGATTTCCAGAGAGCCAGAAAGTAAGCAAGAACCCCAGCCAAAGTTTGAACAATGCTGGCCTAGGTCTTCAGCCTCAGGCTTTCTTAAGCCGGTCAGCAGTTCACTCCGTGGGGGGAGAAAGAACATCTGAAATTGATAGTAAGAGAGGCGTTGCTTTAGAGGAGCTGAACAGAGGACAACCCCATCTTTTAACACAGCCATTACACCCACCACCACATCAGTCAATGAAAGATCACAAAATGTGACCGAAGACAGCAACACCTCCTTCAGGAGGGTGAAGTTCCCTCCCCGCCATCCCCCACCCAAGGAAATTAAAGGGAAAGCCTTGAGTTCTTTTTTCTAGAAGCCAAGGATCCAGGGCTCCTTCTAGCTCACCCCACCCAGCGCCACCACATGGCTTCAGATTACGAATTTTCATTCTACCCTGCAGTTGGATCGCCATTCTTTGTAATCAGTTCCTTCTGTTGATCAAAACAGGTGACAGAGTTAAGGTTTCCATCTCCACAAAGAATGGAAAAGTGTGTGCAGAAAAGCTGATTGTAAAATTAACCGTAATGCATACAACATGGTATTGAAATTCTTATACAACTACTCGTTCCGTTAGGCAGAAAATGGTCTTAGATCTTGAAAAGTAAAGTCTACTCTAGTCTATGTACTTGGATCCACACTTTATGTAAAAACACATCTGTCCTTAATTCCTAAAGGCATTGGAAAGATAGATTTGTTTTAATGTAAAGCATCTACTGGTCTTTTTTTTCTACACAACTTTCAGTCATTTCCTTTTATTTTAAAATGCCCTAACCTTCTTCCCAGACTCTTTAGAGTCCCTTGGACTGCAAGGAGATCCAACCAGTCTATTCTAAAGGAGATCAGCCCTGGGTGTTCTTTGGAAGGACTGATGCTAAAGCTGAAACACCAGTATTTTGGCCACCTCATGTGAAGAGTTGACTCATTGGAAAAGACTCTGAGGGAGGGAGGGAGGCAGGAAGAGAAGGGGACGACAGAGGATAAGATGGCTGGATGGCATCACGGACTCTATGGACGTGAGTCTGAGTGAACTCCGGGAGATGGTGATGGAAAGGGAGGCCTGGCGTGCTGCGATTCATGGGGTTGCAAAGAGTCAGACACGACTGAACTGAACTGAACTGAACTGAACCTTCTTCCTGGTGCTTACTCTACTAGCTACTGTTGGGCTTCCCTGGTGGCTCAGAGGTAAAGAATCTGCCTGTACTGTAGGAACCACAGGAGACATGGGTTCACTCTCTGGGTCAGGAAGATCCCCTGGAGGAGGGCCTCACAACCCACTCCAGTATTCTTGCCTGGAGAACCCTATGGACAGAGGAGTGTGGTGGGCTACAGTCCATAGCATCACACTTTCCTTTCACATTAAAGCCCTCTCCCTTCTTCCTGGTACTTACTCTATTAGAATTCTCCAGAAAGAATTTTTTTACTAACTCCATCAGACTCAATTCATAGAGCTATGATGACTTTCTTTCTTTGTTTTCTCTTCTCTTTTTCTGATTCTTGAGTTTTAACCCTAATGTATATGAAGACTTTAATTCCAGTGTAAAAAGGTGAATAGCTGATTCAAATGATCAGTCCTTTGTCTTTATGCCTCCACACAATTTGGGTCTTTTCTTTCTTTTTAGAGTGGATGCCTTTTTTTTTGGCTATGCCTAGCAACATGCTGCATCTTAGTTACCCAGCTAGAGATTGAACCTGTACCCCATGGATTGCAGGCTCAGAGTCATAGCCACTGGACCAGCAGAGAAGTCCCTAGAGGAGATGCTTCTTCAGACAGGGATGATTTCTTGGGCTTTGGTTGGAATCATCTTGTCAAGAGCAGTTCTCTACACAGAATGAGGATTCAATAAATATTATCTGACCCATGGTGACAAAGTAAACAAAGATGCACTTACAGTTGACAGACAACACCAACATTTTGTTCTCTTCTCTACTTTTTCTAGATATTGTAACCCTAGTTTTTTAGATTAGTTTTTCCAGGTTATAATAGTTATTTTCTAGGAACCTTCCCTTAGGCAATGTATTTCACAGCTTAGATCCTTTCTTCAGATGCAGGAAATTAGTGGACATGTGAAAATACATATGACCCGGGTCTGGTTTAAAAGCTTATTATAATAAGAAACCATTTATTCTGCCCAATACAACTGCATATTAATTTTGTATTATGTGCAAATATTTAGGTATGGGTCCATGTACACATACATCCATTAAGCAGTCAAATACCTAAATTAAAAATGGCAAGCTGAAAAAAAAATTCAGAGTGCAAAGGTTTGATTGCTTTGAAAATAGCCAATTTAGAAAAGAGTTCAGCCTTTAATTGGCCAAGTTAAATAAGGCACAATTACTACTAACTTGGTCCCCAAAGATTGGCTCTAATCGTGTCATGTTTAACTTGGCTGGTTAAATTGCAAATAGTGTTCTCCTATCCTGATTTGGTTCATTTACCTAATATAATGCCTTTCTATGGCTGACTTTTTCTTTCCTGACTTAGCTCTTTCTGTGAATGGAAACTCCATGGATTAGGAAATACTGTATTTTTTTCCCAGAAGAACAGCAAAAGGTATGTGGTGTGGTTATTTTTTAAAGAGTTTCTGATATACTTTTATGAATATGTAGTTTTACCAATATCAAAGGTTCATAATATGTGTATGTGTATGTCAGAGCTCTTCATATACTTGCTATCTCAAAATATTCTTGCAGATTTTTGTTTTGTTTTATGTTAACAGGTGAGGAAGAAGAATGTTCTTTTATACTCGCTTTATCCTTCTCCGTTTCTGAGAGGTGAGTAGTTTAATTTAGACATTGAATGTTCGATTAGCTGGATCAAGGATTCCACACAGATCCACGAGGGCAGAGTAGGATGGTTAAATATTTATCTCAATTTCTAAGAGCATCGGAATTCAGAGAAGGCCAATTTCTTTGTTCAGAATGGTCAGTGTCATTCATAGTGGATTAAAAGGGCATCTCATTTCATATGCAACACCATGGAATGCATCAACCTGAAAAAAAAAAAACAGCAATCTTTTTCTCTGGTAGAAGAAAATATATATGTGCGCATTAAGCATCCATTCATTCATTTACTTAAAAAAACAAACATTTAAGGACTGATAACGATGTGCTCAGTTCTGTATTAAGCACTGCTGTTGCTGCTGCTAAGTCGCTTCAGTCGTGTCCGACTCTGTGTGACCCCATAGACGGCAGCCCACCAGGCTCCCCCGTCCCTGGGATTCTCCAGGCAAGAACACTGGAGTGGGTTGCCATTTCCTTCTCCAATGCATGAAAGTGAAAAGGGAAAGTGAAGTCGCTCGGTTGTGTCTGACTCTTCGCGACCCCATGGACTGCAGCCCACCAGGCTCTTCCGCCCTTGGGATTTTCCAGGCAAGAGTGCTGGAGTGGGGTGCCGAAGCACTACATGCGTGCTAAGTCACTTCAGTTGTGTCCGACTCTTTGCGGCCCCATGGACTGCAGTCCAGGCTCCTCTGTCTGTGGGATTCTCTAGGCCAGAATCCTGGAGTGGGTTGCCATGCCCTCCTCCAGGGGATCTTCCCAACCCAGGGATGGAATCCAGGTCTCCCACATTGCAGGTGAATTCTTTACCATCTGAGCCCCAGAGACANCCTTCTCCAATGCATGAAAGCGAAAAGGGAAAGTGAAGTCGCTCGGTTGTGTCTGACTCTTCGCGACCCCATGGACTGCAGCCTACCAGGCTCTTCCGCCCTTGGGATTTTCCAGGCAAGAGTGCTGGAGTGGGGTGCCGAAGCACTACATGCACGCTAAGTCACTTCAGTTGTGTCCGACTCTTTGCGGCCCCATGGACTGCAGTCCAGGCTCCTCTGTCTGTGGGATTCTCTAGGCCAGAATCCTGGAGTGGGTTGCCATGCCCTCCTCCAGGGGATCTTCCCAACCCAGGGATGGAATCCAGGTCTCCCACATTGCAGGTGAATTCTTTACCATCTGAGCCCCAGAGACAACAAAATCATACGCTTATGAAAAAGAGAAAAATTTCAGAGACCTTCAGGTATATTATTTACCAAAGAATAAACTAGACACACCAAGGCATTTTTGTCTGAATTTTCAGCTTCAGCCCTAACACTTTCCATATTTTCTATTCTGCCAAGTCAGGACATGCTTTCAGGCCAAAAAGCGTGCTGAGGGTGTGGGAGGATGGAGGGGGCGTGCTCACCATCCAGGTCTACAGATGGGCAGAGGGATGGTCCAGTTTCTACATTTATTATCAAAAGTAATATCCTGATGTGGCTTTATCTGATGTGCTCTTTCTGAAAGATCCAGGCTTAGAGCCTCAACTAATAAATTCTCTACATCAACATATCGCTCGGTTGTAAATTCTGGATTTTCAGTAACACATAAATGATGAAATGAATCTGTACATAAAATGTCTTTTAGCCTTGTTGATCATTCAATGAACAAGCAAGTGAAAGAACAAATAAAAACTCACCACTATGTAATGGAATGGATTCTGTGAATTAAAAAGCCCAGAGTTATAGAAGTCTCAGTAATATACACCCTATATCATAAAGAATGATTTAGAATTAAAAGAGATATTTTCTCTGGGATTCAAGAGAAGGTGTCTATTGGTTATGCTGATATGTATGACAGGAACTCCTGACCCCACAGACATTTTTGTTGTTTTTTAAACAAAGTCTTACCCATAGGTGAGTAGGTAAAGAAGGAACCAATCTTATCAAAGTTAGAGGATGTCCCGCCCCCATTCACATGCGTGTACATGAGCAAAACACATCACAGACGCACATGAGCACACATCTGCAATGTGACCCTTGAAGAGTCTTCACAGAGGACTCAGAACATCTCTGCTCACATTTACCCTGATAGAGCCCGAAGCAGTAATAGCTGGGCTTGGCTTGGCGCCTAAACTGTAAATTTGTGATTAGTTCCAGGAAAAAATAAATGACGCTCAAATCAAGAACGAGCTTGGGAGAGAGAGAGGAATCTGATTTGGAATGTCTGCATATACTTATGAAATCATCTGTGAAATACAGGGAACCTTGAGTCCCAGGTTTTAGCTGTGGCTACTAACACATCTGATTACCTTGAATAAGTTACTTAAGCTCTCTGTCCTCCAGTTTTCTCCTATTTGTAATGAAGAATCATAGTAAAATAATTTGTCTACCATCCATCATGCAGATGCTGTGCGCTCCCATATGTAGAAAAATACATTCCAAAGACAAATACTAGGGTGCCTAAAACTTCTTTCCCATGAACATTCAGTTTATTGGGCAATAAATAAAAGAAGAAAACAAGATTGTTCTGCTAAATACAGCCTGTCATTTCAAATGACCCTGACCCATCTTTCATCAAGCAGCCCCTTCTGATGGTGGAACTAATTCTCGGCTTTACAAAGAACAGAAAACATGATGCTTCAGTACCATCCAATGTCTTCAGTCGCCGTGTAGAAAAGGGAGCCGGGAGTGGAGCTAACCGCAGTCCAAGGTTGCAAGGTTTGGCCAAACATTCTATGCATGGGAACGGATCCCATCCTTTTTCTGGATTTCCAAGTGAGTCAACCATACCGCATGAGCTAAGGTATGGCCAAAGCCAGGTGGTGATAATTTAGATATCCCTGTACATGCTCAAACGTTCATTACAGAATGCTGTACAACACTGTGAAACACAGACTCCTCGGAAAGGCCACAAAACATACTTAGTTACCTTCTATCAGGACTGGTTTTGCCTGACTCCTTTCGGGACTCATCTCTTGTGCTCCTCTTTGTGTGGCTCCTGCCTTTCTTTCCTTTTTTCCCTCCCCTTCCTCTATTTCTGGCCATGCAGCACTCTGGATATTAGTTCATCCATCCAGGCATTGAACCTGGCCTCCTGCAGTGGAAACATGGGATCTGGATCACCAGGGAAATCCAGGCTTTATTTTCCCCTTGTAGAAACAAACAGTTCAAAAATTATGATTCTGTCACCCCAGAAAATATCGACTCTATATTGCAAATGCAAATGAAGTCCATATTAAAAACACAGTCAACAGGCATGTTGAAACGTGCTTCGAGGTGATTTCAAGCTTGTTTATATACAATTGGACTCATTCTCAACTAGACCATCCCTTTTGGGAAAGATCTTTGGGAATATTCTATTATAACAATTCTGGTCCTATTAACTTCTGGAATTATTTGGAAATCAGCCCTTCTTAATTAGCTTGGCTAATTGAAAATTTTATATATAAGATTAAGACTATTTCACCTTGACATTGGTTTTTATACGTTGTGTGGGTTCAAGTGAATAATCAGGGCAGTTCACATAATTTAAGATCATGTTCAATATGAAGAAAGTAGAAAAACGTAGGGCTTTCTTTCCTTAAAACAATAGTGAGATTGGTCATTCATTTATTCAACATTTTATCTAGCAACTGTGTGTCAGACAGAGATATCACTTTTCCGACAAAGGTTAGCACAGTCAAAGCTATGGTTTTTCCAGTAGTCAGTATGAATGTGAGAGGTGGATCATAAAGAAGGCTGAGTGCTAAAGAATTGATACTTTTGAATCGTGGTGCTGGAAAAGACTCATGAGAGTTCCTTGGATTATAACAGATCAAACCAGTCAATCAATCCTAAAGGAAATCAACCCTGAATATTCACTGGAAGGACTGATGCTTAAGCTGACACTCCAATACTTTGGCCACTGGATGTGAGGAGCCGACTCATTAGAAAAGACCTTGATCCTGGGAATGATTGAAGGCAAAAGGAGAAGTGGGTGGCAGAGGTTGAAATGGTTAGATAGAATCACCAACTCAATGGACATGAATTTGAGCAAACTCTAGGAGATAGTGGAGGGCAGAGGAGCCTGGTATGCTGGAGTCCATGGGGTCATAAAGATTCAGACATGACTCGGCAACTGAACAATAATGTGTCAGGCATCATTCTAGGTTCTGAGTAGACAGAAAGGAGTAAAGCAGTCTTACTCCTGAGAATCTTCTTTATAAGGATGCTTTGGGGACATTTAACATATTGTAGAAAAATATAGATTTGTGATGTTATATTTAGTCCTGCCTTCTGTAGGATTTAGTGCCATTGCAATTTTATGTAATGGAAGCAAGAACTCTTGATATTTAATTAGAAATTAGTAATACAACAAAAACAAATAAAAAATATTAGAGGTGGAAAAAATTGCCTAGATTTAACAAATTTCTATAATATTAGTTATTTTTACATTGCAAATTTTCTCCTAAACCTACCTTTGTGTGACAAAGACATGTTATATAAGGCTCCATTTTTCCCTCAGTAAAACTGAAGAACGATATTGCTATTCTACCTTGGGATTAAGTAGCATTTATAATTATTGTCTTTTCTTTGTGCTAAGTTGCTTCATTTGTGTCCATCTCTTTGTGACTCTATGGACCGTAGTCTACCAGGCTCCTCTGTCCATGGGATTCTCCATAGACAAGAGGCAAGAATACTGGGGTGGGTTGCCAAGCCCTCCTGCAGGGGATCTTCCTGACCCAGAGACTGAAGCTATGTCTCTTATATCTCCTGCACTGGCAGGCAGGTTCTTTACCACTAATGCCACCTGGGAAGCCTGTCTTCTCCTTTAGGACAGGCTAAGTTTGTGAGAGCAGAGACCATGTCTGTCTGTTCCCCCATCTTATCCCAAGTTACAAAGCCTATGAGGCATTCAGAAATATCCACTGAAAGATAGTACACATTTGCTAAAGATTATTGTGAGGGTGACATGAGAAGACACACAAGAGATTATCTGAACATTGTGAAGTATTTTTAAGTTAAACTTACTTTGTTCCCTACTTTCTTGATATTCTTTTGATATTGATATTATTGCAGTTTGGATAAAAGTTTAACCTCTCTTTGCAGATAACCAAGATGCTTACCAGGAAAATCTTGGTTGCAAGCTTTGAGAACAAAATCAAGTTTACTAACTAGCTACGTTAGCAGTTTTCCAGTTTTGCCAAGATGAGATAACCTGTCATTCTCCAGGCATTTTAAAACAAGGTTTCAAAGTGAGACTTCATCCCAGTCTCTGAAAGCATCTTCTTCCACTGCCACGAGATAGGATTCTACGATGTCCAGTGGTTAAGATGCCCACCCCAGGGGTTTTCTGAGTCAGGCTCTGAAACACCCTGTAATGAATGTCCAGGATGGAGAACCACAGCAACACAAATCAAGAAACGATCTGGACCATGTCCTGAGAACACATCGTGCTTAGTCATGTCACATTCATCGTCCATCCATCACAGCCTGCTACTCCGTAGGAGGAACCAAGTTCTCTCCTGGCATTTCTTCACCCAAGTCCGTTGCAGTTAGCTTCCTCCAAGTGGGAAGTTCGTCACCACCACCAACCCCTACCCATCCTCAGGGCAGAGGACCCTGCTAGGCATACACTCACAGCTCTAAGTGAGCTCAGCATCTCAAAGAAAAGCATTCTCTTGAAAGATCCCTTCAAAACAACAGTCCCCATGAATTTCCCGTGTCATCTCTGGCCCCTCGGTGTCTCCGCCTACTTTCTAATGTAGATGGCACATTACGCGTGCTGTATGTGAGCCTCTCACGACCGAGCCGCCACCAGCCATAGGCTTCGCCTCGTGACTTAGCTGGTTCCCCAACTCCACCAGCCCTTCAGCTCCCTTCGGTGCCTCCCAATTCCATCTCCAGTCAAACCACGTCCGACAGTGACTCGCTGAAGCTCCCATCATGGGTATCTGAGGGCGGGCTCCTGACAGCCCCGCATCGCTGCCCAAATCAGTCCACGTAGAACAGCAGCATGATGACCACGCCGTCTGGCACCACGTCTGAAGTTTTCCATTTATTTCCCTTCAGGGACATCAATGTATTTTTCTTGCCTTCAATGAATGCCCTATTGAAAACCCTAAGGAGAGGCAGCTAACTGTAGAAGACATTTACCATCAGCACATAAGTTCCAAGGTTTTACGACGTGTCTGACAGAACCAGACACAGGTTCCTTACACTGGGTACTCATAATTTCCAGGAAAACCCCCATTGTTCTGCTCACACCTGGAGCCCTGCTAAGTGGCCTGACTGGTGACTGTACCCAGATGTATACGGAAGTGTTGCTGGTTAGTTTCCTTCTCTCTTGCTGGAGGTGAGGGATTTGCTGAAAAGAGTCAACCCACCCCAGAATTCTTGTCTGAAGAATTCCATGGACAGAGGAGCCTGGCAGAGGGGGTCACAAGAGTTGGACACGATTGAGTGACTAACACTTTCGCTTTCTTTCACTTTTCATGATTCCCCAGAGGAGCAAAAATAAAGCTACAGAATTTGGGTGCTAAGTCACATAAGGCTGAGATGGGCTCCCAGAGAAGTCGTGTGTAGGGAGCCATTCTCAGTGTCTATGTGTGTGTGTGTACGCGTGTGCGCGTGTGTGTAGGGGGCAGGGTTTAGTAGCTAAGTTGTGTCTGACTCTTGTGACCCTATGGACTGTAGCCCACCAGGCTCCTCTATCCATGGGATTTTCCACGCAAGAATACTGGAGTGGGGTGCCATTTCCTTTTTCATGGGATTTTCCTGACCAGGGATTGAACCTGAGTCTCCTATGTCTCCTGCATTGTAGGCAGATTCTTTACCATTGAGCCATCATGGAAGCCCTGTGTAAGGAGCAGGGGATATGGTAAATTCTAGTAGAGAAGGATGAATTATTTTGAAGTGCCAGGAAACCCAAGAGAATATGTATCTGATAGTAATGATGAGGAGGAAAAGCTCTTAAAGACACTCCTGGAAAGGAAGGAAAAGCTAAGCTGTTCCCCCCACTTCCCTCTCACCTCCTTCCCTCACTATTATATTCAGATCCTAGGTGGGTGGAAGCAGAATTCCTCCTCCCATCCAGCTGCCCAGCGCAGCCCCAGGTCACCACAGGGCCTGGAAGATGCCAGGACCACACCGGGCTTCCTGATGGGCATTGAGAGGAGACCCACTGGGTCATTCACAGCCTGAGACAAGGCCAGGGCTGACAAATGCCAAGCAGCTGCAAGAGGAACCTGGGAAAGAAATGGAGTAAAACTTCAGGAGAAAGTCAAAACTGACAGTTTGCTGGCACAAAATGACATTTTATCAGCTATTGGGAAAATGGGCCACAGCAGCTTGGTCCTAAGGGAACTGAGTGGTATTTATTTTTATTTTTAAATAATTCCAGACTTTAAAAAAAAGTTGAAATAGAACAAAAAATTCCCATGCCAGCTTCATCCCGATTCCCCAAATGTTGATAGCTTGCCTTTACCACGATTGCTGTGGCATTCTCTCTGCACGGATGGATACACAGATGTACAGATATATGTGTACATTCACATATCATTTTCTTTCTGAACTAAGTGGTGGGTATTGTGTCCTTTTGCCCCCATCATTCAGATAATATTATCTAGTTGATAAATTTTATCCTAATAATGTCCTTCACAGCAAAATGATTTCTTTTTTTTCTGGTTCAGGGTTCAGTCCAGGATCATGTGCTATATTTAATTATCTTGTCTCTTTTGTATCCTTTAAACTAGAATTTGTCGTCGTTCAGCTGCTAAGTCATGTCCAACTCTTTGCGACCCTATGGACTGCAGCACACCAGCTTCCCTGTCCATCACCATCTCCCAGAGTTTGCTCAAACTCTTATCCACTGAGTCAGTGATGCCATCCAACCCTCGTCCTCTGTCTCCCCTTTCTCTTCCTGCCTTCAATCTTTCTCAGCATCAGGGTCTTTTCCGATGAGTCAGCTCTTTGAATCAGGTGGCCCACAGCTGCCCAGTCTGAAGTTTTTCATTGTATTGAGAGTGGTGTTAAGAAATAACAATCTCTCCCAGAGATCGAATATGGTTCAGATGGTTGCTGTTACCAGTGGAAGGAACTTAGACACACAGGAGTTGGATGGTATGCCGGCCAACTTGAAAGCCATAAAGATCAACTCGACTAATTTTGGTACTCACCCACCTTCATAAAAGGCAAGCTGACTGTGAACTGATTACCAAAGGTCAGCAACGGGGGCCCTTCTGCATCCTAGACTCTAGAACTCTCATCACGTGGCTTCCTTCTCACCCTCCCCTGCCTCTCTCTTTGATCTGCCTCCGGCTCAGTCCCTTCCTTCACATCAACCTCTTGTATTTTATTACTTTTCTCTTACTCATCTGCTTGGATCTTCAGCACCCAAGGGTATAACTTTATCCAAGAGACCAGATCTCATATCTGAAGCTTTTACTCACTGAATTCTTCTGAGAACTGTGTGTATGAGGCCATGGTCCCTTGGGGGTTATGATTCGGAAAGATCTTGTATTGGTCAAAACTCTTTGCCAGCAACAGAAATCAACTCAAGCTAGTTTAAATACAAAAAGACATCTACTATAAATATAAAGAAGCATCAGAACAAACCCAAGAGCAGAAATGTCAACAGATCTTGGGGAGAGTTTAATTCAGACTGAAGTGCGGCCCAGACCCTGTTTTCATTTCTGTCCCTTTTCCGACATCAGCCCCATTATCATCTCTCCTCTCTGCAGACTGACTTGTCCTGCATTCCTGGTCCAAGCTGGAAAATCCTGCTACTCCTTTAGAGCCAGAGTCTATAGTAATGGTGGCAGCTAAAGTCCAGAAAAAGAGGAATCTTTGTGTATTAGGCAAATATCCCAATAGATAGCCCCAGGCTTATTACTCCAAATTTTCCCTTACTTTGTAAGTTCCACTATTAGTAATTCTTTAAATTTTTTTTGTTAGAAATCCTTCTTTAGGCATATTAGTAATTAAACAATTTAACAGTAAATTGTGGGGGAGAAAAAGAAAAAAAATCCACGTATAATCTATCGTCTAGTGACAGTGTTGTAAATACTTAATGTACATTCTTCTGTCCTCACTTCTATGTGTGTGTGTCTGTATGTGTTTATTAACCACATGGTACAATATTATACATGTACTGTTTCATAACTTGTTTTTCTCATCTAATTATCAACGCATTATCTTGCCATTAGCATTTATTCTAAAATATAATTTTGGATAGCCATATGGTCTTCCTTCCTATGGCTGGGCTATAATTTAATCAATTCTTTATTTGTTAGACACTGAATGTCCCTTCAGTCCATAAGCCAACCCAGAAATTAATTGCCTTTGCTCCACAGCATTGATGAGCCTTTGGCTCTATTCCTCAGGTCAACACTTATGAGCCTGGAGGGGACCCAGGATCCAACCTCAACCAGGAAGAGTCACTCTTCCAGGAAGGTGGAATTGGGACCTATAGATTCCCAGCTTTTTGTGTTGTTATGCACATTTTTTTGGTAGCTGAGGGGTGGCCATAACTTCCCATGAGGAAGGAGAGGCGGAAGTTAACAGCTGACTAAGACACAGATGAAAAAGCAGGGACGGGAGGCAGAAGGGAGTAATTTCACAGGTTTTCTGTGATTTTTCATTCCCGGGCTCCTACAGTGGGTTGATTAGTGTTGTCTCTTTAAAATTCATATCCACTTGGAACCTCAGAATACAGCCTTACAAGAAAGTCTTTGCGAATGTAATTGAGGATCTCTAGATAAAATTATTTTCGATTTAAGGTGGGCAATCAATCCAATAAGGGGTGTCCTTATAAGAGGAGGTGGAGCCCAGGGACAGAGGAGAAAGCCATGTGAAGACAGAGGGCAGATTAGAGTTACGCTGCCATAAGCCAGGGGACACCTACCCCTTGGGGCCACCAAGCTGGAAAGGCAAGAATGATTCTGAACTAGAGCCTCTGAAGGGAGTTGAGGCCTTGCTTACATCTTGGTTTCAGACTCTGGGTCCCAGAGCTGTGAGAGTTTTAAGCCTTCCGGTTTGTGGGTACTTGTCTATGAAAGCCAGGAGAAACTAATACCAAACCTTTCCTGAGGACCAACTGAATTACTGGTCTTCAGCTCAGGCAAGTGGGGGTCCCTGTCTTGAATCTCTTTTTAAATGGTTCTTTATTTGCTTATTGTGGCTGCACTGGGTCTTCGTTGCTGTGTGGGCTTTTCTCTAGTTGCGGCGAGCAGGGGCTCTTCTCTAGTTGCCGTGCACAGACACCTCATTGCAGTGACTTCTGTTGTGGGACACGGGCTCTGCAGCATGCGGGCTCCTGGAGTGGCAGCATGCAGGATATTCCCAGATCAGAGATCGAACCCGAGTCTCCCACACTGGCATGCGGATTCTTTACCACTGAGCCACTGCTAGCTAGAAACTCCCCCTAGCTTCTTTCTAGGGAAGCCCAGGGAGCCCCTGTCTTGGGCCCCTTGCCTTGGAGCCCCCATGTGAGGATCCTTGCTGCGGCCTCCTTCTAGTCAAGCCCTCTGCATAGGGGCTAAAGGATGTGTCCATGTGAAACCCAAACTTCCTTCTTTGAACTGAACTCTAGAAAAGCAAGGTCCCTAAATTTCCAGCCCAAACGGCCCAAGCCAACTTGTGGGCTGATGTGAAGCTAAAATTCCAATACTTTGGCCACCTGATGAGAAGAACTGACTTATCTGAAAAGACCCTGATGCTGGGAAAGATTGAAGGCGCAAGGAGAAGGGGACGACAGAAGATGAGATGGTTGGATGGCATCACCGACTCAATGGACATGAGTTTAATAAACTCTGGGAGTTGGTGATGGACAGGGAGGCCTGGCATGCTGCAGTCTATGGGAATGCAAAGAGTCAGACACAACTGAGTGGCTGAACTGACTCACTGACTGTGGACCCCACCCTGGGTCCATCCTTTAAAGCCATTTCACCTTGCTGGTACACACACTCCTAGACCAAAAGACAAAGCTAGGGGAATTCTTTGTGGGGAGGAGGGTGGACCTGAATGGGTGGGCTGGTGAGTCCATACGTGTGGTGGTCAGCAAGGTCCTGCAGACCAGGAGGTGAACAGAGGTCAGGGCCAGGGGCAAGGGGGCCTGGGATGAGAGTCTGGCTCTCCATGTGCTGAATTTTCTGGCATAAAACTCTGAGAAGTCTGGTTCCCCAGACTGTTGTGAAGGTATATTTGTCAAAGTAGGAAAACAGAACATTCTATTTAACAGTGTAAACATTATATGCACAGCTTGGTTATAACTTTTAAATACTGAGAGAACTGGGATGGGGACCTGCGTTTGTCCTCTTGCCCTAAGCTACAGATGTCAAAAGCAGGTCTGCCCAGATGTTTTCCTAAACTCACTCCCATGAGAGACATTTATCTTTATATCATCAAACTTCCTCCTTTGCTTAGGCTGGCTGGTCTTGGCTTCTGCCTCTTGCCTCTGTAGAATCTCAGGGCACTCTATTTTTTCAAAACTTAAGATTACTTTCAGTTTGTGGACATTATAAATTACTCTGCAGTGAATCCAAATGCATACCTTTTTGGTGCTTTTCCCCAATTCGTTCATTAAGATAAAGTTCTAGAAAAGGAATGACTAAAGCAAGGGGTGTAGAGATTAAGACTTCAATACACAAAATTCTTCCCTACAGGCAGTGTAAAAAGAGGATGTCGCTTCTTCCTTCTCCCGCCCTGCCAGTGATTAAAAGATATCTTCCAAGGATTTTTCTTTCCTTTTAACTTCAAATGTATTGAATTCTTAGTGACAATGAGTCCATTCACTCTTCTGCTCCACAGAACATTCTAGGAAATAGTAGACCCTAGTTTGGAGCTAGGTAAGACGTGCTAAAAGCGTTTAAAAGGCACGCTGTTGTAGTAGTAGAGTCATTAAGTCGTGTCTGACTCTTTGTGAACCCACGGACTGCAGCACACCAGGCTCCTCTGTCCTCCACTGTCTCCCAGAGTTTGCTCAAATTCATGTCCACCGAGTCAGGGATGCTATCTAACCATCTCATCCTCTGCTGCCCCCTTATTCTGCCTTCAGTATTCCCCACCCTCAGGGTCTTTCCCAATGAGTTGGCTGTTCATCAGGTGGCCAAAGTATTGCGACTGCAGCTTTAGCATCAGTCCTCTCAATGAATATTCAGGGTTGACTTCCTTTAGGACTGACTGGTTTGAAAGGAGCTCTCAAAAGGTATAGATAGGTGGTAACACCTAGGGCAGTGAAGTCAAACATCCCTCCTCTCTCAGCTTTGCTCAGGACGTCAGAGTCCAAACTCTCTTTTTATGTTGTTACTGAAGATACTTTTCAAACAGCATTTTGGAAGAAGAACCCTAGGGTCCCCTCTATGTGATCTTATACCTTTTATTTTTGTTTTCTGGAAACATGGAAGGGATGCTGGCAGCAAGATGATGGAAGGGGACCAGTATCTTCCTGCTTCTGAATGGTTGGTGATGTCGCCCTCACCAGCATGGGGAGAGGGGAGGGACTTCTTTTAAAGGAGTTGACAAAGGTTCTACAAGCATACAGGTCAAAAGGGGGAAGAGTCATTATTTCCAGGCCAACAAGAGTTGAAAACCAAAGATATTAATCATTAAGTCCTTCCTAGGCAGTTAAGTTAAATTAAAACGCCTACTTACATACTTCCTAAATTGTCTCACACACACACGGACAGCACGCAATTCTTCAGCCTCTGCCTGTGGAAGCAAAATCAATATTGTGTTGCCCATAAAGCACCTATTTAATTTAAAATTGCATTTTATAGTCCATTTACCCCACCAGAGTAGCCCAAAGTCAGTCCCTTCTTTCTGTTCATTTCCAAGCTCCAGCTCACTTTCCATTGTTCGCCTTGTCAGTGTTAAGCTTGTGAAGGGGGCTTTGAAACAGACAAGAAAAGCTCCAAGCAGGAAACCAGCTCTGAGACCCCTGGTGTAAAAAGGAACACACACACACACACACACACACACACACACACTCATTTAAGCTAGCATGTATCCTTCAGCTTTTTTGTTCTTCCAATTCACTGTAGCATGAAGAAGGAAGAAAGAGAAAGAAATAACAGGCTCGGAAGAAGTGTATGTGTGCGAGTGTGCCCACGCGTGCTGCGTTGGGCACATGGGTTATAATATCAAAACTGCAGACAAATACAACATTGTCCATAAAGTTGTGCTCTCTCCCTTGGGGCCCTGGGTTTCACTTGCGTCATCTTCTGTCCCTCAGTCAGTTGATTCAGTCCTCACTGACAGCGTAATTTCTTCTTCATGTAAGGAGAGGAACTCGTCAAAAAAACAGTAATTACCTTGAGCTAAATGGGCGTTGCACACACCTGTGTCTGAAGCATCCACACACTATATCATTTAGAGGTTTCTAAGAGATCTTGTTCTTCATTACATGTGGCAGCAGGAAACTGCCCATAAATGAATGTAGATATTTAAATTTTTTTTCATTTCCTTTAAATCTATTTCTATTGCAAGTCTGTAAATGTTCAGGTACTTGGGACATAATCTCGATCAGTTCAGGGTTTCCCTTTCTCCATGTAAACTCTAGAGTGACAATGTTCTACCAAGATACCAGGCAGGACATGGGTTCCCTGTTGCCCTGTCTTCACACTGGCATCCACTGAGATGCCTACTGCTGGCCTGAGCCCCAGAGACCCATCCGCACCTGTGGCTGCAGCTTCCATGTTACTCCATTATTCTGCCTTCTCTCATTCACTGGCTATTTTAGTCCTGTTCACACAGGGATGCTGAAGACTCTAGGGAACTCCAGCCACCTCCCTGCCTCTCCCAGGCCCATGAGCTTCTTTGGTGCCACTCTAGAGGCTGCAGACCCCACCTAGATCTCTGTACTCAGCCGTCTCTACTTCAGAGGTTGCTTTCCCCGCCAGGCTCCCCTGAGGGTGAAATAGATTCCATCTCCCAACCCTCAGGCCCCCAAGGCTCAGGGCTCTCCTGGCAGATGCAGGGCCTCTACCTCGTGGCCCCATCTCTCTTCTGACGGTCCTGCCCTCATCCGGCCTGAGAAATCCCTTCAGACCTACAGAAGCTGCAGCGGACAGAGTGGGTGTCTCAGCCAGACCACAAGGACCCTTCAAAGTCCCTTGGGGCCCATCTCCTGGCTCCGGGTCCATTTTCTTTTAATGTACTGCACCTGTGACTCTCTTCTGAGTCCTCTGAGGGGCTACTGGAACTGCTTTTCATGAGCCCAGGCTCATACACACGCAGAGAGCCTGAAGGGTCCAAGAGTTTAAATCCAAACCTCCTCCTCCTGGGGGAGCCTTCAGCCAAAGATGGACGGGGGAGGAAATATGGAAGCCCAGCTCTCTGATCTCGAGTTAACACAAACTCTGAGGCATACTTTATGCCATGGGATCAGGCAGAGGTCGGCAATCATGCTCTCTCTGGCCGTCTTTCTTTCTGTAGTGGACACTGTAGCGTGCCGCCCAGACCCCCTCCAGGACTGAAGGACTTACCCCGGCACCGGGAGCAATGTCCCTGACAGCCCTGGCCAGAAGCCCTCGTAAGAGCTCAGGGCAGCCATCATCCAATGATCAGCTGATGCAGGCGTATACACACAAATGCCTTGCCACCACCTGGGACAAGGCTGAAGGGCCCCTCCACCTCCAGGCCCTTTCTGGGGTCAACTGAAGCCCTCACAGAGTCTGCCTCCCAACTCAGCCATATTTGGTAGGAGGCGGGGTCGGGGGGGACACCAGGGGTTAGATCTCTGTTCATTTCCATGTGATGATGACTCTTCCCCCAAACAGGTAGTTTCTGCTTGGAGAGCTATCTTGGACTCCACAGATATCAATAAGGAAGGCTTTTCCTCCCATGCTTCCCTGGTGGCCTCAGCTGGTAACGAATCCGCCCGCAATGCAAGAGACCTGGATTTGATCCAGGGATAGGAAGATTCCCTGGAGAAGGGAAAGGCTACCCACTTCAGTATTCCGGCCTGGAGAATTCCATGGACTGTATAGTCCATGGGATCACGAAGAGTCAGACACAACTGAGCGACTGACACTTTCCTCCCATGGAGGCGTGTATACGATGCTTAGACTCACAAGAAACCCTTCCTCTCGGGCATAAAACAACAGCTATGAGGATTCTCTGCTGATGGAAAAACGGTTCTAAGGCTCTCACCCCTAGTAACCTTCTTAGCTATGAGAATCATTCAATTGTAAAGCCAGCAACTTTCCGAGGGCGGGGAGCACCTTATTGACAATAGCGCCAGGAGAAGGGCAGCTCAGATTTGGAATGAAATATTTATAATCCCTCTCTGGGGGCACGAAGCTTAGCCCAAGGAATCCACAGGCATTGGCTCTCTGAGGTCTTTTTCTCATTCTCTCAGGCACGGATAAAATCTAAACTGTACTTAAGAAATGGTGTTAAATGTGTTAGTTGACTGAATCTGGCATTTATAATGCAATTTAGCCAAGTTTTATATTGACAGCATGACATTTTTAAAGGGCCCTTTCTGATTAACAAGGTTCAGAATCACTCCCCTGATTATGCCCGCGGAGTGAGCATAAAATGCTTCAGGCTCTGGAAGCGATGAATTGAGGCTCTGTTAGTGGTCCACGTATTCGGCTTTCTCAGTGACCATTTGGAAGGAGGATCAGGCCAGGGCTACATTTTTTCAGGCAGAAGAAAATGTTTTCTTGCTTTTAGTGGACGTTCTCGAGGAAAATGGCCTCGATGGGCAGAGGGGCGTCTGCAGATTCCGAGCCAAGAATGAACAGGTGGTCCAGACGTTACCTGTCATTTTTGGTTTCTGGGTAAAGAGAAGATCTCTGGCTGGGGGCAAGAGGGAGGGCACACACAGCACTCTTTCCAAAAAGCAAATTGAGAAAGTGCTTAATGTATTTTAGCCCCATTTCCATTCTTGTTTCTATTACACTAAATATTTCCTGAATATCTCCTAAATGTCCTTTGGGTCTCACAGAGGAAAAGAAGGGAGACATGGAAGCGATCTTTTACAAATGGAGCAAATGCCACACAAAGAGGGACATAGATTATCCCAGCTGGTTTCCGGTGGAGCCAGATGTAAGCATCCACTCTCCTGAAGACGATGGCCATCTGCTGAGCATCAGCGCACGTGCCAAGCGACGTGCTAAGAGCACTACACGTCTTTTCTTTAAAAAATTGTGGTCAAATATAGATCCTCCCACATTTTCATTGTATGTACATTTTTCGGTGGCATTTACTATATCCCCACTGTGCACCCCTCACCATCCGTCGCCAGAACTCTCTTCATCTTGCAAAACTTTTTTTTTCATACTCATTAAATAATTAGTCCCCTCTCTCCCCTCCTCAGCCCTGGCAAGCACCATTTGACTTTCTGTCTCTATAATCTGACTGCTCTAAGGGCTTCATGTAATTGGAAGCATATAGCACGTGTCCTTTGGCGACTAGCTTGCTGCACTTTGCAGAATGTCCCTCAAGGTTCCTGCATGCTGTACTGTGGGTCAGGATGACCTTCTCTACTAAGGCTGAATGCTATTCCATTGTATGGATAGACCATGTTTTGTTATCCATTCACCCACTGGTGGATATTTGGGTTGCCTCTACCTTTTGACTATTGCAAATATGCTGCTGTGAACATGGACGTGCAGGTGTGTGCCCTCTATCTTCTGATGCCTGTGATGATGCTGGAGCAGAGGCCCCACTGTACAGGTGGTAAAACTGATGCTCAGAGAAGTGGCCTGCCTGAGCAGTGATGCTGCAACGTGAAGCCATATCTGTCATCCTCCCCACCTCCATCCCCGGGTTCAGTTCAACCCGTGTGTGGGCTCCACCAAGCATCAGACTTCTGTCAGGCCAGCAACTCCCCTTCAGGACGATCTTCTTCATCATCACTTGTGACATGTTTTCCTATCTGTGGGTTGATCAGAACCTGGTGAGAATCCAGTCATAGGTACTCAGAGAGCAGGCATTTCAGATGCCCCTTCCTCCGTGCGCAGGGAGGAGTGGAGCAGTCAGGGGATGTAGGAGATGTGCGCAGGTCCACGGAGAGTCCACTCTCCAAGCCACGAGTCAGTCAACCTGAAATCCGGAGGAGAGAGCAGACCCTGGAGGAGCCATAGGTTCTGAATTCCCATCCACTGCACCGTACGCCCTTGGGGAAAAGCGTAAGGAGATCCAGCCAGAAACAAACCAACCAAATGCTAATGTTCCTGATACCAGAGATGTCCTAAGATCACAGTTCAATCTCTCTGAACACTGGACTTACTGGTGTTCCCAGGAAGGCCTTTTTTAACCTGAAGGAAGAGTTTAACAAGTCTCACTCTGTGTGGAAGCATCCAAAAAGATATGATTTGCAGAATCTGACTTGGCTTAGGTTTTGTTTGGAACAATGGCACCCCACTCCAGTACTCTTGCCTGGAAAATCCCATGGATGGAGGAGCCTGGTAGGCTGCAGTCCATGGGGTCGCTAAGAGTTGGGCACTACTGAGTGACTTCACTTTTGCTTTTCACTTTCATGCCTTGGAGAAGAAAAGGGCAACCCACTCCAGTGTTCTTGCCTGGAAAATCCCAGAGACAGAGGAGCCTAGTGGGCTGCTGTCTATGGGGTCGCACAGAGTCAGACACGACTGAAGCGACTTAGCAGTAGCAGTAGCAAGGAGGAGAACATGACTGAAGTGACTTAGCAGCAGTAGCAGCAGCAAGGAGGAGGAAGGAGGTTGGCAGGTGCCCATCAGCTGAAGAGGCATTCGGGGTGTGGTTGCGGTGTCAGTGCAGCAGANTTGGGCACTACTGAGTGACTTCACTTTTGCTTTTCACTTTCATGCATTGGAGAAGAAAAGGGCAACCCACTCCAGTGTTCTTGCCTGGAAAATCCCAGAGACAGAGGAGCCTAGTGGGCTGCTGTCTATGGGGTCTCACAGAGTCAGACACAACTGACGCGACTTAGCAGTAGCAGTAGCAAGGAGGAGAACATGACTGAAGTGACTTAGCAGCAGTAGCAGCAGCAAGGAGGAGGAAGGAGGTTGGCAGGTGCCCATCAGCTGAAGAGGCATTCGGGGTGTGGTTGCGGTGTCAGTGCAGCAGAAGATGCCCCGCAGAAATGGCAGCAGGCACAGGCCCGGCACACGCGTTCCTAGATGACAGGAGGGGGAGGGGCGTGAGGCCCGCTGCAGCAGCCCAGCTCCCACCCCCTGGGGGCATTGGGCAATGGGGGCATTGCCTGGGAGGCGTAGCAATGGCAGTAGGGTGGAGCCCTCAGGGCAGAGACCATCACCAATGGGGGTCCCCAGAGAGGCAGAAAACAGCAGGTCCTGGTTGGGGAGCAGCTGACAGATGGGGCCTTCGGATGTGACAGGGGTGAGACTACATGCCCTTTCGTGAGTGCGAGCGAGAGTGAGTGTGAGCAGGTGTGAGAGCCAGAGAGCTCAGGGCTGCTGTGCTGTCCCCTCGGACCCCCGGGCCCCGCTGTGGCCAGGCTTTTAGAAATGAGATGGCCTTTCATATCTGACCCACATCTAACCTCCTATGACTCTAAGTGATATTAACAGTGCTCCGCGGACTAAGCAAAGAGTAAGAACCCACCTGGGAGGCACGCAGTGTGAGCACATGCCATAAACAGCATGACAACGTCCGTTCACATTTTTACAACACGTTGTTTGCAACGAGCCTAGGATGCCCAGCTTCACGCTGCTGATTCCGGCACTCACATGACACCCCTGGGCCCAGGCACTGCATCTGAGCTTAGCAACCCCTCCCCACCCCGTCATCCTCACGCAGGGCATCGGCTCCCCCAGGGGTTGGCGCCTGGCAGCACATCACTGTGAAAGGACCCATCAGTATTTCCATTTCCAACACCCTCTTTGGAAGGATTTACTATTTGTGCATTAAAATAAATTAAACCTTACTGGAATCCAGGACCTCAGCATATAAGCAATTTGCAGGAGGGATTTTATTTTGGAGTGTGTATAAAATATAAAACAAGGTTCAAATTTATTCCAATTTGTTTGTAAGCTAACAGAAAGTGTTGTCAAATATTTCACGATTAGTATAATTTTTCCCCCTAGCTGCTGCTGCTGCTAAGTTGCTTCAGTCGTGTCCAACTCTGTGCGACCCCATAGACAGCAGCCCACCAGGCTCCTCCCGTCCCTGGGATTCTCCAGGCAAGAACACTGGACTGGGTTGCCATTTCTTTCTCCAACGCATGAAAGTAAAAAGTGAAAGTGATGTCGCTCAGTCGTGTCCAACTCTTAGCGACCCCATGGACTGCAGCCCACCAGACTGAAACAACTGCAAGTGATAGTCAAGGAGCGCAAATCTAACCTGGAAAGAAACTGCTGGGCACCCTTCCTCTTTCGGGATATTAAAGCCGAGCTCTCTCTGCAGCTCAGCCCTAATGAACTGACCAGTGATGAGCTGAAGGACAAAGCTGCAGGCAGACAGGGCCTGCCCCAGCACTTCCTCTGGGAGGCTTCTGGGGGTGGGCTAGTCCCAACTTTGCTAACAGGGTAGCACCCTCATCTCAAGGCCACTGTTAGCAGAAACTTCTTCCTCTGACACTCCAGCCAGCCATCATCCCTTTCCTTCTGTATATTATTGGAGGGAGGAGGGCTCAGATCCCAGTGATAAAACACCGGAGGACGTGCTCCCACTGCCTGTGTTTTCCCTGTGTTTTCAGTGGGGTGAGGTTTGGACTGACTGGTTTTTGTCTGTGCTTGAAACTGAAAAATATGATTTCTGGGAAGGCACTCTGGCTGGGAACTTCCAGAGATGGTTGTCAGTACGTTTCTAAGCCTAAGTTGGTAGGACCAAGAGCTGAGACAAGAAGGAAAGAAATCCCAGCAAAAGTGAAGCCAGAGGTTTACCCGAAGACAGCTTGGTGAGGGGCTAACAGTGGCTCTTTCTAGGGGCAGACGCCAAGCCCCGCTCTAGGGGCTTCATCTGTATTAACGCTGTGACTCCCAACCAAAGCCCATGAGCCAGGGAGCACGGCCAGCCCAACTTTCACTGAGACGGAGCCCGAAGCCCTGAGAGGTGGAGCGGCTGGGCCCCAAACACAAATAGCAGGGGTGGCCCCAACACCACACTCCACGACAGCAAGCCCCAGCCTCCGCCCCTTTCACTGTCCCAGAGATGGCTAAGGGCGGCCTGAGCAGATCTTAAGGGAAGGGTAGTCTGACCTTTTGCTTTTAACCTTGAAAATAAAACTGTCACGGACCTGGGCACTAAAAAGAAGTGTGTGCATGTTGCTGTGTGTGAATGTGATGGCACCGGGCAGACCCATGTGCCTGCTTGTACCTCGTACTTAACATTGCGGCTGAGACATCCCTGGTGGTCCAGTGGTTAAGAATCCAGCTTCCAACACAGGGGACACAGGTTTGATCCCTGCTTGAGGAACTAAGATCCCACGTGCAGCGGAGCAACTAAGCCCTTAGGCCACAACGAAGACCCAGCACAATAATCATCAACAAAGCAAAACCAACCAAAGCCAACCAACGGCCAATAAACAAACATTGTGGCTGTTAGAACTGCAGAGAAAGGACTCTGGAGAGAACTCATCTGGTTTCCAGAAGCACGAGGTGGCCTGTCCACAGCCCACCCCACCACGCCTAATGGTGGCACAGCAGGGCCTGGGATCCGGTGGCCTCTTTGAGCCCAAGCTCTTCCAACCACACGGGAGAAGCACATCTCTCTTTGATCAAAGAGACAGAGGCTGTCAACGTGTTCAGGAGGACCAGATGAGCCCAGCCCAGGAGGGAATTAGCAGTAGCTGACAGTCTCGGGAGTTGGGGTGTCCACAGTCTTCCAGCAGTTTCTAATCCTCCTGTAGGAAACGCAGGTGTTACTCTTGGCAGATGGAGGGATACAAAGCCGGTGGCATGCCTCACTGGACTTGAGCCCCCCCCCCAACCATCATTCCCCAGGACGACCACCCACTCTCCTAGAGAGGTCCTTGTTATTCACTTACAACAGTCTTGTTTTTAAAAGAAGTCTAATTAGGAGAAAATGACATCAACAAATATTGCCTGGGCAGTGCTCCAGTGGGGCCTGGAAGACCTCCTTCTTACCAGATCTGTGGAGGCCCCAAATGAACAGATCCTCCTGCCTCCACCCTGGGGATTGCCCTGGAGAGGGGGCAGAGAAGTTTCTCAGTCTCAACACCGAAACCTCCAAC
This sequence comes from Antidorcas marsupialis, assembly GCA_006408585.1. Lineage (NCBI taxonomy): Eukaryota > Metazoa > Chordata > Mammalia > Artiodactyla > Bovidae > Antidorcas > Antidorcas marsupialis. The sequence continues at coordinate 104,609 of SJYB01004648.1, read as the reverse complement.
ATCGAAGCCCTCCTGCAGACATCGCTGGTTTGGCCAAACCCCAAAGCACGAAAAGTAAACATATCCCCTCAGTTAATTTTCTTACTTATTCTTGAATACCCGAGATGGCTCTTTTTAACTCCTTCTGTCTTGGTGGGCGGACCTTTTCCATATAATTTTAAAGACCATCAGTCCCCCTACAGGACTTCCCTCACGGCTCAGTGGTAAAGAATCCACCTACAATGCAGGAGATGCGAGTTCGATCCTTGGGTCGGGAAGATCCCCTGGAGGAGGGCACTCCATCTTGCCTAGGTAATCCCATGGACAGAGGAGCCTGGTAGGCTATAGTCCATGGGGTCCCAAAGAGCTGGGCACGATGTAAAGACTAAACAACAAAAACGAGTCTCCACACAGTTTTTAAAAGCAAAAAAGGGAAACCTTGCAGGTTTAGTCTCTGCTTCCTGTGGAAAGTTTGTCACCCATGTCCCTTCAAGAGAAGCTGCCTCAATGGCAGGAGTTCCCTCCTGCATCCCAAGGGAACTCAGTGGGGAGGGAGCTTGGAGGGGAAGGTGCTCCGTGTAGGGAGGGTACTCAGTGGGGAGTGTGTTCCATGGGGATGGTGCTCCATAGGGAGGGTGCTCCATGGGGAGGATACTCAGAGGAGGAGGAGGCCAGGCAGCTGCTCACCCCTCTTCCCCTGGGTGCCCGCCAGAGCAAGGAGAGTCAGAAGGCAGCTTGCCTGAGTGTGAGACAGGCCAGGGTCTGGATCCCAGCCCAGCAACTAGAACCCGTGTGGACAGGCTCACCAGCTGCCCCTCAGCTCCCTCGCTGAGAAAACTAGAAACATAATGTCCACTGCACAGGGGCTGCTGTGACGACCGAGTAAGATGCTGTATAAAAGTCACCCGGCATCCAAGAGGTTGTCACGAGATGCTGGCTCTAGGGGTCACCTAAGCAGACAGAGGGGATAAGACTGCATTCAGGTGTGAGGCCACCCGGCACCTCTCTCTCCCACCAGAGGCACAACAAAAAACAACTTTTATTGCATGGAGAAGGGATAGAAACTAGTTGTCACCACCATCTCTTGCTTCCCTCAGTTTGCAAGAACCACCAATTGCCTGCCTCCCTTTTAGGACTCAAAGTGCTGAGTAACCAGCACCTCCATCCAGCATTTTCAGGCAAAGAGAGACAGGAGACCACCGTGACCACCTTGAGAGAGTACGCCACCCCAGCAGACCGGTGGGCGAGGGCTCTGAGTAAGCTGGTGCTGGATTTTCCAGGATTCCTCATAGACCAAGCACTTCCCAAGAGAGATCTGAGAGACAGGCTTCCATGGGTCAGAGGGCTTTACCTAGTCAGGTCACTGATGTATTTACAGCTCCCAGAAAAGTGCCCAGTGGATGGAAGTCCTCAGAAATATGTGTTGAACGAACAAATAGTTGCTGAGCAGATGAATACTTCAGGGGGCTTCAAAGGTAGCCGGCCTCAGATTGCTTTCCATCTGACCACTTACTGCTGCTGGTAAGTCGCTTCAGTCATGTCCGACTCTGTGCAACCTCATAGACGGCAGCCCACCAGGCTTCCCTGTCCCTGGGATTCTCTAGGCAAGAACACTGGAGTGGGTTGCCATTTCCTTCTCCAAAGCATGAAAGTGAAAAGTGAAAGTGAAGTCGCTCAGTCGTGTCTGACTCTTAGCAACCCCCTGGGCTGCAGCCTTCCAGGCTCCTCCGTCCATGGAGTTTCCAGGCAAGAGTACTGGAGTGGGGCGCCACTGCCTTCTCCGCTGACCACTCACTAGCAGTGAGCATTTGAAAGTCACTGACTCCTCACTCTGTACCCTTACTTCTAGAGTAGAGACAACCCCATTGATGTTGGGGAGAGTCTGATGGACTAGGGACAGTGAAATATGTGCGGAGAAGAAACCAGAGTGGTCCAGAGCCCTTAGGTAGCGCACCTGCAGACCTGGAGTCAGAAGCACCTAGCCTTATCATCCTGATGCTGGTGACCTTGAGATACTGCACACCTCGGATCCACCAAGGCAGAGCAGGGAGTCAACATGAACACAACCCTTGGCCCCAACCAGACTTTCTCAAGGAAGACCATATTCTTATGATGAAATAACCCCTCCTCCTTCTCTCTGGTGGCCCTTGGGACATCTGATCCCAAGGATAGTGGCGAGACCCTGTCATCATCATTACTGACCTCATACCTGGATATCACCTCCTCTCTCAGCGCTTCCTCTCTCTCGCTTTCTGGCTTGGGTGGTTCAAGGCCAGAGCTACCAAGGTGAGCTGTGTTTCCCCTCAGCTGGGATCATTTGGCAGAGTTACGGCCTCTGAAATTGCAGAGTGGTTTGGTCAACTATAAACCAACAGGATACCTCACTTGCAAAAACACCCTGCCTTCCAAGATCAACGTATTCCTGCCGTATCAACATTCGCAGTCTGTTTGCACTAGTATGGCTTCGATAGAACTTGTATCAGTATAAATATTTCTTTAGCTTTTAACTGCTAATTATATCAACATAAACTTAATTTATAGTGATAATCACAGCCATAACGTGCGGCTGCCAGACACCGCCACTCATGCCTTGAGGCTTCATGTAAACTCCGCCATTAGCAATCACGTAAATGCCCCCATTACTCATTACGATGCTGGCTAAAGGACTTCTCTAATTGACTCCTTCCCAAAGTCCATAGCAGGCAAGAAAAAACAGAAGACTAGGCAATGTGGATCGATTCATTACCCCAAATTCGTTTCTTACAATAGCCCATGCTGTTAATATGAGATTGCAAAGGGGGACCTCAATCTGGCAGGAGCATAATCTCAGTTTTGAACTTAGTTTAGGTCACATTGTATCAACTGAATCAAGATGCTCTCACTCAGACAAATGCCAAATAACACTTAGTTCATACAGCGCGCTACTTCTATCTCCCCCTGTCAGGATATAAAACAGAAAATTGGCTGCAGCTTGTGAATTCGTACTGCTTTTTGAATTCAAGAGATTTGAAGTGCTTTGCTAATTTCAACTAGTGGTCCTTTTTTAGTGACAGTTTAGTGAATGTTTGTTTATGCCACCCAGTATTTATCGAGTACTTTCCCATCTTGAGGCAACAGCACCCAGATTTTGCTTAGGGAACTCCGGCTCCCCGAGACTCTTAGTTCATACTGCTTTCTTAAAGAAGTCTCTACCTCCCGCTCCAAGAGCGAAGCACGTGATGACCTAGGATCATCCAATCAGCGTATTCTGCCCACACTCTGTCCACAGTGATTGGTTCGGGGGTAGGGAGCACATGACCCACGTCTGGCCAGGGCAGGTCAATAAGACTCCAGTGTAGGAAGCCCAGTTTCTCTTCTCTCCCTGGGATAAGAGGAATAGAGAAATGCTCTGGGCGTTACAGCCTCAATTTGCTGACCCCATGAGGGATGCTGAGTAAGAACGAAGCTAATAACCAAGAGTAGGAGAGAAACAAGTGCCCGTCACAGTTAAGCTCCCGAATCACTGCTTGTCTGAAACCAGCCCTTTCCCTGGACTTTTCAATTATGCGAGTCAAGAATCCCTTTTCAGCTTAATCCAGTTGGGCTATGACTATCACTTGCAGCCAAAGTAATCCTAATTAATACAGGCAGCAGATGGACATTGGGTAGGATGAAAAACGTTTTGAAGATGAAGAAATGGGCGTATAAAGAAATAATACCCAGTCAGTAATGAAGTTGCATACATTAAATACAGAAGGGTAAACAGATCCTAAATATTCCAGAGCCAAAGGACCTTTTGCAAATACGAAAGGATTTTAACAAAATTCAAAAATCAGAAGCTTAAAATCACAGATAACAAAAACCAGTGTCTTTCCTTTTTCACATATTTTTGATTCTCCAGTCATTTCAGTGCTAAAGAAAGTAAAATCTCTGGGGAGAGAAACAGAGGCTTCAGGAGAGCTGTTTGGAATTTACAGGGAAGGGGGGTTACCCAGAGTCAGTGAAATGATCAATTCCAAAATCAGAAAAGTTGGTGAGAGACTAAAGTTAAATTCGAGAAGCTAGATGTGTCGGATCCTCTCGTACTTGGCAAATCTGGTTCTGTGTGCTGGGCTGAGCCGAGGAGAGGAAAAGCAAATCCTCGGGGCTTTTGAAGACACGGTTTTTCATCTTGGAATCCGTATTCCCAGCGCCTCACCTACTGCTCTCTGCTGCGCCTTTGCCGGGCATGTTATCTGTCAGGGTCCCCCCCAATTAGCACTTTGAATGCAATCACAACATTGGAGAGTCTGCCCTCCTCTGCCAGGGGCGGGTTGGTCTCTGCAATTAAGCTAAAGTTCAGGTTTCGGCTAATAACAGGAGAGGACTGTGACAGTGAAGGGAAGCCTTAGTCATTAACTCATGCTAATGGCTCTGTAACCACCCAGCCACCAGCACGCCACGTGAAAGCCACTCACGCAGTGTCACTCTGATCACAGAGTGTTTGCAGGTTTATTTCACAATATTACCGAAGTCTGGCAGTTATCTAAGTGGGAGCAGTTTTAAGGGAAGGGAAATGGATGGTCGTGATTTAAGTGCCGGTCTTAGGTCTCAATATTTTATGAAATAGTCATTAATTTTCAATACAGGGATGATGGTGATATTACAAGGCCTGCATGTTTATGCAGAAAATGTTCTCTGGATATCCCTGAGAGTTTGGTGAATGTAGGGGAAACAATACTCTCTGATTTATGGAAGGGAGATGGGAGTCATCTCACCAGCCCAAGTTATCTAAGAAGATGCGTGCGTCGGTGCTAAGTCACTTCAGTTGTGGCTGACTCTTTGTGACCCTATGACCTGGAACCTGCCAGGCTCCTCTGTCCATGGGATTCTCCAGGCAAGCATACTGGAGTGGGCTGCCGTGCCCTCCTCTGGAGGAATCTTCCCAACCCAGTGGTCAACACTGTATCTCCTGCGGCTCCTGTAATGTAGGTGGATTCTTTACTGCTGAGCCGCTGGGGAAGCCCCTTATCTGAGAAACTAGGTCACTGCAAAGAAGGGGACAGACAGTAAGATGCTGGGTGCTAAAGAAAACGCAGAGAAGGAAGATATCCTGCTCATTGCAGAAACCCTAGACTCCGTTCCTTCAATCACTTCTTGAACACAAATGTATTCAGTATATAACTGCTAAGTGCCAGTCACTCCAAACGGCACTGCGTGTTCAGAAGCCCAGAAAGTAGAAACCGCTCTGCCCACTGACAGTTTATCTGGGATCCACGATATTATTTTGATTCTCAACTCTGGCCTTCTGCCAGATGCCCTCACTTGGAGAACAGGCTTCTGGGGGCAAAGAGAAGAAGGGCTTCGTGGCCTCTTCTGGCTTCTGGGTCCTCACCTAGGGTTGTGCTTAGAGGACAGTATATGAGTAGAGGGGTCCTCAGTACTGGCCCAGTCATGGTCAGGGGCCCTGTGGGGTCTCAGTTCCCTGGACCAGGGATTGAACCCATGCCCCCAGCAGTGGAAGTGTGGAGTTCTACCCATGGAACAGCCAGGGAGGTTCCTGGGAGTTTACCTTCCTTTGGCCACAATGAATTAGGTCTCAGGAGACCCTGTGAGGTCTTGCACTCAGGACTCACTGTCACAGAGCCATCACAGGCACCCGCCAAGTCTTTCAACTACTTCTGGCTCTTGGATCACCCAGTTTTAGCCACTAGTGACCTAGAAAAGGGTCGACTTTCGTGTAATCATTATATTTGAGCATTTGAGATTGTAGGGATTAACCCACAGGCTCTGACGCAGACGTGGTTCTTTCTAGGTCAGTCGGATAAAGCAGGCACGTGGACCCGATCCTCTTTACGCCAGTTAAAGCTTCCCATCACGTTCTCACACACCACTGGCTGCTGTGCACGCCGGCAACAGGAAACACACACGTGAACAAGGCGCACGGATAAGACCGTTGTGGTTGGCGCGACTATAGGATCAACAGCTTAAAACATATTACTCTAAACACAGCAGGTCGTTGGTCCAAAATGACCACATCCATGAAAACACACCACACAGTCTGAAGGGCTCCAGAGCTCGCAGTGCGATCAGGGTCATCTGTCGGGAGGTCAGTGTGGTTGGACTCTTATTTCAACAGCTGCAGATCTCCTCCTAAATAGATGCTTCCATTTTTAACTATTAATGACATGCAGGCATGTCCCAGCTTCCCTCCAGAGCACCATCTATTCAAAATTAATTTATTAAAAATGCATCCTAGTCATTAGTGCTAAGCAGATTTATGAAAAGCAGATCAGCCAGGATACATAAATGTGCGGGCCCTGAGGTTTAGATCTGTGCCGTGTTTATGTATTAATAGAACCCTGGCGATGTGTGTCAATATTTGTAGATGATCATTTTGGAGGTCATTTATTTCTCCCGGTCCATTTCTCATGGCGACATGGCTTTGCAACATCTTCTGACAGGTAGTAGTTGACACCAATCTACGTTAACTTCAGTTTATGCTGAAAATATCCCACTAAATGAAGGCAATGTTCAGAGGCTGGTCTGGGTAGATGTTGCATGCTAGGGAGACTTAAAATTTCTTATTTTAAAATGATGGGTGTTCGGGCTTTTAATTTTGTGACTTGTTTTTACTATTTCCTTTGTCTTTTTTTAGACTGTCAGCTGACTTAGCGACAGCTGGCAATATGGTGACAAAATCTTTTTTTTTTTTTTTAAGAGTTTTAATAAGAACTTGGGTAAAGTCTTGGGTAGGCTTTCTCTGTTAACCACCTCATCAGTGGGGGACCAGACTGTGCTAGTGGAAAGAGAGGGGAAGAAAATCCTAAACCTTTAAAATAGGGACTTTCCTGGTGGCTCAGACAGTAAAGAACTCGCCTACAATGGGGGAGACCTGAGGTCGATCCCTGGGTCAGGACAATCACCTGGAGACCTGGAGAATCCCATGGACAGAGGAGCCTGGTGGGCTACAGTCCATGGGGTCACAAAGAGTGGAACACGGCTGAGTGATGAAGCAGGCACACCCACAGTAATCATAAAGAGTTAAATCTGGGGCCCGCTCTTTGGGCTAGAATGGTGCATTCCCTTACGTTGTAGAATTTCCATATTAAGATGTATTTTAATACTTAAGATACTTAAGTTATCTTTCATACTTAAAAGTATTAAGTAACATGTAAGCCAGTTTCTCATTTTCAAAAGAAAAGTACGTTCATCTATTTTTCATTGAATTCTAGGGCTGAAAAGGGATCACAGAAATCATGTGGCCTTGACAGAACGCTTGACAACCAAGCCTTCCGAGGCTCAGGAATCAAGCGAGTGGCTCGTGGTCCCATCACTGCAGTGGTACAGGCTGTACACACACCCAGACCTTCCGTGACACCAGGCCTCCTGCCTCCCTGCTTAGCATTCTCTGTGCGTCTAAACTTTCTGTTACCTTATCTGACTGCTTATCAGTGGGAAAGAGAGAAATGCAGAATTTTAGAGTTGGAAAGGACTTATTGACTGATAGACATCACATAAATATTTATGTAGCTAGCCTCTGTTATGTGCCCGGCATGACATTAGATGTCGTGGAAGCTAACAGAAGTAAGTCACTTCCCTGCCCAAAGTGTGCATAATGGGATGGGAGGGAATGGCATGAGCGTGAGAGTGTGCATGCATGTGTGTGCATGTGTACGTGTGCGTGTGTGCCAGGGTGGACCTGGGGGTTGGAAGGGACAGTTATTAGGGGAGAAATGCCATCTTGTACTTGCTCTGTGTTATAAGGGACAAGATACCGAGTCTGTCTGGGATGGCAGACAGCCCGGGAGGGAGTGAGCCCTCCCCCTTTGGTCTGCAAACTGGGCTTCAGAAGCAAGCAGGGAGTCTTATTTTTAAAAACTACAGGTTCCTGAGACCTCCCTGGTGGTTCAGTGGTGAAGACTTCGTCTTCCAAAGAAGGGATTGCTGATTCGATCACTGGTCAGGGAGGTAAGATTCAATATACCACACTTCTAGAGAGGGGCTCACCAGGTGGTACTAGTGGTAAAGCACCCACCTGCCAACAAAGGAGGTGTAAGAGACGAAGGCTTGATCCCTGGGTCGGGACGATCGCTGGAGGAGGGCATGGCAACCCACTCCACTGTTCTTGCCTGGAGAATCCCTTGGACAGAGGCGTTTGGCGGTCTACAGATCATAGGATGGCAAAGAGCTGGCATGACTAAAGCAACTTGGCACACATGCACATTCACACAGGGGGACTTGGATTAGTCCAGAGCTCCTCAGCTGACCATTATGTCCCAGCAGGCCACTTCTGACCTCCCTGGTGAAACAAAAGCTGATGGGTCAGTGTACCCTACACCCATCAGCGGTAAAGAATATGACTGCCGATTCAGGAGGCGCAAGAGATGCGGGTTCAATCCCTGGGTTGGTGGGGAAGATCCCCTGGAGGAGGAAATGGGAACCCACTCCAGTGTTCTTGCCTGGGAAATCCCATGGACAGAGGAGCCTGGCAGGCTATAGTCCACAGGGTCATGGAAAGAGTCGGACACAACTAAGCAACTGAGCGTGCACGGATCCTGCACCCAGGCCTTCAAGCTGCACACTCCTCTGACTAGGGGCCCGAGCAGTCAGCAGGCTCAGGAGGCCAAGGTGCAGGGTGGGCAGCGTCTTCCTCCAAGACTGAGATCTCACTGGGATGGAAAACAGGTCTCCCTGGAACCGGCAGCAATTCCAGAACAGTTGTTCGCATTTCACTGCTAATTCATGATAAAATGAGAAAATAAAACTATAGCTAAACTTACTCAATTTTTAAAACTCTTAGTAAAAAAAAAGGATCCCTACTATCTAGAGTATGCAAGATAATAGTCAAATTTTAAATTTTCTTATTTGGAAAAAATAAAAAGTTGTCAATCTTATGTCAGTGCCTGGAATTTACAAAGGTTTTACAGGTCTCTGAAACCAACACGTCTGAGAACACTCTATGTCTTCTAAACAGAAGCCTTATCCCCCCTCCACCCTTTCTCCTTGTCGTTGTTCAGTTGCTGAGTTGCGTCTGACTCTTGATGACCCCATCGACTGCCGCTCACCAGGATTCCCTGTCCTTCGTCTTCTCCCTGGTGATGAAGGGCTACCCTTTCTCTTTCAGTGTTTAGTATTTCACTCAGTCATGTCCGACTCTTTGTGACCCTATGGGCTAGAGCCCACCAGGCTCCTCTGGCCACAAGATTCTCCAGGCAAAAATACTGGGGTCGGTTTTTGACCACTAGCACCGCCCTTGCACACTCAAGTTACGCGTCAGACAACACTCAACCTTTTAAATCTGCTCTTTTCGGGGGAGGGGGTTACTATCTTATCAAGTTGGTTTTGTTTGTTTGTTTGTTTTTTCTCCCTGTTCAACTTAATTTTCTATATTGTCTTCCCTGAAATCAACCTGAATGCAGGCTTATTTAAAACAACTTAAACTCGAGTTAGAAATGTGACCATTTATTCAAACTTCTAAAATCACTAAACAAGACTTTTAGAGAAATGACAATTTTTCTCCCCAGTGGAGGCAGAAGGTTGTTATTCCTTCTCCCCAAGCCAGTTTGCTCTGGAGAACTCCTTTCTTTCAGTCATAATATTTGATGTCATCCACCGCTGTAGGATTTCAGAATCAGCCAGTAGAAGCGCTTGTCTCCCTTGTGGCTGGGGGGCTCGATTTATGCGGATATGAATAAGATTTATGGTGTGTAATAAACATTACTAAAACGTGACAAAAGAGTGAAGATTTAAAGACACTTGCTAATTTAAGATGACATTTTAAACATTCGCAGTCTTTAGAGCAATACATATTTCAGGTCTTTGTACAGGTTTTCAGGCAGAATGCCTATTAGGAAATGAGAATCATCTGTGTACTTTTCTCTCTTTGCAGGGGGGCCCCGCCCCCACTTAACGCTCCCCAGTAGCTCCCCAATCCCTCAGTGTTTAATGCTGCCTTCATGCTCAGCACCTAGATGTTAAACAAATTAGCATCTTAATATATGAAGTGTGACTATGAGGTCTAAAGGGAAGTGGGGAAGAAAAACATATGAAAAAATAAGAAAAAAGGCTGGCCAGGACTTCAGTTCTGGATGCCCTGTTAGAAGTCCAAGTTTTAAAGGACTGAAATTGACATAGTGCCAGTCTTTTGGAAAATGCTGCCAGGGCTATTTTTCCTCTTACATGGGAAATTATACAAGGAAGTCTACTGAGAAAACATGTCATGGATTTGGAAAGTTGGTGCCTGGCCAACTTTGACACATCTGGTTTGCCGGGCAGTCTCTGCTCATCAGCTAATAAGGACTTACGTGAACTCAGCTCAGTCCAGAGCCAGCCCCTTGATCCCTATTTGATCTCACCTGGACGCCGGCCCTCAGCTCTGGCCTGGCCCCTTCATTCAGGGCCTCTTTTATTTCCAACACAAAATGGTCTCGTGTTGTTAAATGGTCTCTAATTTTTCTAATAGCAGACAGTAGAGTTCCTTGCTGGTTTTCAGTAACACGCTTTATTTTGCCTCCCTAATTTGCTCCCAGTTGAATCTGATTGCATTTTACTTGGGCAGCCAGGAGGGGCTGTGGCTACCCAGAAAGCCATGGACTTGAAGGAGTCCTAATGATCTCACGGGGTGTTGTGTGTAATGCAAACCCCAGGTCCCCTCCACTGTGCACACGCCAGTCTCGGTGAATGACACGCACTTAAGCACTCAGGGCTGGTTTCCAGCGTGTGATTTACTCTCCCTTTAATTACCCAGGAGATGGCAAGCCAAGAATATTCGAGGCTTGGTTTTGGTTTTTTTTTTAGGATCAAGCATATTGCCTGGAACAGGTCACAGGCAGCACCTTTGGCCCTTGGGGACATGAGTTCATTCAGGTAGGGGCTCCATGACAGGTTCCAGGATGGCCCATCTCTGCATTTCTAGTCATTTCAAAAATAGAGGCCTTGGAGAGGAGCTGTGGGAGTGAATTACGGTCAGTCACAGAAGAGAACTTAGCTCATTCCGAGGCAGCCCATAATGTTCAACAACCCTTATTATAGGGAGCGATTTTCCTCTCTTCTCCAGTTGTGGCATCTAGTACCCCACGCGTGGAGGAGCAGAGGGTGGCTCCCTTCCTTGTATCTGCTTCAGGGGCTCTCCAGGGCCCCCGTGCCTGTACGGATAAATGAAAGCTAATTCTTGACGATAATCACTAGTTCCTGTCATCAACACAAGCGCTGTTCAAACACGAAAGCACAAGCAATGAGTCAGGGCTGCAGAGCTTGCAGAGATGGTTTCTTATAGCTCAGGGCATTCACACACCTGTATCCTTGGATTTTTTTACGCTAAGTGAGAGTGAGTCTTTTTTTTTTTTTTTAACCTTTTTAGATGCTACACCTTACCTACCATCAGGTAGATACATGCCTGGTATTATTTTTCTACCACCAGTGCGAGAGGAGTCGCAGTTTGTCAGTCGACCCAATGGACACGAGTTTGAGCAAACTCCAGGAGGCAGTGAAGGACAGGGAAATCTGATGTGCTGTAGTCCACAGGGTCACAAAGAGTTGGACATGACTGAGCCTCTGAACAAGTCCTGCCTTCTTAGGGCAGAGCCAGCTTTTCAATATCATCACAGCCCCACTCTCACATCTGAGCTAACCATGCCACAGAGAGGTCTTTTTCCTTGAAAATGATGACTTCCTTATACTACAGGTGACTCTGTGCTATAATGTAGTACTGACCTGGAATGCATTGTTTACAAAGAAAGCAACTCTTTTCCTTGAAGAAAATATCAGCCATTAAAGGTGTTAGGGTCAGTCTCCCATCTTGCCAAGTTCTCTAATGGTCTTCATCCCATGACATTATCATCAGAATTTGGAGGTGGTGTGGGACAGTGGTTTTTAGCTTCAGAAGCTAAAGGTTTTTAGCTCAGGTTTTTAGCTTCAGAAAGCAAGCTGTGTGACCTTAAGAAAATGACTCAATATCTCTGGATCCATGAAATGGTAAGAGTGTTAGTTCAGTCTCTCAAAGTTATTTTTGGTACTAAAAACTGGTGATTCAACACTAACAATGGTTGGCAGGCAACTCTGTACACACTGTTCAGTGAACAGTATCTGTTTATCTCAATGTTTGGGAAAGTTCCCTCTGTTTTTTAAATTGTGCCCATCTTTACTCAATGACTTTCAGTTACACATTTCTGACTGTTTTTTCCTTCCATTCATTCATGATGTTGACTGGCTCCTTTTCCTTTTCTCTCAAAGCAAATGAAACTATTCAGGCTTGTCCTTAAGCAGAGGTGTAAAAAACTAGATCCTCAAAGCAAACATAGTAAGAACTACTGAGAAAGAATTGTGAAAATCAACTCTCATTAATAGATGTCATTTAACTGAACAATTGGGACCATAAGTAAAGTTCCCTAGAAACAAAGTTCCTTCAGGAGCAGGCAGAATGAGACTGCAGACTCAAGAACCTTGTGCAGGCAGGGTAAAGGCTCTGTCTGGAGTCTAACTGCTGCCTGAAATGCTAAGCTCCTCCAAGTATTCAGGAGCAAAATGAGATCATGTTAAGTAAACAAAAACACTGAAGTGGAGGGGGGAGAGAGAAATGAAACAGGAGTGGTGCCATATTGGTACTAAATTGAAATTGGGGAATGGAGGACAAGGACATAGGGTAACATTATTCTCTTTGTTTATTTACAAGTATATTAAAAACTTTTCCAATATAAAAAGTTAAAAAGAAATTTAGCTCTGAGGCAGGTCTCTTGCTCTAGAACTAAGAGGTTGCAGAAAGAAGGGTGGATGGTTCTGGAAACTCATCTGGCAGAAGTCCCCAAAGGCACCCACAAGAGAAGAAACATCCCACAATGATTTTACAATGTCACAGCTCCTCCAGAGAGATCTAGACTCCCTGTCGCATCCTATCTAAAGGTGGGCTATAAACCTTGATGACATTAGCTAAGGCCAAGGAAATTCTTTGCTTCTGCTTCATAAACATTTCCTTGACCTCCCATTGGGCGATAGAGAGTCTATTTCCCATGGATGTTCTAGTATGGGCTCCGAAAGCTCTTAGCAAAACTAAATTAGGGGAAGAATGAAGATGACTCATTGCTAACTACTCCTTGGAGTGTCTGTTTCCTTGAGTAGACTTGAGTTACCCAGCTCCATATTCCCTGACCTAACATAGAGCCCGTTCCCTGGTAACGACAGAAGGAATTCTGGTTGACTGGGATTGTAGTGATACTAACAAATAAGGCCTACCAGATGTTCCAAAAGGAAATTTAAATTCTCAGTGCAGCAAGGTGAATTAAAGAGCACACACTTTGGAGTCATACATGAAAGTGAAAGAAAGTGAAAATGAAGTCGCTCAGTCGTGTCCGACTCTTTGTGACCACATGAACTGTAGCCTATCAGGCTCCTCCGTCCATGGGATTTTCTAGGCAAGAGTGCTGGAGTGGGGTGCCATTTCCTTCTCCAGGGGATCTTCCCGACCCAGGGATCAAACCCAGGTCTCCCACATTGCAGGCAGACGCTTTAACCTCTGAGCTACCAGGGAAGCCCGTGGAGTCACACATACTGATGTTCAAATCCTGCTGCACCACTAGGGAGGCACTCGGTCTGTGGTTTGGTCTCTGCATCACAATGATGAGGTTGGTACCTCAGCTGACTTACATCCCAGGGACTCTGGTGTGAGCATGAACCAGAATCTGAAGATGCTTTGGGAATAAAGGAACATTTAAATGCGTTACAGAATCGTAAACATTTGAGACAATAAACATAAGAAAGTGAAGATGCTTTAAATAATACAAAATGAAAGCATTAATCACTCAGTCCTTCCTGACTCTTTGTGACCCNCCAGGGGATCTTCCCGACCCAGGGATCAAACCCAGGTCTCCCGCATTGCAGGCAGACGCTTTAACCTCTGAGCTACCAGGGAAGCCCATGGAGTCACACATACTGATGTTCAGATCCTGCTGCACCACTAGGGAGGCGCTCGGTCTGTGGTTTGGTCTCTGCATCACAATGATGAGGTTGGTACCTCCGCTGACTTACATCCCAGGGACTCTGGTGTGAGCATGAACCAGAATCTGAAGATGCTTTGGGAATAAAGGAACATTTAAATGCGTTACAGAATCGTAAACATTTGAGACAATAAACATAAGAAGGTGAAGATGCTTTAAATAATACAAAATGAAAGTATTAATCACTCAGTCCTTCCTGACTCTTTGTGACCCCGTAGGCTGTAGCTCACCAGGCGCCTGTGTCCTTGGAATTTTCCAGGCAAGAATACTGGAGTAGGTAGCCATTCCCTTCTTTAGGGGATCTTCCTGACCCAGGGATCAAATCAGGGTCTCCCACGTTACAGGCAGATTCTTTACAGTCTGAGCCACCCGAGAAGCAAGTTGTTTAAAAGCAGAAAATGTCCTAAGGTCTTGTTTTAAACCAAAAGTCCTAAAGCTGTTTAAGTCCCAAAGCCTCAAAACCGCTTAAAAGTAAAGATTAACTGATAATTTCTTCTCATCTCAGTTGAAAATAGAAAGGATAGTCTATATTGAAAAGATGCACTGGAGAAGGACATGAGGATTGTGTGGGGAGTCTGATGACAGAGATATAGCCAGTTCTGAGGTCTATGACCATCATGAATACCAAAGTAAAGCTGTATTTCTTCTCTCCTTTTCTTGATGTGTGTATATATATATATATTCCAAATTTCTGATTCTAAGGGAAAGCTTTTGCTAAAGGAAGAAAAAATAAAGCAGGGTTCTACTCCCTCACTAGGGTCAACATAACCTCTCTCCATGATGGGAAGAGATCCTCCAGCCCTTCAGATCGGGCTGAGCTTTGAAGCTGTGACCCTGGTCCATGCCCATGCAGAGACTCTAAGACGTCCTGGTCATTAACCAGCCATGGCTGAGGCTGGAGGGGGCCTATCGCATTCTGTGAAGTCATCACCACGCAGAACAAGCCTCGGAGAGACTGAGCCTCTAGCTTCCTGTTACCACCATCGAAATGAATGAGACAGGTCTGGGGTGACACTGGACACAAAGTAAGGTCACTAATGTGACCTCTTCACTGGTGAAATGAGAGTGTGGAAAAAAGTGGAGGGCTGACCTCAGAGCTGTAGCTTGTAGCTTGACCTTGGACACACCTCAACGATTGTAACCCGAAGCTGCCACATGCCTCAGGCTGTACCCCTCTGTCTTAGAAGTGGCCTATCCTTCTTTCAGGCTTCCCTGGTGGCTCAGCAGTAAAGAATCTGCCTGCAGTGCAGGAGACACAGGAGACAGGGGCTCGATCCTTGGATCAGGAAGATCCCTTGGAGCAGGGCATGGCAACCCACTCCAGTATTCTTGCCTGGAGAATCCCATGGACAGAGGAGCCTGGAGGGCTACAGTCCTTGGGGTCACAAAGAGTCAGACATGACTGGAGCAACTGAGCATGCATGGGTTCCATCCCTGGGTCAGGAAGATCCCCTGGAGAAGGAAATGGCAACCCACTCCAGTATTCTTGCTTGGGAAATTCCGTGGACAGCAGAGTCTGGGGGGATGCAGTCCACGGGGTCACAAAGAGTGACTGAGAGACTGAGCACGTCTCCCCCTTTCAGTCCTGTATCACTGATTCTGGAATCCTGACCCAGGCTGGCAGCTCCAAGCCATTTGGAGAGAAAAGCAGAGGGCTGTGAATGATCTTTTCCCACCTTCGCCTCCCAGCCTGACCTGCAAGCCCCCACCTCCAAGTCCCAGGATGTCCTGCAGGCGCAGAAGGAAGCCCTTGCCCAGTGCAGCCCTTCCTCCGCAGTCAGGAGCCCCTGCTCTGAAGTAGGCAACTGACGCCTGTCTCAACGTCTTCTTCTTCAGTACGTTGTGGCTCATTTCTGTCCACAAGCATGTACTTATAAATAGAAGACTGATCCACTTTTTCACTCATTAATACACCAAATATCTGTTAAGCACATCTATATCACAGGTTTATCTGGCTACACTCTGGAAGAACCACAGATGCCTATTTTCTGTCAAGATCTTCTAAGGCCAGGAATTTTGGTTGTTTCAATGTCCAGGATGGTAACTGACCCCAAGGAGCTGTGCAGAGCGTCCCTCTTATTACTGATAAAAATGGCCAGGGCCACCCACATGGAGCAATGGACCCAGGACAAATCACAACCTACAGAAGGACAGCTCTGCCCCCTGTCTTCTTCCAAAAGGTAACATTTAATTTAAAGGAACAACAAAAAAACCCTTGGGAAAGAAACAGAAAGAAATGTCCCAGAAGGGTAACCTGCAGCCTGCGGTGGAGATGGAGAGAACGTGGGGTGGGGGTGGGGCAAGGAGACGATGTTATTGGTGGGCTCCCTGGGAAAGTCCTCAGTATGGGAACTTTTTAAAACCTTTGAACAAGTTTTCACGTGGAACCTCCCCCTCCCTCTTCCCTATTCCCCTCACCCTAAAGTAGTTCTAGTTGTCTGATTAAAAACATCACAGGGAACCTGACAACCATTTTACCAGCGCTAAGCAAAACTGTATTCACATATTCTCACTCCAACTACAATCCTGAGCAAGGACCTAGGAACCAAAGGAGTCCACAAGGCTCTTCCTCTATCTTCTACCTGAAGCCCTGTTCACCAAGTGAGGGCATCTGGCAGAAAGCCAGAGCTGAGGATTAAAATAACATCATGGAATCCCCATTGGAAAAAACCTGAGATACACGACAGAATGGGGAGAAGAAAGAAAATCCACTGGGCAAGGAGGCAAGAGTGCCCTCAAGTTCCCCTTCTAACTTCAAACTCCCACCCAACAAGTGATACATGAGGACCAAGGAAATAATACATTTGAAAAGCATTGCAATAGCTCCTGCCTTAACCTTGCATCTGCAAAACGGGCATAGTAATAGCACCTGCCTTATAAGGTTATTGCAAAGATTAGAGTTAACGCACACAAAGCATTTAGAATAGTGGCAAAGACAGAGTAAGCATTTATATAAATGTTTGCTATTTTAAAAGTCAGATCTGGGCAGGACGCAGATGGTAAAAATGTTTAACTAGAGTTACTGAATGTCGGTACTGTTTACAGAGGTGGCAACAGGTTTCAGGAGTCAATGAGGGATGGCAATGTGACTACGGAGAGCAAGGGTCCAAGGCGAGAGCTGTCAAAAACACAGAAATGGGAGGAGACACACCAACCTTTCTCTCCTCCCACCTCTGATCTCCTGCCTGTGTCTCCGTCACCTGAAGCAGAGGATAGACAGGACCAGGTGATGATGCCCATGGGGTCAGCCTCTGGGGCCCCATCTGATGGAGGGGACAAACCAAGAATAAGTAGCATAGCTGTCCTTAGCAATGATCCTGCTATTAGTATTAACCAATGCAAATTAATACTATTGCTATTATTCATAACAGGACCTGTTTCTTTCGTTATGGTTTCAGTGTTATTCTTAAATGGCTTCCTGTTTGAAGGATGTATCGACATCACTGTTTACATTTGGGCAGTTTTTGTTGCCCATGAATTAAAGAGCAACCAGAGCCCAAAGCACTTGGAGCTTCATCCTGATTTGGAATCTCAAACACTCCCCTGCTTGCAAACCATCTCCTGCCCTGGCGAGCCTCAATTTCCCTTAACATAAAAGGGAAAGAAGAGTTCTAACTCTCACAGCAGAGTTGTGAAAAAGAATACCCTGCCAGAACTGAACAAATATAAGGAACTGGCAGATATAAAATTCTAAAATATTTCTTAATAGTATGCACGAGTTCTGACTTAACAAGCACGGCATATTGTGGCTACCCTGTTAAAAAAAATCCGCTGATCATTTTTCACAACTTATTTATTCTTGGTGCCTATTTCCTTTCCAAGGAAGGAAGGGGGATAAAAGAACTTTAACATCTTTTCTTCTTTACAGAGTGCCTTTTACATTATTCCTGAAATTCACTTCCACACACAGAATATATTTCGGGCTCTGCTTTCTGATTTGAAAAAAAATCTAAATGATTTTCTATAGATTTTTAAAGCATTTTGTTCACTTAAATGTGTATATTTCTGCTCTAATTGAAATTCCTAAATAGTCACTTTCTGAACTGTCAAAATTGTAAAGCTGTTGATGGGCGCAGCACTGGGGTTTCCATGGCAACTACTTTCATTGCCTAGGCGACGCTGGTCTGGTGATATCACCACTGAACTGGCTCAAGTCTTGAAAGCTTGGCGGCTCCCAAAAATGTGCAAGTATGTCCTGAAAGTTTAACGGGCTTTTATTTTTAATGGCTGGCACCCAGCTTGGATCCACCAGGACTCGGGAGACGGTGCTGCTGTTCTGAGGTTCGGTGTATGGGATGGGAGATTTGACAAGATGCTCATACCATCAGATCCTACTTGTATGGTGATGTATTATGTGAATAGCTCCCAAATAATATTTCCATCAGTCATTGCGGCTGGGATGTAAGTGGAGTTAAGAAACAGAATCTTTGTTCACTCATGAGATAATGTTTCTGAATATGTGGAGTTTAGACTGTCTCATAACCCTACTATTTTTTCTTCTCTTTTTTTCTCTTTTTTTTGCATCATGTGTTTCTTTTTTTCTCTCTTTCCCTCTTTCCTTCTTTCCCCTTTTCTCTTTTTCTCTCTGTCTGAAGAGACCAGGGATACTGAAAGTGGGAAACATCATGACTTTTTCATTTTGGATGTCTATTCGAATGCGGTTGTCATTCCTAAACTACTTCCTATTACACTGTTTGTGGGAAAGTTACATTTAAAATAAATCATTTCTTGATAAGCAGTTTTATTGGTGCGTGGTCAGAAATTACCCAGGGAGAAGGAGCTCATTTAGCTTGCCTTTTTTTTTTTTCTGCCTATGGAACTCAAGTTTCTTCTAATTACATCCGGAGGAGCATTTAAACAGGGTGGTCCATTTTAAAGCAGTCACATTTAAATCTACTTTGCATTAAATGAGCTCGCTTTTAGATGAGTTTGGCTGGCTCAAGAATACATCACAAAATGCAAATCTGATGATAAATAAAGCTTTGGCTACATCATGGAAATGGGGAGCATTTCACAAAATGATGTTAGCACTGACTGCTAAGTGAAATGGCATCTCTCGAACACGCCTCATATTTTAAACATTGAAATGTATGCTTCTGAATCAAACATGTCCATTTGATGTGTGGCAATTCGTAAGTCACACAAAATGAGGTGCAAGCTTTCCCTCACAAGTTAACACTGGCGAAAATACGAGGTTGAGAACGGGCTGTTGGAGTCAGGAGAATAAGGAAATGGCTCTGCATACTTATTCCAAAAGTCATGCTGAAGGAAGCAGTGGGCAGAATGGGAGTTGCTGTCTGACGATTACTCCTCATCTCCTTGGGACCTGCTGCTGTTGAGCTGTGGCCCCCGTTGGTCTGGCTCTCAGGAGAAGAGAGGGGGGCTGAAAAGGGAAGGATGTCAGGACTAAAAATAGTGTAAGGGGCTTTTTAAAGAAATGGCTCAGGGCTTCCCTGGTGGCTCAGTGGTAAAGAATCCGCCTACCAGGGCAGGAGACAGGGGTTCAATCCCTGATCTGGGAAGATCCCACGAACCGAGGAGCAACTAAGCCTGAGCACCACAACTACTGAGCCTGTCCTCTAGAGCCGTGGTCCACAGCAAGAGAAGCCACCGCAGTGAGAAGCCCACCCACCGCAACCAGACAGGAGCTCCCACTCGCCGCCCTCACGGCAGCGAAGATCCAGAAGGGTCAAAAATAAATCAATTAATTAAATTATAGATACACAAAAACCAGACAGCTCAGACTCTGGCCATACAAAAGAAGACCGCTTGCTTTGAAGTATTGACCAGTTACTGAACTCAGTCTCCAGTTCCTCTCCCGTTCCCAGAAGCAGATCCATCTCTGATGGCTGGGGGCCACCTGCAGCTCCAGGGCTGGGAGGGAGGTATCATCCGTGGACCTAGTTGGAACCTACCTACTCCAGACCGCTGTGATATGATAAAGAACGTAGGCGGTCTTTGTCTCTGGTCTGGCACAGAGCTTCAGAAGATCTTGGGCTATCTTGAGTCATCCTTTTAAAGTATAAACTTCAGGAGTATCCTTTTAAATTCATAATGAGACCTTTTTTTTTTTTTACCACACCTGTGTGTGTATGTGTCTGTGTCCTCAGTTGCGTCACACTCTTTGCGACCCCAACCCCATGGACTGCCCGCCACCAGGCTCCTCTGTCCATGGAATCTTTCAGGCAAGAATACTGGAGTGGGTTGCCATTCCCTTCTCCAGGGGATCTTCCTGACCCAGGAGTAGAACCCGCATCTCTTGCATCTCCTGCACTGGCAGGTGGATTCTTTACCACTAGCCCCACTTAGGAAGCCACACCTGAGTTTATGCTAATGAGGTGACTCAGGGTAGGGCCAGGAGACAATTTCAGCATCCAGACTAAGGTCAGAAAAACCAACCACAAGATTACAAGGTTGGAATTTCAGCCCCCTCCTCTGACCCCTGGGAATGGAAGAGGGACTGGAGATTGAGTTCAGTCACTAGTCAGTGATTGAATCAACCAGGTCCACGTGATGAAACCTTGATTACAAAAAAAAAAATGACAATAGTAACAAACAAAGCAAGGAGGCCGGGAGAGCTTCCTGGTTGGTGAACACACCTGGATTCCAGGAGGAGAAGGCGTAGGAGCTGAGTCACACCCTCTCACTCCCCAGGATTTGGGCCTATGTGTGTATTCATCTTGGATGTTCATTTGCCTGCTGTGTAATAAAATGGTAATTGTAAGTACAGTGCTTCCTTGAGTTTGCTGAGTCATTCTAGTGAACTGCTGAATCAGAAGGGATCATAGAAACCACTGAATTTATACCCAAGTTGGTAGAAATGTGGGTAGCCTGGGGACCTCACTTGTGGCTGGTGTGTGGATAAGGGTGGTCTTATTAGAGACCTTGCCCTTTGACTTGTGGGATCTGATGCAAACTCTGGTTAGTTAACATCAGACTTGAATTCAATTGTGGACCCCCAGCTGAGCAGGGAGAAATATCAATAGCCTCAGATATGCAGATGACACTACCTTTATGGCAGAAAGTGAAGAACTAAAGACCCTCTTGATGAAAGTGAAAGAGGGAGAGTGAAAAAGCTGGCTTAAAACTCAACATCCAGCAAGCTAAGATCATGGCATCTGGTCCCATCACTTCATGGCAAATAGATGGGGAAACAATGGAAACAGTGACAGACTTTATTTTCCTGGGCTCCAAGATCACTGCAGATGGTGACTGCAGCCATGAAATTAAAAGACGCTTGCTCCTTGGAAGAAAAGCTATGATCAACCTAGACAGCATATGAAAAAGCAGAGACATTATTTTGCCAACAGAAGTCCCTCTAGTAGAGGCTATGGTTTTTCCAGTAGTCATGTATGGATGTGAGAGTTGGACTATAAAGAAAGCTGAGCGCTGAAGAATTGATGCTTTTGAGCTGTGGTGTTGGAGAAGACTCTTGAGAAACCCTTGGACTGCAAGGAGATCCAACCAGTCCATCCTAAAGGAAATCAGTCCTGAATATTCATTGGAAGGACTGATGCTGAAGCTGATACTTCAATACTCTGGCCACCTGATGTGAAGAACTGACTCCTTAGAAAAGACCCTGATGACAGATTGAAGGCAGAAGGAGAAGGGGACGACAGAGGATGAGATGGTTGGATGGCATCACCAACTCGATGGACATGAGTTTGAATAAGCTCCAGGAGTTGGTGATGGACAGGGAAGACTGGCATGCTGCAGTCCACGGGGTCACAAAGAGTCAGACACCCAGCGACTGGACTGAACTGTGGACACCCAGCTGGTGTCGCAGAATTGGCATCAGATTCCAGTATGTCACCCTGAGGCTAAAACCAAAGGTCCCAGGATGCAGGAGGCTTGGGTTAAAATGCTCATATTGTTACTGTTCACGTAACTTCTCTTAAAGATTCCATTTTTCTCATCAGGTAATGTTGGTAAAGGAACAATGGTCATATTCAGGGCTAACGCGAGGGCTAACTACACTGGAAAAGCACTTTATGAACTGAGGAACACAAAGCAAATACTGGCTACTACTGTGGCCCAGACTCTAATGTATAATCAAAAACCTTATTTATAACCCAACAAGAGCTTTGTGGCCCAATTTTCACCCTTTTTCAAACCAAGTGAGAAAATAATGAATGTAGATTCCCAAAGCTAAAGATATAAATTTGGTTCTATGTGTCTTTTGTGTGCATGTCTGGGATTTTTTTCAAGCAAGTTTTTTCCACTCCGTTCCAGGCAGAAACTCGACAATTTCTTCTCATGAATCATCTTTCTATGGCACTCTTCCACACCCGGCAGAAAAATTATGTGAGGCCACGGTCTTTGCTGGCCGGTACTCAAAGAAAACATGCAAGACCAAACTGCATGTGGTCTTTGAGTCATTCCTGAGATCCTGAATTCTCTCAACCCCTAAATCTGAGTTGGATTAGTGGGAACGCCAGCTGGATGCCGTGGGGACTGCTCTCAAGAGTCAGCAGAGAAGGATGGTGGTGAAGTGATGTGAATAAATACGTTAGCTGCACCCACTCATGAAAATGAGACTCTATCCCTGAAACAAAGGTGAAGTGAGACTGCCTGTGTGATTTTTAACATATTAAGGCTTCCCTGGTGGCTCAGAGGATAAAGCGTCTGCCTGCAATGCAGGAGGAGACCCAGGTTCAATCCCTGGGTGGGGAAGATCCCCTGGAGAAGGAAATGGCAACCCACTCCAATATTCTTGCCTGGAGAATCCCATGGACAGAGGAGCCTGGTGGGCTACAGTCCACGGGGTCACAAAGAGTCGGACACAACTGAGCGACTTCACTTCACTTTCTAAGGCTCTAGTAAGTAAGATGCTACTTTCCCGGGTCCTCTATGCCCCAATCCCAAGATGGGCAAGGACAGCTAAGAGTCTACAAGACAGCAAGAGCATATTGTGGCAGACTGTGTACCCAGTGCTGTAGGGATCAGGAAAGAAGAGAAAAACACCCAGCAGCAATCCAAACACACGGAGTACTTTGTTTTCACCAGGACTGGAGATGCATGAAATATAGCCTTGAGTTTCAAATTCTCTAGGTTTGTACACACACGTCTTCGAAGAGACAAAATATAATGGGTCTATTGGTACTTTACATGATCATCATTAGGATCTTGCAAAGGAAAACCAAAAACAGATCCTCAATGCTCCACGCACTGGCTTCGCTTCAGGGATCCTGAGACCCAGGGCGCTGGACTTAACTTGCCAAAAACTCACCAAGTCTGACTTGGCATGCACAAGAAAGCATCTCCCTCTTGTTAAATGACCTCGCCTCATCATGGAACCATAAAAAGAAAGCTTTCAGATCATTTGTCTCCATTATGAAAATTTATAAAAATGAGGTTTTTTTTTTTAAGTTAAATTATTTTGGCCCATGAGTTTCAGATGGGGTTGTGTATTTCCCTAAAGGGTCAAAAATAGAACATTTATTAAATGGCAAGTTATTCAAAAACCAGCACAGGCCCCAGTTGTCTTTCAAAAGCTCTGATTTACTGCATATTTCTCCCTTGAGAGAGGCCTTTTTAAAATGTTCATTTCCATTTTAAGAGACTGAGGGCTTTGATCTGTTGGGAGCATTCTTTTTCTTTCCCTGAGTGGGACCTGTCGACTCCTCCAGGCAGAACTGGAGCCTTGCTCTCAGGGTCTGTATTTTTCCACGGACTCCCCGGGCATCCAGACAGCATCTGTCACATCGGCATTCACCCTGGTCAATCTGGAAGTCAGCATTGGTGAGTCCCCACACCAGGGACATGTGGTCTCAGGTTTCCGTCACACCTAAATCAGAACCCCATTTCCAGGACATAAGACAAAGGTAAAAAAATAGCCTTGACATCCCTAGATCCAGTAGATGCTGCCAGGCCTTCCTTTAAATTATTCAGAATCTCATAACCAATTCAATCCTGTTACTCCAATAAAGTTGAATCACAGCCGTCATGACATTAAGAGTGTATTTTGCTTTTGAAAGATTTTTACCTTTTTGTTTGTGTGTTTGTTTGGCTTTGTGAAGGTGATGCCAATATGGGCACAGAGCCTGTGGGCCATGCATTTGTCAATTCTAGAGGGGGCAGGAAGATAAAGGGTGATGTAGCCACTCTCATCAAACTCTCACTGTGCTTTGTTTTCAAAGGACACCACACTTCTCCCTACAGGACCACCTCTGGCCCCCTGCTGTGTCTCAGTGTGAGTTCTAGAGAGGACAGGCTTGAGTCCCACCAGGGTGCCCATCTCTGTGAACACTAGGTCTTAGCTCCCACCCATCTTACAACTGTAGGAACTGACTGCCTGCCCTCCTAGTTTTATCCACATCTGCTCCACACACACACACACACACACACACAGACACACACACACACACACACAC